>LFRF01000001.1:1874523-1971941 GCA_001189435.1 Tolypocladium ophioglossoides CBS 100239 | reverse complement strand
TTTGGTGGCGCGGCTTGGCTGCGGGGAGGGCGGGGCAGAAAAATGGAACGGCTGTACAAATAGAGATTTTCGGCTGTGCAAATAGTAATCCTCTTCCAAAAAAAACCTTCTCGCCCCCTTTATGCCTTACGGCCGCTCTTTGCCCACTCCCGCAGATCGTTCTTCTTAATCTTGCCTGTGCTCGTCTTAGGGAGCTCTGGCACAATCTCGACCTCCCTCGGCACCATGAATTTGCTAATGTTGCTCTGGTGCTTGGCCCACGAGATGACATCCTCTCCAGCCACCTTCTTGCTCTCCTTGACGGTGACAAAAGCCTTTGGCCGCTCCCCCCAGTGCGAGTCTGGGACAGCCACGACTCCAGCCTCGAGGATGTCGGGATGCTGGACGAGCATGCTCTCGAGCGCCACCGACGAGATGTTCTCACCGCCCGAAATGATGATGTCCTTGGCACGGCCGAGGATCTGGGCACTGCCGTCAGGGTGCCAGACGGCGAGGTCGCCAGAGTGAAGACCACCGCCGGCGAAAAGCTTGCGCGTCGCTTCGGCGTCATTGTAGTACTCCTTAGCGCAGATGTTGCCAAAGAAGACAATCTCTCCAATCTCCTGGCCGTCCTTGGCCACATCGACGTAGACACCCTCAGGCTGATCCGGCTTGATGATGCGGATGGGAAGGCTGGTGATGAAGCCGTGTCCCTGGCGAGCCATCTTGGCGTATTTCTCCTGGGTCGGCAGGTTCTCCCACTCGGGTAGGTGGTAGCATTTCGTGGTGGGGCCATACGTTTCTGGGAGACTTGTTAGTCCATCCAAGTACATAATGGTGATGCATGTGGAGACCCACCGGTCATGCCATACACATGCACGGGCATCAGGTTCAAACTCGTCTGTCGGATGTTAGAATCCAATTCACAAACTAACAAACGCATGACTGTAGTACCATTTGCTCAAATAGATGGCCGCTGGGCGGGCTCGCAGCGACGGTCACTTGGACAGGCCGCGGGAGCTTCTCGGCCTCCTTCGCCGCGACGAGGAGGGTGTTGACTGTCGGTGCCGCGTTGAAGTGGGTGATGCCTTCCTCTTTCAAGAGTTTCCAGATGAGGGGGTAGTCGATCTTTCTTAGGCAGACGTTGACGCCTCGGACGGCGAAGACTGACCAGGGGAACGTCCACCCCATGGCATGAAACCTGAATCACCATCAGCATCATTTTGGCAGTTTAATAGAAGTAAGGAGTGGTTACATGGGTAGCGTCCACAAATACTTGCAACGGCCAGTATTAAGACCGGATTCGATGATGTTGCCCATAGCGGCAAGGTAGGCGCCGCGGTGGGTGTAGACGGCACCCTTGGGCCGGGAGGTGGTGCCCGATGTGAAGGGAATAGCAAGCATGTCGTCCTCGTTGTTGGCCTTGGACTGAAGGCCAGCCCAGCCGCGGCCGCCCTGCGAGCGGTCATGGGCCTGGCCCTCCAGGACGGCTTCATTGAAGGGGCCACAGCCGGGCCCTTCAGTCTTTTCGGTGTCCTGCAGTCAAGCCGTCAGCATGAGCTAATTTGCAAGCAATTGAGGCGTTTCGAGGCATACCAGATCGATAATCAGCGGCACATTGCTGTGTTTCCTTCTGTACGTCTCCAGCAACCCCTCAAACTCCTTGTCCACAATGATGCAGTCAACCTCGGCAAACTCGAAGATGTAGGCAATGTCATCTTCTTTGAGTCTGTAGTTGGCCGGGACGATGACACCACCGCCCGCGACGATGCCGTAAATGGACTCGAGGAAAGCCGGTGTATTGGGGGCCAGGATGCCAACTCGAGTGTGGCCGCGCTTCTTCAGGTAGTAAGCCAGTCCTATGGCACGGGCCGCAAAGTCCCTGTACGAGCGGTGGATGGTGACGCCGTTGGTGGTGATGTGGAAGATGGCATCGGCATCGGGCTCGACGGCGGCGGCGCGCTCCAGGAAGAATGTTGGTGATAGGTGATGGATGTGCGGAGGAGCTGGAGGCGGCGGCAGCAGGTGGTTGAGGATGGAGCGGATGCGAGAGGGAGGGCCAGACATGGCGATCCCCAAGCCAGCAGATTATCAAGATGTAAGTAAGGAGGTATTCTGAGTGAACAAAGGGCAGTGACGTGAGATGAGGTGAGATAAGAGGCGAGATGAGAGGCGAGATGAGAGGAACAAATCGGGGCGGTTGTGATTCGGCTCAGCTCTGGTAAGGGTCGTCAACGGCTACGGGTGCGGACGCACGGAGCCGCTCGGGCTGCGGGACAGCAGTGACCCGTAACCCCTGCATGCTCTCGATAGTGACGGCTTCAAGCCACCCTATCAACATGCATGATGTCGAAGACCTCCATGGGTGCTATAAGTTACAACGCTCTGCAGGCAATATGGTGTCTGAGACGTGTTCTATTCATTTAGCTCAACCTATTTGGCGAGCTGCATCACAACGCAGGTTCAGACAAAAGCCTCCTTGCCGAGTCAGGTCGACCTGCAAGTAGGATACAATTAGCAATTTCGAGGGGCGGAGGGGTACGCGGCCGGGCCTGTTGCACACTGCAGATGTATTCTTGGACGCGTCCAACTCGCAGCCCTACAGCGATTCAATGTCACAGGGAATCTGCACTAGACGCGTAACCGTAGCATGTGATTACAGTGGATAATAGATGGTGGATAACCTGTGGTGGAGCTCTGCGATCAAGATCCGTGGTTCGGGCCTTTACCCTTGGTAGCGCCAACATTGATAGAGTATTACGAGTACCGTACTCCGTACTGACGGAGCTTCATCAGTGGTACGTAACAAGCGGAGCTCCCGTCTCTTCCAGGGCTCCCTGCTGCCTCGCGACCCCATCCAGCTTCCATCACTTTGTCCCCTCACCATCTGCCTTCTTCACGACTTGCCGGCCTGTTTGCGCCTGGCAGCTGACTTACCGCCTGCTTGCTGTCCAGCGCGAGGACACCTCGCTGCATTGATTCTGCTGCTCCCCGCGTCCACCACCACGATCCCTTGGAGCTGGATCCGGCGACCGAGACTCGCTCGCCTTGCCCCTCGCTCGAATTGTCGTGCGGCAGTCTCACTTGACTCTGGCAAGCGCACCGCATCTAGGCTTTGCGGGACGAAAGAAGCTCCCTTGGCGTGCACTACCTAGGTATCTATGTGGATCTGACATCTGGTATGTCTTACTTGCTCTCTTTCACAATCACGCGTCGTCGATCCTCCTCTTCGGAGCTCTCGTCGACTATCTGCCACAGCACAACCCCAGCCCCGGATCCAAGACCACCGGTGCCATCCTCGTGGCCAGACAGGCGACTCACACACAATGATAGTTTACCCACCCTCACAGCGCTTCATGGCCTCCCAAAGCTCCAAGGGCTCGCAGCCATCGCGACAAGGCGCTACGCGAATGCCCACGTACCCCCAACCCGCCGGCCGGGACGATAATGACAGCCTGAAACCGCCGAAACGAGCACACACATTCCACAATGGGTCCCCCGCTGAGAGGCATCGGGACGGGACCACCACCGGCGGCAGCGGCGGCCGCGGCGTCGATGCCCCAGATGCATTCGAGACGAGCGAGACGCCGACAGACGCCGACGACAACATTGAGGTCACGCGAGCCTCCGTCGAGCTTGACGACCTGCCCATTGAGCTGATAACGTTGACGGACAGGTGCGTTGCGCGGCCCCATTAGCGCCCTCCGTAGCCAAGGCCTTGCACGTAGCTAGCTGTTCTAACATGCACTTGCCTAGCTTCATCGAGTCTCTCGGGGCAAAGGTGCACACGACGCCTCCGAGCATCGACAGGCTATCGCAGCTCTTCCAGGAATTCTACACATTGGCGTCATCCCACATCGGCACTCACATCAGCGCCTTGGCCACTCGACAGAACCGCGATGCCTCCCCCGCTCCCTCCGCCTCTTCCATATCCTCCGCCGCCAGCAGACTGCGGTCAAAGGCCACGTCCCTCGGTGCCAAGGATAAGCCCAAGGTGGAAGCAGAGCGGCAGATGATTACGGCCGAAGAGCTCGCGGAACGCAAACGGGCCAGGAAAGCGCTCGAAGCCAAGCGCGGTCTGCTGGAGGAGGCGGTAGAAAGGAGGCTCTGTGAAGGCATATACGACCGTATATACCGGCACAGAAGCACCCAAGACGAGCCTCAAGATGACAAGTTGCGGTCCAAGACTGCAGCGCTGGCACTGGTCGGCATCGGCCTCGGCGATTTAGGAGTCGACACTGGTGACGAGCCGCCGCAGACTCTTGAAGCTGGCGTGGACAGGGCCAAGGAGATTCGGGAGTGGCTCGGTCAAGCGAGGACCGATCTGACTCTGATGAGCGAGTCAAGGTACCCTCTCGGCAAGCTCAATCGCCTCAAAGCTGCGCACAAGAGCATTGTCGACACGCTCGCTCATTTCCACCCGTCAGCGTCCGCCGACGAAATCATGCCCATGCTCATCTACACACTCATCACCTTGCCCCCGGAGAATCTCCACGTCATTAGCGACCTCCATTTCATCCAGTACTTCCGTTGGGAGCCAAAGTTGACTGGTGAAGCCGCGTACTGCCTCACAAACCTCGAAGCAGCCATCAGCTTCCTGCAAACGGTCGATCTTGCCACCTTGCGGGCGGATGAACATCCGTCAGGACCACCCAAAAGCTCGACGCAGCCTGGCACGCCCAAGACTGAGACCTTCCCTCCTGCTTACCCGCAAGGACTGACCGTTGCGTCCAAGAGTGCCACCGAAGCCACTACCGACAATGCCACTGCCACAAAACCTGCGCCTTCTCCGTCTAACCTCAAAGCTGCGAATGCCCTCAAGAACCGACGGCTCAGTGATCTCGTTAATACCCCGGCGCAGGCCCTTGGCGCGGCTAGTGATGCCGTCCTCAGCACAGCAGATCAGGGGCTCAAGACAATATCGAACAGTCTGGGGGATAGTTACTCGTTCCTCCTAGGAAAGCTCCGTGAGCGCCAACAAGGCCCCCAAGAGTCGATCGTCGTCCCTCGAACCCTCGACGATGCTCGCAAACTCGTCAGCACCCCGCCACCTGACGAGGAGGATAACGGCGGCGGTGTGGGCTCGGCGGTCGGTGCCGAGGATGCCGAGCAGTCGAAGCATCCACCGGTGCGTGAGGATCGAGTCTTGAATATGATTGGCGGTCGTCGGGATGCCAGCGTGGATAGTACCAATAGCGGACGAAGCGCTGCTTCGTCCAAGAAGGTGCTCTTTGCCGAAGAACCTAAGAGCTCGACATCCTTTCTCTCGCCTGGCCAGAGTCCCGCCGTCCTGGAGCAGATGCGGAACCTGGGGAACACGTTTAACCCCATGGCTCGGCTGTCAAATATCGGCATGATGAGAGGCTTTGGACGCAACGTATCAACGCCAACCAGTGCTCCAAAGGAGAGTGGCAAGCCGACGAATGGCGGTGATCTAGCATCTGTAAGCGACATAAGCGCGCCATTTTTCTTCTCTAACATTACTAATCGTCCCGACAGGCCTTCCCAGACATTGCGGCTGCCCTGCCACCCAAGGAGGCCCCCAGAATCCCTCCTCCGAACAAGCGCTTCATGGAGCTTCAGAACCCTGGCGAGCTTCGGCTCGGCGAAGTGCTTGACCTGCTGAGGGACTACCGTCGGTTGGCTGGCGCCCTGAAGAACATGGGTGCCTTTGAGGAGAAGTGAACAATAATAATGCTTTATTGGTTTATCTGGCATGCAATGCGGCGTTGGCATATTGCTTGGTTTAGCTGGGAATTTTTTTGTCTTGACTGCACAGAAGGGTTGGCATAAAGTTTTGTTTCACGGGTGGGTTGCGGACAAGGACAAACGGCACTTTCATCAACTCGAATTTCTAGTGACTGTAATCCGTACTAGCGACGCATATTAGATGGTAGATATGTATCCCATTGAGCCTAGTCAAATAAACTAAGCCGAAATTAACGACGACGACCGGGCAGAAGTATAATACACAGCGTGTCGCTATTGAATCGTACACACAACTGAAGAGAAAATGATCAAGTACACGCCGGATAGATGCACCCCTCGCTCTGTACGCAGGTATATGAAAGCAAATGTGCGACACAACGCCTTCAAAGCCCGAGGTCCCCGTCTATGGCCCAAATCCGATGTTGTGCCCCCGTACGCCGTCGTTATTTTCAGTTTGTCATCCAAAACGGAGGCAAGATAATCAAATAGTCTTTGCCAGCATAGATGTTGATGCAGTAAATGGAGGGTGAGAGAGTTCCATTGTGATTCTCTCGTGATGGATCATGCGGCGAGAGGCAAGAGCTGTCATCGCCACGGGTTCTTCTAAAACGCAGACGTTTCGGTCCTCCGCGGCCTGTAGTGCGACGAGCCTGTGCTGGGCAGGGCTGCCAACTCGTCCATTTCGTCTTCGGGGGTGGGCTCCGTGTAAGTCCTCGGCGCCAGAGTCGGGCCCCCATGCGATGAATCCACAGACCCGGTTCTGTGGTGGGAAGCCGGTCTCTCGCGAGGCATGGCAGGACCAGGGTGCAGGAACTGCGAGATCAGGTTGCTATTGGTCCGCTCCCGCTCGCGACTCTTGTTACGGCTGCGGACGGTGTTGGTCCCCGAACGCTGGAGTCCTGTTGCGGTGGTGGCACCCGATACTCCAGTGCTGACGCGCGCCAGGGTGGCCTCGGCCTCTTCGGCCTCCTTTCGGAATCGAGATTCACTGGGCAAGAGCACGGCCCGATCGAGGCCTTACGGAAGACCACGGTGGCGGCCACGGATCTGCATGGCGACGATGACGAGTTTGCCAACCACGGAGAACCGCGAGCACAGAGAGGCATTAATACCGGCCGCTCCCATGCTCAACCCCACAGTTCCGTAGGCGCTAACAACCTCGAAGAGCACGGCGAACAGGTCAAATCTGCCCCCCTGGATCTGCCCTCCCTCACTGATGGAGAGGATAAAGAAGCCCAAGAAAACGTACCACAAGTCGAAAGAGAGCTGCCGCCGCAAGTGGCTTCCGACATAGTTCAAAGCACTAGCATCGGCGTCGTCCTCCAAGTCCTTGTGGTGGTACACGCCGAGAGACTTTTCCTCGTAAACGTTAGTTCGTCGGATAGAGATGGCGATGGGGAAGACGGAAATGTACATCATGATCATGTACAGGACCGGCATCGCCGGATGCAGGTCTGCCAGGTTGACTGCCGAGAAACCTGCCGTCCTTGTGGAAGCAGCCTGAAAGAAGCCGATGACGACGCGATTCTTGAGCGGCAGCCGGCCGATGGGTTCCGCACCGAGATCGAGGACGATGAAGAACACCAAGTCCAGCGAGTTCAGGACGACCAGGATCCAAAACAGCCACCAGTTGGGACCGGAGGGGAACAGAAGCGTGAAGCATCGACGCGGATGGTCGAGCAGAAACTTTAGTTCCTCCCACAAGCCAGATCTCTTGGGCGCAATCTTCGCAAACACCCAGATCATGAACCGCAGCATGACTGGGAAGCCAGTGTTTCCAATGATGATGAAGAACCACATGATCATGAGGGCATACTCCGATTTTTGAAAGGAGATCATGCTGTCTGGCGTCAGGGTGAAGCCAACATCCATGAATGCCACATTGGACGTGAAGAAGCCCCACCAAGTTCTCGACACGCCCGCATCGTCAACAACCTTGCCGTACTTGTTGTTGTGAAGAATGTATGGCAGCAGGCAGGAGAGTATTATGAGCTGAAAGCCCCAAAAGTAAAGGATGAGGATGAGCGCCAACGTCCTTAGGGAGCGGTACTCGATGCCACCGAGCTCCTCGCGCTGCTCAAACGTCAGACCAACAAAGTTGGAATTTCGGGGGATTGTCGGCGTATAAGAGAGGTAGGGTATATCCTCGCCCTTTTCTCGAGACAAAACAGATCTAATGGTGTCCAGGGTCCGCGTCCTGACAGGACGAGGGGGCCTCTCCTCACCATCCTCGTGGAGCTTCTTCTGTCCAGAGTTCAAAGCGCGGGGCTTTCGAAACCGCAGCGCATCGAGCGTGCCGCCGACGGCTTTGGCATTGTGGGCGATTTCGTCTGCGACTTCGCTTCGTCGGTGCCTCTCTGGCTCTGCGATTGTGATGGTGGGTTGCCGATCACGGATATTTCGCGAATCAACGGTGGCATGATCAACCCTCGAGTCCACTGTCCTAGACCTGGCGAGGACTTCCTCGTCATCATGTGCATCATCAACCTGGAGCCGCCTAGGCCCCAAGCCCCTCTCCGCGTCTCGCGGCCCGGGAATGCGCAGGACTTCGTTGTCCTGGTTTCGTTGCCGCTCCACAATGGCAATGTGCTCGGCGTGGGTCCGATGCTGCGGGACCTTCAGGGTGTCCTCTCCCATGCCATCGCTCCTCTTGACGGTACCAGCAAAAGAGATTGCGGTATGGCCGGCGTGGCCGCTGTCTTCGTCTTGCCCCTCATCGAGCTCCTCCAATGGCTGGCCGTTTTGTGTAGCACCATGGTCGTGCGCAGTTTTGCCCAGGGGCTCCAATGGGCCGACCTCTGCTGCGCCATTGGACTTTTCATTCGACGCCGTGGTCGTATCGCTCTCGTCGCTCTCGGCCAAGACGCCGGGTTTGGGAGGGTGGTGCTGAATGTCGTCCAAGAGGATACCATCGTTAGTGATCCTCTGCGTCCGCCCATTTGGCGGCATAACGGTGATATCTCGTCCATTGACACCTTGGACGGGCATGGCGGCCCGCTCCACGTCGGCACGAGCCTTAGACTTGGATTTGGTCAAGGTCGGGCGACGTTGGCGCACCTCCCGGGCCCAAGCCTGGAATCGCTTCTCGAACCAGTACAGCCGGAGAAACACGACGCAGGAATGGAGGGTGATGGGGTTGGATGTCATGGCGAAGAGATAGATCATGCCCTGTTGGAATCCATTGAGCAGATTGACGTCGACAGGATTCAAACCGGCCTGCGTGTTGGCTCCGCTGGCAAACAGCAAGGCATCGATGTACGCCAGCTGGCCCTTGCCGGAGGCATAAATGGCAATCGAACCGACGATCGTTGCGCCGATGATCCAAAAGTCTGCAGGATCCCAGGTCAGCAAGTCTCAAGGCCACGTGGGGGGACACAACACGCGGGTAACACGGACAGTGGGCCGAGATGAAGTTGAAGTGCGGCTTCTTGGAGACGAATGAGGGCTTGATAGCCTTGAGCTGCGCCCAGATATAACCGCCGGATCCCTCCAACATGGCTGGAAGTGGAGGGGCCATGGTCGCGCAGGAGTAGAGTAATAGGTAGTAAAGGTGTTGTGGTTCAGATTCAGCAGAGCAGAGCTGAATCGAGGCAGGCGGTTGCCGCTGCTGTAGTTGCACGGCGAGCAGCGGTGGGTATGACTGACGACGAGGTGGCCACGAGTGGCTGCTGTAGGTTTGAGTAGGTAGATTGCTTGGCGGGTGGCTGTGAGCGCCGGTGGTCTTGGGCTCTTGGTCTCTCAACCGTGAGTCCAGTCGAGGGACGTCTCACGTAGAGCAGAAGGCAGGAGAGGCATGTTGGTGCAACGGCGAGACTGGACAAAGACGAGGAAAGCGACACCGGGCGACAGATTGCGGCGCGGCAGCTTAGTCAATCTCGACTGCGCGGCAACGAGACGAGCACGGGAAGGGGAAGAGGATGTCGCTGCCCACGTCGAGGCTAATCCGGGACGCCCGCTGCAGTATCCCAGATTGGCGAGGGCAGGGGATCTGGTGGAATAACGCCACGACTGCCGGCACGTTGCAGAAGAGCCTGGCGGCGAGGGTGACGCAGAAAAGAAGCAAGGCAGAAAAGGCCGTTCCTTTGTCGGGCTGGCTGGCTTCACGGACCTGCAGCAAGGCGAGTCCGTCCACCAATACGACGCGACAAGAGGCAACGCAGCGGGCAGTGTGACCAGTGAATCCGTGCCTGGCTCGACCCTGCAACGCAATGTGCTGGCTGCAATACGTTGACTGACCGCACTGCGTCTTGTCGCTTCGAGTCACGACCTTCTCTTCTGTCCCGTCTCGAGGGCAACCGGCGCCGTCTGTGCGCGTCGCAGTGAAAAACTCGGCGCCGTCGTGCTGGACCGCGATCCAGATCCAGATGCAGGGTCTCGCAGCCCGCTGAGGCTGGGCTGGGGCGCTCAATGCCGTTGCACGAGCTCTCGGCAGACGGATGTCTCGAGAGATGCGAGGGAGAAATGGAAGAAAAGGACGGAGGCCGGATTGGCAAGCGGCGGAGGCAGGCGACAAAAGGGTAGGTTGACGCCACCTCCTCCCTCACCCGTTGGCCTCACCTTAACTCGTTTCAGCGCCAGCGCCCAGAATGACGCTACATATTCGGTACATACATAGAGAGATTATCTGCGACTCGCCGCCCGCCACCCATGGGCGTTCCAGTTTCGTCGGCGTCTAGTGACTGCCACGCCAGAGAGGCTGGTCTGGCGGCTGCTCCAGGGCCTGGAGCGTCGTCTCCACCAACCGGCATCGTCGACGTGCCAAGCTGCCAGCTCGTCGTCACCAATAGCGGGCTGCGAGATGGCCTCGAGCCTTGAGGACCGCTTGCACGAGCGCATTCTGTGCATCGTCTGACGGCAGATGCCAGCTCTCCCTGCTACGTAGGTACTTGGCAGTTGGAGGTCCCGTGATATTGGAGGCTGAAGAGTACCACCTCGGGCTGGCCGATTCGAGCCTCAACCCCGTGCATGCACATCGCTGTTGCTGTGTGCGCAATGCAGGACGTGGGCATGGGTGTCATCCATCGAGGCATGTGCGACGGTATCATAACGCGCCTGCACAATCATCCATCTCATCCCCGAACTGACCATCTGACAGCTCGAGATGATCGAATCCGCCTGCCTACAACTCCCCTGAACGTCTGCGCATCACCCTTCCGCTCTGTTTGAAGACACTGCGCTGGCAGAGGTACAGTATGATGTCACTTAGACGCAGCCCACCGTTTGATTCCTCGCCTGCCATCGCACGTGAGATCGACGACATGCTGCAAGCCAAGGGGCCGCTGTGGGAGGTCAGAGCCTCAGCACGAATCAAAACACTGGGATCGACGACAAGCCCTTCCAGAAGCATTTCTTAACGGTGGTAAAGGAGTAAGCGGGTCACGGGCTCCACTTCTCCCCGGATGGATGACCTAGAGGTAGGAAGTAACGCCTAGGGTAAGCAAACGTGCGGTTGCGATTTGTCTTGGTAAGACTTCTATCATACGAAGCGGTGGACTTTGCTAATAAAATCCAAAGTACAATGGTAGCGCGGCGTCTTATTGGACATAACCCCTGTGAGTAACCTGTTTGCTCCTTTACCACTGTTAATGGGATGCTGGCTGAAACGTGGCAGCTGGCGCATGCTCGCATGTGATTACTTTTGCCATCAATGATATTATTTCGCTATTATGTAACGAAGTACGGAGTAAGCACGAGCCATGATACCTTGTACAACGGCAACAGCGCAATGTGACCATCATCCGCGCTTCATGATGGATGAGTAGGTAAGGCGCACAGAAAGGACATAGGCGCCGTTGACCAGCCACGGCCGTTACGAGTACCGCTTCGAAATGATGCCTTCTTTTACCACTCGCGGAATACCATGCATCCCGCTCGAGAACCAACGCCGCCGTACCGATATTATGTACCCAGCCGAAATGCCACATCGAGACGCAATTTAGGGTTGGCATGCTTCCCTTTGTAAACGCCTCCTACTATGCCGCAGCCCGCCTGGCCTTTTCCCTGCCAATCTTCTTGAAGAAAGCGTTGCTCTCCTTCTTATTCTTCCCCTTCTTCAGCGCCTGGTTCATCCTCTTGTTCTGCTCAATGTATGCCATGTCCTGGCCGCCGCTGAGCTCGCCTAGCGTTCCTGCTGTCCGGCGCGCCCCTCCTCTCTTCTTCTTCCGGCCCATGGTGCCGCTGTGGAAGAGGTCGTCCGTGGGGTCCTCGTCTTCCATGGTCTCGTTCTCTACCAACACTTTTTGAAGCAGCTCTCGTCGTTCACCTGCCGTCGCAAAGGCTAGCCCTGGAGTCTTCTCGATGTTGGCGAGTTGCGTAATCACCTTGAAGGCGTAGCCCTGATCCACAAGGAAGGCCTGTCTCTTCGACGAGAAGTACATCTCCTGCGTGTCCTTGGACACTAGCGAGTAGAAGAATGCGTTAAAGGCTTCGTCATTTCGCCGCTTGGCTCTGAGAATCCGGCCCAGCCTTTGGGCCTCTTGACGACGAGATCCGTAGTGCGATGAGATTTGTATAAGGCACGTCGCTTCCGGAAGGTCCAGCGACGTGTCTCCAATCTTGGACAGGAACAAGGTATTGACGTGTGGGTTGTGCTGGAAATTCTCCAGGACTTGTAGTCGCTCTGCCTGTCCCGTGTTGCCGTAAATAAAGGCCTTTCCGAGTTTCAGCGCATACGCTTTCAATGCATAGACATTGTCCGAAAAGACAATAATCTTATCTCCTCTAGACTCGTGGTAGTTGATGAGGTACTGGCAAGCCTGGAATTTGCGAGGGTTCATAATGTATAAGAGGTTCTTCTTGCGGGACGGTGCTCGCAAGTACTCGTCGTAAAATTCCGTTGGCATTGGACACCATACCTCGGCGCATTGCACCCTGGCAATGTGGCCCTGCTTGGATAGCTCCATCCAGTTGGCTTCAAATAGTTTCGGCCCGATCAAAAAGTTAAGATCTGAAATCTTATCGTCTTCTCGGAGTAGTGTGGCCGTGAGGCCCAGCTTCGAATGCGTCTTGATCGACGATGTAACCTTTCGAAAGATATTCGCCGGCACGACGTGCACCTCGTCCAGGAGCATGAGACCCCATTCCCGGCCCGTCAGAAACTTCATCATTTTTTCGGCGTCGTACGATCGTGCCCTTGACTGCGTAACCATAGAATAGGTAGTCACTATAATACCCGTGCTTCCGGTAAAGACCGACCCTTTCGAATCGGAAGTGAAGGCGACAATGTCGTCTGGATTGATGTTGGACCATTTCAAAAACTCTTGTCTCCACTGAACCACTGACATAGAGCTGGTGCATAGGACGATGATGCCTTTCTYAATCGTGCACGCAGCCGTGATACCGACAAGAGTCTTGCCAGCACCACAGGGTAAAACGATTAGACCGCTCTTGGCTCGTCCGTTGCCGAACATCTTGCTAAGACTCTTTTCCTGATACGGTCGGATCTGCGTACCTGGCTTGAGGTCAATATCCAGACTTGCATTGACTTCGTCTCTCCGGAAATCGTATTCCTCTAGCACAGGGTAGCCCAGGTTTAGACACTCCTTTTGCACCGTCTCCACGTCCTTGTCCGCGATTTCGAAGGAGTGCGTAACTTCCTGGTCGTCGTCATCTTCCTCGTTCAAGGTGGCGAGCACGTCGCCCTCTTGGATCTGCTGCCCATCTTGCTTCTGGTCCCCGTTCGACTGTTGCAAGCCGTTGGCCTGCTTGACTCCGGCCGCGTTCTTCGTCCCCGGAATGACAAGACTGCCAATCTTCGGGGCAGCCGACGTGGTAATCTCTTCCGTTCCTTGCACGCGGAGAGGCCCGATTTTGGGGTTCTTGAGCAGCAGCTGCAGCATCTCTGGATCCGGGCTTTCCACATAGTATTTGGTGTTCTTCAAGACCAGCTTAACTTTGCCATAGCTCTGCGTACAATTTGTGATGAAGTCTCTGATCTCATCGGGAAGTGGCGTCTTGAGGAACCGTTCCAGTGTATTTATAATATCGTGTGGCGAGAGCCCAACTGAAACGGCAGCGTACAGGCTATGGGTCGTGAGGGCGTACTCGTGCATAAACGACGGCCTCGACAGCGGTTCTGCGATAGTTATCAGAAAATCCTGGGCGTGTTCCGCTAGCGGGTTGAAGCTTTCCAGGATGATCCTGCCCTTCTGCGGATCGATCCAGAGCGGCCGGTTCTGGTGATCCTTCTTGAGGTCGAGGTACGAGAAGTCGTGGTCGCCGAAGATGTGCGGGAGAGGTTCCCGAATGGCGTGCTTCTTCTGGTACCGATCTAGGGAGAAGATGTCTATGTTCTTGTCGATGTCTCGCTCGAGAACCTCGTCGATCGGTGCATCGTCGTCCTCCGGCTCTTCGGTACTGTCGAGGCTGCGAGGTGTCGCCGCTCCGGGCGTCGACATTCGCGAGGATCTCCCCGCCTTTGCTCCTCCTGCTTGAACGGCCGCCGCGGCCTTTCGCTTTGGTGGCATCTTGTCGAAACGCCGTGGTAGCTCCAGGGCAAAAACGATGCGGCGATGCGGATGAAGAGAGTGGCGAGCGTGAATGGAGGATGCCGTCACTCCAATAATGAAGCCCAACGGCTGAGATAAGGTTGTTGCAGCTGACTAAAGCTGCTTTACAGCTGCACTAATCACGCTCCATCGGACCGCTGCGTGAACGCGACCGTTGACCTGGAGAGCAACCCCGCCAAATATTGTCCACTCGACCGTCACACCAGGCCATGCCATCACACGACGTCTCGTGCTGCAGCCGTCACCGTATCCTTCAGTCTCCGTTTTCTGATCTGCACTATTGCTCTGCACCTGTCAAAACGAGTTCGGAATAAAGGTCAAAGAATCCTCCAAACATGTGGTATGTATTGCACGCCCTAGCCTCCAGGAGCTACGCTGACAACCTACCAAGCAAGCACGTCCTCAACGCCCAAGTCTCGATTCGATCGCCTTGCTGTACGCCCTTCCTCGTCCCTTTAGACGTATATCCAGAGCAAACGCGCTGATACTCCACATCCAGGCCGCAAGTGGTTCGACTGCGCCGAATGCCACAGCGAGCAAGAATCACACCCGCTGATGCAGTCCTTCGACATGACCTTTGCCTGCAAAAAGTGCAAGAAGTGCTTCCGCAAGGACGCGCAAGAATTTGACGACAGCGACGAGTACTGCCCGCACTGCGACAACCACTTCGTCATCGATGCCAAGACTCCCAAGGCCGCCCTGTCCATCGAGAGCGACGACGTGAGGGTGAACAACAAGATGCTCAAGGACGACCGGACCAGAGCGCAAAAGCTGAGGAGCATCTTCGACCCCGACGAGGAAGCCGACAAGCTGGGCTGATGGATAGCAGAGGGAATATGTCTTTTTTTTTTTGGAAAAGTTATGGCGTTGCGGGTTTCATTACGCATGGTCACGGAGAATATTTTCAAGACAAGCCGCGACTGTTGATACAAGGGCGTTGCGTACATGGTAAATTCGCAAGGCCCAATACCCCCTTCTAGAACACCCCATGCATGCTTTACTCTGCAGCAGAGTCATCCTGGCCTCTCGTCAGGATAGCGGCGCTTCCGGTGCCAGGCGTTCGTCCAGTCTTCTTCTTGGCCGCTTCTTCTTGCTTCTCCTGTTCAATCTCCTTGACGTACCCCTCAATCTCGTCCGTCGACAGGATCTCCATCGCCGCCCCGGGCGCCATCAGAGCAATTTCGATGTTCTTGGCGCCGGTCTGCACGACTTCAAGAAGCGACTTGATCGCCAGCCGGATGGTAGCCTCTCGGTCCATTTCCTCCTTGTAGTTGCGCTCGAGGAATTCGCGAACCGTCTTGCTCGACCGGCCAATGGCGTTCGCTTTCCTATCGTGGCGTTAGCATGGCTGGTTTCGTTTCCAAAGCATCCACAACGTACCAAGCCGAGTAAATGCCCGAAGGCTCCGTCTGGTAGAGTCTGGGCACCTTGCTGCCGGGATCGAAGCCAACCACAAGCGTGCTGATGCCAAACGGTCGCACGCCACCGGCCTGGGTGTACCGTTGCTGCACGCCAGCAACGTACTTGGTGATGTAGTCAATCGTGACGGGATCCTCCACAGACAGCCGGTGAGACTGAGACTCTAACCGCGCCTTGTCAACGAGAATGCGAGCGTCGGCGTTTAGGCCGGCGAATGCCAGGGCAACGTGGTTGTCCAGGACCTGGATCTTGGAGGGGGTGATTCGTGTGTCTTGCAGCTTCATCGCCGATCGCTTCTCGCATCCGAGCACGACAACGTCCTTGCCTTTGACGCCAACCGCGCAGGTTCCTGTGGACGTGGTGAGCTTGGTTGATCGCAGAGCCTGAGATGACGCGCACCTCGTTTGACAGCCTCGCCGGCATATTCGACCTGGAACACGTGTCCATCGGGGCTATTGCTGGGTTAGAAGCTGGGATGGGCGCTCTGGAGCGTGGGACCGAACCTGAAAACTGGTCATTGTTAGCACCATTGCAGCTTTACCAACGGGAGCGAAGCTTACCCGACAGGGCTCTGTCKTAACCTGAGGCCATGGTTGCGAAGACGAGACAGACTGCACTCTAATCGTTGCAAAAGGTGAGGCGAGTGGTGGATTCCAGAGCGCGTTGTGAAATGAGAGGGTTGCGAGTCGGCTTCTGGCGTGATGAGGTTGAGGTACGTTGTCTGGCGCAGGAGCTTCGTCAGACTGGCAGCCTGGCTGGAGCCAGAGCTGTGACAGGTCTGGGCGGAGAAACGTGGCAGCGCGCGCCGACGTACAGTGGGATTTCGCACTGTAGGCCTTTCGCCATGGCCCCTGAGGTCTCGCGGGTGGTCTGGCTTCATCTATCATCCTACACTTCGAAAAATCTTTCTCCTGGCAGCGTCTAACGGGAAAAGACAGCCCAGAAATAATGATTAATATTTATAGAAATATGCCTGCGCCATTGGCGTCAAGCCTCTGCGCTCTCCGTCCCTTATGCTTCCATATGCTTGTTCCCTGTACCTTTTTTTGGGCAGACCAGCAGCCCGGAACCCCCAATGCCGTCTATCTGATCTCGTCATCCATACTACTTTTACAACATAAATTCATAAACACGTGGTTCAGTATCTCGCCACTTCGAACCATCGCTGCCCCTGCAACACGTTCGCAATGTGCTGCCCCTTAGCAGCCAGCCGTCTCTTGAAGGCTTCGAGCCACAACATCTCGAGAAGGCCGTCCTGCGACGCTGCGTTGATATCGCGGTAAAAGTCGAGCGCCACCGTCATGGGAGCCAGCAGCATGTCGGGCTGTGTCGTGCTGTTCAGTGCGGCATCGAGCCCCCGGCAGATATTAGCTGCAAGCTCGCGTCCGTCTTGGTATTGCGTCGGGTCGATCTGCAGGCTCGGCGGCAAGTCCGGCCACATGTCGGGGTACGCATCGAGCACCGGCTGGAAGATGGCACTGTGCAAGCTTTCGATGCATCGGTGGAAGAGGATCTGCGACATCCAATAGYACAGCAACATTATGCTTGTCAGGCCATCCCTGAAGGTATACGGATTCGCAAAGGGAATCTCGCCGCCCAGCACGCCCAGCTCGTCGGACCAGTACGGGACGTGCTGGTCACCCGCTCCAATGACCACGCCACCAAGCCACTGATGGAATTGGGTCTCGAGCATGAGGCAGCTTTGGAGAAGTTCTTGAGCCTTGAGCCGTCGAGCGATGGTTGCCGGGAGTGGCAGTATGCGGTCGACCGTCGCCAAGATGGACGGGAGACAGAGCATGATGTCAAACAGCTCGTCGAGCGGCGACTTGGGGTGGCTCTCCCACGGCGTGGATGTCCAGTCCTGCTCGGACAGGAAGCTTTCTCGGCGGCTCAGGAGAGCGAAGCTAACCTACCAACCCGTTAGTCTAAGCTCCATTCTTGCGATCGATGACAGGCTCTGCTCACAGCCAGGGGGCGATGGACTCTCACAAAATATTGATGATTTGGAAAGGTGGTGAAATGCTTGGGCCCCAGGCTCTTGACCAGGTTGGTCTGCTCAGGCGTGGGCACCTCCCATGCAATGGCGTTCGGGTTCGGCACCGCGGATGAATTGTGCTTCGTGCATGTTAGAAAGCAAGACTCTCTGTGTCATCACGCTCGACATACCTCGAACAAGAAGGCGCAATAGCCGCCGGTCGAGCCACATGCTTCTTCCTCGCCGCCGAGCCGTGCGAGGCATCTGGTTCTGGCGTTGAATTCGTCCTCGCCCACGCGCGGCTGCAGCTCTGAAGGAGCATACGTGGGCAGCGAGATGTCGAATCCAGCAACACCATCGCTTTCGCTCCCGGAAACAGCGTGCAAGTTGGTCTGCAACGCTGTCAGCAGCACCGCAAACTCGGTGCCGTGGTTGGAAAGCCTCAGGAAATCGTCCCAGGCTGACGTCAGGGGCTGCGTCGGCCATAGCTGCGGCTTCACGTCCTCTGAGGCCTTGCTCTTCTGCTTCTTCGTGGAACCAGCCTTCTTGGGGTGCGAGGCCACGCGGCCCTTGGTCTCCAGCGTGCCGGTAATGAAGACCCGCTCCCTCTCGTAGCCCTCACATTGCCGCCTGCTGTTGGTGCAGTTGCTGCAGGACGGCCTCTCGTTGCTGCACTGTCGAGTCGGGTCATCAGTGGTTGGTCTCGGTCCGGAACACGCAGCCGTCCATACCTTGACTCTGCGCCGCCGACAAGTCTCGCAGCCCTTGTACTTGCCTGGAACGCCAACCATGTTGTCCTCGTCAACTGGCCGTATCAGTGGCTATTATACGACAATACAGGTCTGCCTCTCACCTGGAGCTCATTGGCAAGGAGGGTTCGCCACCACGGGTCATATATACTCGCCTGCTCCTTTTCCAGCCCTGTCGCATGTCCATTTGGGCTGCTGTCCCATCCCCACAGGTGGTGGCCTGGGTTGGCCGCTTGGTTCCCCGTGCCCCCTTGGCCAGTGCAAATCAGAGGAGCCGTCGGGCCTCCGTCGCTCGATGTCAGGCCCAGTCCCTTGACCCGGACCGGTAACGTTCGAGGAAGGGGAACTCTGACTCGGGCGAATGAGCATCGCGAGACGCTCAGTCGGGCTCAGCCTCACCACCACCTGGCTTACACGTAGGATTCCCGCCCGGCCTCCGCCATCAGGGGTGGCATGCGCGAATGGCAGCAGCCGCAGCAGAGAGCATCGACGAGCCCTGGACTACTGGGTTCGGACGAATGCAACCTGGGCCTGCCGAGTTGCTCGTGTCATCGCTGACACCGGGACGGTCCCCACGCGAGCTGCCTAGGGAGTTTCGTAGGGCTGACGCGGATCGCCCCCACGAGCACTGGTTGGCTGTACCACCACGGGAGCTGAGCACCACTGTGGAGAGCGGCCACGCCGACTACAGGGCTTCTTGGACGAGGCACTCGCTGCCATTGGCGCGTTGTTTAATGAGAACGTTCGCCGTAGGGGCATCTTATATACGAGGCTTCGGGTGTGCTCCCGAGTCCTGGACACTCCTGACCCGGCTGATTGAGGCCTCCACTAATAAGGCAGCGCAACGTGGCGCGCCGACCCTTGAAGCCGCGGGACACGTCTACCAGTTAATACGGAGCGCTCAAAAAGCTGATTGCGCGTTTCTGCTTGCACTGCACCCTTCTGCCTCATCATTGGCCGCATGCCAGTTGCCCTGCAATCGGCCCGCGCCAAAACTGGCAGCATCCCCGTCTCCCGAACCGCGCTTATATGTACTTGTACGGGTTCATGATGCCATTCTGTCAAAGGGCCCCTGTCAGCCTTACCGCGCCCCTGCCGAGGGGAATGCAAGTGGCAGTGGATGAACCGTGCGCTGGGCAGATCGAGAGAAGGGGGAGAAAAGCAAGACTCACCGGATCGTACAAGTTCTTGATCTGCTTCATCAGGCCGACCATGGTCTCGTTGCGGCTGTACCTGATGTAGCTCTTCTTGGCCAGGCCGAGCCCGTGCTCGGCGCTGATGCTACCCTTGCGCTTCGCGATCCATTCGTACACGTACGGCTCCAGCACCTTCTCGACGGCCTCGTCGTAGCGCCGCACGGCGATGTTGAGGTGCAGGTTCGAGTCGCCCATGTGGCCGTAGCCGAGGACGCCCAGCACCGGGAAGTCGTCCGTGTCGCCCAGCAGGCCGGCCGCGTTGACGCGGGCCTCGACGTCGTCGACGATGGAGTACATCTCGGACAGCGGGATCGAGACGTCATACTTGTACACGCCGCCCCAGTGGCCGACGCACTCGGGCACGCTCTCGCGCCAGCTCCACAGCGCCTTGATCTGCGTCGCGTCCTGCGCGACAACGCCGTCGGCGATGATGTCCTTGGTCATGACGTCCTCGAGGAAGCGCTCCAGCTTCTCGTAGTCGTGCTCGCCGTTGGAGCCGCTCGTCTCGATGAGGCAGTAGAAGGGGTGCTCGTCCTCGAGCGGCCGCTTCTCCTGCCGCACCTTGTGCACCATCTGCTGGCTCTTGGCGTCCATGAGCTCAAACGCCGACAGGATCTCCGACAGCTGGGCCTTGGCCTCGCGGAACGCGCGCTGGGCCTTTTCGTACGACTCGAGGCCGAAGAAGGCGACGTTGACGGCGGGCGAGCGCTGCGGGCACTGGATGACTAGCTTGGTGATGACGCCGATGGTGCCCTCGGCGCCGATGAAGAGCTGCTTCAGGTCGTAGCCCGTGTTGTTCTTACGCAGCGTGCACAGGTCGTCCATGACGGTGCCATCGGGCAGCACCGCCTCCATGCCCAGCACGCTGCCGTGGAGACTCCCGTAGCGCAGCAGCCGCAGGCCGCCGGCGTTGGTGGCGACGTTGCCGCCGACGTGGCACGAGCCCTTGGCCCCGAGGTCGAGCGGGAAGATGTACCCCCTCTCGGCGAGGTACTGGTCCGCGGTCTCGAGGATGCAGCCGGCGTCGAGGACGAGCGCGCCGCTGACCTCGTCGAAGGAGTGGATCGTGTTCATGCGCGCCAGGCTGACGACGATCTCGTCGAAGACGGGCACCGAGCCGCCCACGAGGCCCGTGTTGCCGCCCTGGGGCACAACGGCGAGCATCTGCTCGTTGCAGTAGGCGAGCACGCGGCTGACCTCGCTCGTCGACGCAGGCTTGAGCACCAGCCGGCACTGGCCGCGGTACTTGTGCATCCAGTCCTCGTTGAAGGGCGCCAGGTCCGCCTCGGCGTCGGCGCCGACGCCGTCAATCACCGCCGCGTCCGCCCCGAGCAGCTCCCTGAAGAAGGCGACGTGCTCGCGCGTCACCTGCGCGAAGCGGGCGTCCCGCTGCAGCGCCGGGTACGTCTCTGCTGTCAGCCGCGCCCCGGCCGAGCAGCACGGCGAGCCGGGCGCGAACATGCGCGCCGCCGACGTTCCAATGCAGCGGCGAGCCGCCAAGGGCGTCATTGGTGCTGGTGCTGGTGCTGGTGCTGGTGCTGGCGACGAGGCATGGCTGCAGCTGGCGGCGAGGAGCGTCGCGCGGCGGCTCCCGCTGGCGACGATGCTGCTGCTGCCCGGGGCGGCCCGGACCGCGCGCAGGAACCGCGCTCGGGATACCATGATGGTTCGATGGGCGAGACTGCGAGGTTGTAGCCAGACCAGGGCCGGCTCGAGATGAAAAGATGCTTCAGAGGCCTGCTTGCCGGAGGAATGCGAACTGCGTCATGGCAAGCGAACCCAGGAGGTAAAAAAACAAGGGAGCTTGAGGCGGCATCGGCCCCACTGGTAGTCGCTAGCCTCGGAACCCGGACGAACCCGGACTTTTTTGGTTGCCTCGCTGTCGGCTGCGTTCCGTGACATTTCGACATGATGGTATCCGGCACTTGCCTGGTAGGTGATGCTGTTGACGCGAGGGAGAGCCATTGATATTCTTGAGAAGCAATCAACCCGGTCAATTCACTGCCCGGTATAGCCAAAAAAAATAATTATATAAATAAACAGAATGCCCCTCCATTTGCCCGCGTGCTTGCTCCGTTACCCCCCGCCGAAAAGCACCACCAGTGATGCTCGAACAATACCTTGACAAACACACATTCCGCCTCTCCGACCACCAAGCATCTAAAGATAGACAGCCTATAAGCTACCTGGCCTCCTTAGGCAGGTTCCTTTAATTATCCTCCCGCGCCATTCACCTTGCCGCCCTTTGGCGGGCTCGTGTCGCCGACATTAGTCCTATCCTGCAGCACCCCGCTCGGCACGTCCTCTGGCTCCGGCTCCTCGTTAATGAGCTTCTCCATGAAGGAGATGTAGTCGTATTGCGGCTGCCCCCGGTCCTCTGACATGTCCGGTCCCTTATGCGAAGGCATCATCTCGACCAGCTGGTCAATCACCTCGTCGGGCACTAGGCTGTGCCGCAGGTCCATCTCGGTGACGTACGGCTTGCCGTCCGCCACCTCGCGGAAGGACTGGTAAACCTGCTCCGCCGTGTTCTGGTCCTCGGTCACGTCCACCATGAACCGGATGAATTGCTCAAAGGTGACGTAGTCGCGGCCGTTGGACGTGTCCACAAAGTAGTCGTGCATCTCGTCCTCTGAAAAGACCAGCCCCAGCGAAGCCAACGCGGCTCTGAACTCGAGTTCTTGCAGCGAGTTGGTGTCGTCACGATCAAAGTGCCGGAAGACGCTCTCAAACTCTTCCAGCTGAATCGGCGTCAGGTTGGTCATGGCGCGCGCCACCATTTGGTTCTCCAAAAAGGAGAGCTTCTTCTGCACCGACGACTTGACCAACCCGAGCTCGTATGACAGCTCATCGTAGGTGTATGTCGTAAAGTCGTTTTCCTCAATGTTGGCTTCCTGGCATTTGGCATCCACAGCGGAAATCGTCTCGAGGTACCGGTCCAGCGGCGCCAAGTTGTCGCTCAGTTTCCTGACATGATGCAACTGGTCCTCGACGTCGCCATCCAACCCCGAGATCGCCATCTGCATTGTGTTGAGGGCCATGGCAAAATCGTTGGCCTTGTCGGCAAACGACTTTCGCAAGGAGTTTTTGATACTGCACTAAAGTTAGCCCCTTTTCATCTTTCAGTCGTCAGCCCAGACTTGTGCACTCACTCTCGGATAGTCTCATTAATTATCTGGGCTCGTGTCATCTCCGTCTTGGTGAGGGTCGCCCAGTCTCGCTCCAGAACGTCCTGCCGCACGTCCGCCGGTGGGTCGTATGGGCGGAGACGGTAGGTTCCTAATTTGGTCTTGATGTTTCCTAACAGAGTTGCGAGGTCGCTCTTCTCGGCCACCCAGTCTCGTTTCTGACCCCTTTTGTATCCCGCAAACTCGTTGGCCTGTGACTTGGCGTCGGCGTATGTCCCCTCAAACTGTGATTTCTGCCAGTGCTCGACTTGGCCTCTGATTATCTTGAGGAGATCGCGCATGCGCCGTTCGTATGCGCTTTGCATCTCCCATGCGCCCTGCATGTTGTTGACAAACTTTTCGACTCGACGCCCCGCGTTTTCCACCTTTTCCATCTGCGAAAAGGCGTGGAACCAGTACGCAATGTATGTCATGAGACTTCGCTCATCGGGCTTGGGCACGTCGCACACGTCCTCGACGTCGAGCAGTTTCGGTATTCCGATTTCCTCGTGCGCAATATCAAAGGCGAGCTGCATGTTGCCGCGGTGGTCTGACTTGTCGAGGGCGTCAAAGTCGATCAAGTCTGGTCTGTGTATATCCAGCAGCGCGCAAAAGGCCAGCCCGTCGTTCCAACTGGCGCTAAAGTCACGGACTTCGACCTCGTCGTAGCAGGCTGTTTTCCTTTGGCACCAGAGAAGCAGGCCTTCCTTGGCCGACATACCCTCCTCATTGATGTCGCTAATGGTGAATCGGAGAATCAGGGTCCAGATGAGGCCGAGGACAATCTTGCGGTTCCCGTCGACAATATCTTCGGCGCCGATGTTGGTCATCTGAATGCCCCTCGCTTTGATGAAGTCCAGTGAGAGGTTGGCGTTTTCGAATTTCTGGACTCGCATCTTCGGTTTCGATGCGTAGCGGCCGAGCGACTCGTTGGAGAGGCATTCCATCAGATGTATCAGCATGACCTCCAAAGCAAATCCATGTTAGCAAGAGGTTTTTTGAGCTCTTGGCATTAGAACGCGGGAGCACCTACGCCGTCGCTGAGATCAGCCACCAGGTCCTTGACCTCGAGGTTCCGCGCGACCAACTTGGTATTCAGCCTGCGGGGATGATGGCGTGAGTGGCTCGTTTTTCATTGTCTTTCTCTTCGCTCGGATAGGACCTTGGAGACGCACCATTTTGTAAACGTCTTTTGCTGGACCGTAATCCACCGCTGCTGCTCGGCAAAGGCCATCCTCGCGAGGCCCTGATCGTCGGCGGGCTCAACGTCGGCGAGCGTGCTGCTGGCGCTGCGCGGGAGCCAGCGGGCTTTCGACGAGTCCCTCGACGACGAATCTCTTCCCTTGGAGCCCAACGGCGACCTGTTGGCGTTGCTCCCTGACCGCCGCTGTCGTGCAGCATGCAGCGCCTTCTTGTCCCGCCTGCTCCGCTTGGTGGGGGGGTCGACGAAGGGAGGCTGCGTCGGGTCGGGGCCGGGGTCGCTGTAGGGCGCTGAGAAGTAAGAGTCGACGCCGGAGGCAGACGTGGAGACGCTCGATGCAGTGGTGGTGCTCGGGGAGAGGCGCTGCCGCAGTGTTCGTCGTCGCTGAAGCCGAGGTTGTGGTTGTTGCTACTGCTGTCCCTGTCGCTGGAGGCGCCGTGTAAACAAAATTGGGGGCACCGCTTGACGGATTCCAGGTTGCCGGGCTGCGGTGATGGGCTCCGCTGGGGGACGCCATCGGCCCCTGTGGCTGCCGTCATTGGTGCATGCTGGTGCTACGGCTGTGTTTATTAGCGGCTCACAGGCTGTGCAACTAGTCAAGGTCAACTCGCTGTAATGAGTTCAAGATGCAGGTTCTCCTATCGATAGCGTCCAACGTCACCGTTTCCACGAGTGATGCTTCGTCACCATTCGACTTGGCTTCGCTCACGCGATACTGTACGATGCCAATCGCGATGGCCACCATTCGCTGCGCAGATGACGCCAAAGGGAGAGACGAGACGAGATACAACTGAAACGAACAACACGGCGCGCGACGCATACTTTATGCGCTCTCCGCAATCGTTCATCTGACGCCTTCATGCGGTGTCGCCGTGAGCGTGGCTGTGCTGTGTTACGCCGTGACGCGAGCAGGGTCCTGGGGGTGACCCTTGAAACATCCGTCCCAAGGTTCTGGAGTCTGGGTTGGACTATCCTGCACCTCATGTTGCTGCTATAGGCGAGTCATTCCACGTTGGACGGATGACTGGACCCGACGACTGCAGGTCTGTGAATTAAACCAGCTCACAGAGACGTCCCAGGAGGCCAAGCAATAACCATAACTAGTTCGTGTGCCGTATATGTTTATGTTACTCTCTCGGCGCCTTGAATCGATAGTTTATTTTTCGCCCTAGTGACCGTACTCCTTGCGTTTTGGTTGTTGATGCCTACGCTCGCCAGCGAGTTGTAACCGCCTCGAAATGATCAAACAACCTCCTTAACAGATCACTCCGATAGCAAGGACGCTGTAAGTTGGCAACTGATTCACAGACTTCCAGACATTTCTGATTCACAAGACACAAGAGAACCCGGACAAGCCTCCACGGTCGTCCTCAGAGACGAGACATGAGATGAGACTCCTCCTCTGAAAATGTCAACTTGTATCTACACTGAATTAAGCTTGTTCGCCTTGCGCAAGAACTATAAGTATGCGGCACCGTACAGTTTTCTTGCAGCTCTACTTCCTTCACCATCACACAACGGCCTAGTCCCCCTGAAGTCTTGACATTGGATTTCTCCTCCTCGCGCAACACGATAGATACCATTGTCTCTCAGTCGCGCCCACAACGCTTGTCAAACAAAGTCACAATTCAAAACAAATTCAAAATGGCCGCGCTTCCGACGTACAAGATAGAGCTGCCCGTCACTTTGCCCCTGACCCAGGCAGTGGGCGAGCCGATTTCTCCGGCTATCCTCTTACTCGCCGACTTCGACGAACAAGCCAATTACAATCCCGGAAAGGAACGATTGCCTCACTTGTACCAGGCCAGAATCAGACTCGCCACACTCGACGGCGTTGCTCAGGACCCAGCGCACCCCCCTCCGATCGAAAACTTTTTGGAGGGCGACGTTGTCGCACCTTGCATTGCCTCGTGTTCTGGAAAGCTGTGCTTCTTGTTTGGAAAGAACAACCCCCTCAAGTTCAAAAGGGAAACCTCTGGCCATCGCTTTGTGTTTTCCATTCAACTGTGGAGCAGCCACTTTCAGGAATCAACCGAGAGCTGGCTCAAACCAATCTACCAGACCGAGGTCCTGACAAAGGAGATCCTAGCCAGTACGGAAACATCGCGGCCAGGAAGTGGCGAGATGTATAATTGGGAAGTTGACCAATGCCACGCGCTTATCAAGTACGCTGAGGAATATCCGGCGTCAACCCTGTTTGAAATGGAAAGCAAACTTCCACGCCTCGCCATACATCCGGAAGTCCGAATTGCAGGCCCATGGGCGTCTCCATACTAGTACCTCAGGGACGCATAAGTCAACGAATTCTTTTTTATATTTCGCCCCCATAACCCCATAACCCCTCTACAGTCCACACGCTGAGGATCATGCTGCCCGCCAAGGGAGAGCAAGAGTCGTGGCATGTGTTGATAGATTCAGGGTTAAACGGACTAGAGCAATTTCCAGTCTGTTGGACACATAAAKAAATAAGTCTTGAGGACCTCTTAAATCTCGTGTGTACGTCCCTGCGTCGTACTTCGCATGTGATTTTGCAGAGTGTCCAATTCAAGGCCTCGGTGCCTGCATCAACATGATGGACTCGCCCGACGACAAGTAACCAGCAGTTTCTCCTAGTACTTGGATGGTTGATCGGGCGATTGTCTCCGTGGAAACCCCCATCTACCCTGCGACAGCTGCGAGCCAACTGGGACGAGCGATTCACGGACGTTAAATTCTGCCTGTTCAGCTTGCACAAAGAACAATAGGTATTACGCTATTACGCCAGTCTTGCATAGATTCCTCCATTCAATCACTCAAATCCTCTCGAAACCATCTCAAACCCCCATTTCGCCCCAACCCTCGAGATCCGTCCTCTTGCCACACCGACTCAAGACCACGCATTCGCTCGGCTATACTGCACATCACAGTTTGGTCACAAAAGCACTCAAGATGAGCTGCCTGCCTCCGAGAGACATCATCTCTCTCAAGGTTAGCCTGCCTGTCGCTCAGGAGGCTGGCAAACCGTTCGACCCACCGCTTCTCGTATCCGCGATCGGGACGAGCTTCCCTGTCAACTCGGACGATCTGTACCTGGCGAGGATTTCCTTGGACAAGGTTGGTGATATTGCCATTACCCGGTCGAAAGACAGGACCGAGATGGTTCTTGAGGGCGAGCTTGAAGCGGGCCTCACTACCGAACTGGATGGCATGCTCTTCTTTCTCTTTGATCGAAAAATGGAAAGAACATTGAAGCCGCTGCAGCTGGGAGCTTGGACTATTGGCCAGCGCTATAGGTTTTCCATTCAAATCTTTGCTTGTCGCCTTAACCGCCATCCCTTAAACGACTACTGGGGCGCAAAAGAGCTCGTGGGTGAAGTACTGACTCACGAAATCGCATCTATCGGCCACTCGTCGATCCGAGCAAACCCAGATATGCTTGTGCCCGACCGCCAGCTTTCGGAAGCTATTGCAGGGATGCGTATCACCAATCCATCGACGGACCTGGCTGAGATGAAGAAACGGCATCCCACACGAGATCAACACGATGACGCCACTAAGGGTCCATGGAGAACTCTGGCTCGGGGGGCCTGATTGCTCCATACCCTGCACATCTCAAGCTTTTACGAAGACACTCTGTTCCCATGGTCCAGCCGACTGTTTGTCCGAGCTAGAGCCATATTTATGAGAACCAACGAACCGTGTTTCGCCTGGAATCCAACCAACAGACGCTTTGGCGGATGCCAAATGTTTACTTGATAATTTCGTTTTCTTCGCGCGATTTCTCCTTCCATTAGTAGATACATCCGTTGCATCTCTAACTACCCAAGGTAGCTTATAGCAGAAGGGAACGAGAGCACTACTACGATGGAGAAATTGACCCCCAAAACATTCTTCTTTGCAGCAGCCTCAGACTCACGATTGTGAGGCCATATATCAAACAGGGTCCGTCTTCACTTGACGAGGAGCATAACGTCGAATGGAATCTGCCAATCAAATAACTTGATGCATCCTATTCAGAAGCCCAGTGAAGATTATTGCATGAAGTTTATGCACCAACCTCACCCTTGCCAGATCAGCTCCATGTGGCGGCAGCCACTTGGAAACTAATCAGCGGTGTGGACATGAAACATTCGAGTTGGACCTATGGTATCTGCCTCAACGCGCCACGTTTGTCGATGAGTGCGAAGCATGGATGGATAAGTGGGAAAGTACGAAAGTTGTTGGCAGTTGTCGCATCAGGTTGTGCAGCGCGGTTGTGTTCCAATGGCTCATGTCGCTAGAGAGTCTTGCTATATTCATACACCCATATCTCAATAATGTTTACGAGAGCATCAAAAACGTCAAGCCAGGAATTGAAGCCGACTGAGTAGAGCATCCCAGATCTCCTTGTTGTCTGCGAGACAAAGATTTTCATTTTGCCATGTCTGGTCTGAGTGACCTCCGCCGAAAGCCGCAAGGCAAATTGTGACAGATGAAGGTGCGAAGAAGGGAGGGTGAGTGAGAGTGATGGGTAGGAAACGCCGAACCCGTTTGAACCGAGCGAATGGAGTGGACGTGGAGATAGGCCGTGTTCGTCCCCGCCAAATCTGGTGCTGAGAGCAGTTTAACAATGCCTAGGCAGCACACGGCGTTCACGTTGGCGGCGTGTTCGGGACGCCGCGAGAATTGAACCAGCCCTGCCCCGGCTGCCCCTAATTGCAAGTGAACCACTTGCTGCGTGGATCTGGTGGCTCTTGATATCGAACAATGAATTGAGGATACCCTAGTCCGTATAATGTCCTCTCTCGATAGTCTTCTCGATGGGTCATTCGGCTCTTACACGGAGAGGCTCTTGTCTCGGGGTGTCCTGCGGCGTTCGTGGAGGCAAGGTCGATCTCCCGGCTCCTTTGACAGGCAAGACTGCAAAAAAATAAAAATAAAAAAGGCTTGCTATTTGCACATAGCCATGCGCATATGTCCATATTTACGAGAAATCAAAAAGGTCAAGCCGGGAATCGAACCCGGGTCTATTGCGTGTGAAGCAATCGTCATAGTCCACTAAACTACTCGACCATTGACAGTGTGAGCGGCTAAGCCGCTAACTGAGTATGATTGGAGAAGATTTATTATGGCTAATCAAGATTGCTAGTCGTCGCGGTGGGGCAGAGGGATGTGCAGTGCTCCCTGGATAGAACTGACACGGCCTCGTCATCCCCAACATGTATGCAACATTGTAAGGCACTCGGTTATACTGTGGGCGGCAGTTGAGGTTCGCTCTATGTCCGTATTTCCTCTTTAAGCAATTTGACGTCCCTGAGAATGCGAGCGAGGAGCTTGCGGGACGAGCCGAAACCTGTGTGCCCTCCACATTTTCCTTTGTCCAGTTAAAGAGTCAGCCTGCTACGAAATTCAATTGGCAGACGTGAAAAGCACAGACGAGGCCGTCGCAACTTTGCAAACCTGGCGAAGATGGAGCATGTCACAGAGTCCTGGTGGTGGTGACGGGAGTTCTGAACGCCAGGAGCACCCACTGTTGAACCCACTAGCACCCAGCAGGACGTCACTGCTTATCCTCGGCTCAAAGCTGATGCTTTCCACAAGCCGAGCTGTCGCTTTATCCCGCCCGGCAACTTTCCCTTGCTCAACGTCGACCTTTGCAAACACCGGCTGGTCCATCAACTGGCCGTTTCTCCATCGGACTCTAGCAGGTCTCGATCACGCGAAAACATCTCCGCGACTTCCAGAGCACGCCCCCCTCTCCAGCTGCCAAGATGAACACCTTCCGATGCTTGCGACCCGTCGCCGCGAGGGTCTCATTCCAACAGTCGACTCTGCTCCGTATCGTGCGAGCCTATAGCTCCAAGTCCTACGAATACATCCAAATCTCTACCCCCAAGCCTGGCGTGGGACAAGGTACACATCTCGACATGCCAACGAATGGCGACGTATGCTAACTCTCGAGGCAGTGACCCTGAACCGACCCAAGGCCCTTAATGCCCTCTGCACGCCTCTCATCAAAGAGCTTAACGAAGCCCTCAACAGCTTCAATGCCTCAAACGACACCTCCGTCATCATCCTGGCTGGGTCGCAGAAGGCGTTCGCCGCCGGAGCGGACATCAAGGAGATGGCGCCGCTGACCTTTTCCGAAGCCTACACCAAGTCGTTCATCGAGTCCTGGTCACTGTGGACGATGCAAATCAAGAAGCCCATAATCGCGGCCGTCTCTGGCCACGCGCTGGGAGGCGGCTGCGAGCTAGCCATGATGTGCGACCTCATCTACTGCACGGAGACCGCCAACTTTGGCCAGCCGGAGATCAAGCTGGGCACCATCCCCGGAGCCGGCGGTAGCCAGCGCCTGACCCGTGCCATCGGCAAGGCCAAGGCGATGGAGCTCATCCTCACCGGCAAGCCCTTCTCCGGTGCCGAGGCCGAGAGATGGGGCGTGGCTGCGAGGGCGTTCCCGACCTACGAGGCGTTGATGGAGGAGACGCTGAAGACGGCCGAGACGATTGCTGGATACTCGAGGGTTGCCATCATGGCGTGCAAGGAGGTGGTCAACAAGAGCCAGGACCTGTCGCTGAGGGACGGCGTCGAGTTTGAGAGGCGTGTTTTCCACAGCCTGTTTGGCAGCCAGGACCAAAAGGTGGGCATGAAGGCGTTTGCCGAGAAGAAGCAGGCCGAGTGGACGCACTCGTAGAGATGCTCTGGGCTACTGTAGCCGTATATTCGGAACCACCGTTGTCTAATGCGTAGGTATTCGCAAATCTCTCTCAAAACGGGTTGCAGTGTATAACTCGGATGGCAGATAGCCTGTTCCGACCCTCCATGGACATCTGCAGGCCAAGTGCTTTCTGGTCTCGGGCCGCTGTCATAGACTTAACCAGAACATGCGATTCGAGCATTCGCCTCGTATTGAGTGACGGCATAGAGGGGCTCGTTGTCGTATTCGCTGTCTTTTGGGCGCCAAACACGCAAGCACAGCATGCAGTTACGGAGCTTAAGGTGCTAGCAGCCCCAAGCCAAGCCCCGCCAGTGCCACCACCACCAGCTTGGGTCAGACTTTGTACGACGAACCTCCATCTCATGTCGGCTCAGCAACGCAACCTTGACAACTTGCAGCACCTTCTCCGTGACCCTCGAGCTCCTCGCCGTGGGACTCCAGTGGCGCCGCTGGGTAACATGAATGGATTCTCGAAAACCCAGCCTGGACCGGGAAAAGGAGCTGACGTGCTCCGTGTGTTCCACCCCGCCCTCGTGACGAGCACAGTTGAGGCTTGACCGCTGACGACTGGATGCAGATATGCACGGAACTCCTCTACCAACCGCTCACCCTGCTTGACTGCCTCCATACGTTCTGCGGAGCGTGTCTCAAGGAATGGTTTAGCTTCCAAGCGGCGACGGCCGAACGGTCCCCTACTCCTCCATCGCCCGGGGCCACCGTCTTCACCTGCCCGTCATGTCGAAGCGCTGTGCGAGATACGAAGCACAATGCCACGGTCGTCACCTTGCTCGACATGTTTGTCGCGGCAAACCCGGCAAAGGCGCGGTCCGGGGTGGACAAGGAGGAAATGGCGCGGAAGTACAAGCGAGGTGACCAGGTTCTTCCCAAGCTCAACGCCCGCGAGCGGACTGCTGAAGAGAGACGCGCGGACGAGGAGGATCGACGGTTGGTGGAGCAAGTCAGGGAGATGAGCTTGCGGGAGGCCACCGCTGGATCTGTGCAGCCGGCGAGGACCCGAAGACACAGAGACAGCCGCTCCGCAGACGATCGGTCCAGGTCCAGCAGGACGCAAAGCTCAGACGGCCGCTCACGGCGCACGGGAGAGGGGAGCCGTCGCCCGCGAGCGGACGACGGTGGTCGGGCCAGTTCTGACCAGCTGCCGGAAGACAGGGAGCGACGACGCAGAGATTGGAGCGAAACGCAGCAGCGTCAAGTTGAACATCAGTCATCGTTGCGGTCGTTGATTGGGTCAGCGGACATGAACGAGCGGGACATTGAAAGGGAGATTGAGGATTTCGCTCGTCAAATCCAGGAAGAGGGACTCTTAGACGGCCTGGATTTGGACAACATCGACCTAACCCGAGACGATGAGCTGAGCCGCCGCATCACCGAAGCGTATCGTCGGCGGCAGAGGGAGCGGTCACGGCAGGAACCTGCAAGGAGGAGCAATGCCGGCGCACACAATGGGGCATCTCGGCCCGCGGACACGAGTCCAGCAGACACAAGGCTTCGAGCGCCAGACAACGGAGGCGGGGCTGGAAGTCGTCCTCGTGCTTCCTCAAGATCGGCAAGTGGAAACGGCCAGGCTGAGGACCGTAGCAGGCCGCCGCCAGCAAACGCGACAAACCTTGAAGTGCGAGATCCGGCGAGGAGATCGAGAAGGAGGACGGCAAGTGTCGGGCGTAGTGCTACGACACCGGTGCTCCCTACAGCCTCCGAGACCAGGCCAGCAGCACGCTCTCAAACGGACCTGGTGCTGAGAGGCCAGACGTCGGATTTTACGACACCGCGGCAAAGCTTCAGCGAAGCCCGAGGCTCAAGCACCCCTTCGGTGCCAGCCCCATCGCAGCCTCTCAACGAACTGCCGGCATCAGCGAGCGCGGGAAACATCGCGTCGTTCGCTAGTCGAGCGCCGCAATGGAACCCAACAGCTGGAGAGCTTCCATCAAACCCGCAAGAGCCGGTCCCAACGCAGCCAGCCAGATCGCATCGGGCGACCGACTTGGCCATTGTGCACTCTGCAGTGTCCAGTCCTCTAAGCAGTCCCCCTGCTTCTGGTCACCAACGCAAAAGATCACAGCTCTATCCTGAACCTTCCATCACTTGTTCTCGGTGCAACAAGACTCACATCGAATATGACGTGCATTACAACTGCGGAGTGTGTTCTGCCGGTCAGTGGAACATTTGCGTCGATTGCTACAGGGCAGGGAAAGGATGCCTCTACTGGTTTGGATTTGGCTACGGGGCCTGGACCAAGTGGGAGAAGGCGCGCCAACAGGATGAGTCGCTAGCAATGCCGCACATGCTGACCGCGAGCCGCTACCTACCGCCGCCGTCAACCCCTGGAGGCGCTGATGGAAGGAAGACGCTCACGACGGATGACCCGCGAACGAGGTTGGAGACTGGGACCTTTTGCTCAAGATGTCTTGCCTGGACGAACAACTGCTACTGGCGTTGCGACGTTTGTAACGAGGGAGATTGGGGGTTCTGCAACGACTGCGTGAATCAAGGGAGGTCCTGCACTCATATGCTTTTACCCCTGACCCACGAAGCCTCACAGTCTCTCAGTCGACCTCGGAGTCCGAGATCCCCGGGCAGACCACCGGCTGCGGCAATATTTACCGGGCCACAGGCGTCCACCATAGGGCCATTCAAGCCTCTCACATTTCGGACGAGATGCGACGTTTGTCAAGATCCCATAACACCTGCGCAGGTTCGGTACCACTGCTTCAGTTGCACGAGCGTCTTGGTACCAGGCGGTCCACCTGGAGACTACGATATCTGCTCGTCTTGCTATGGCAACCTTGTTGCACAAGGCCAGATCAGTCCGGAAAACGGCCATTCAGGGTGGCGGAGGTGTCTTAACGGACACAGAATGGCTGTCATTGGGTTTGTCGACGGCAAGGTTGGGCAATGGCGATTCGTCGAGCGAGACATTGTGGGAGGACAAGCCCTCCGCACTGAGCCTTTTGAGGGCTCCGTACACCAAGGTCAGGGGCTCCAGGTGTGGTCATGGCGCAAAGGCGAGGAGAAATGGGAACGCCTCGCGACCAAGGACATATCTGCGACGGCACCGGGAACGGCCGGTTCGCTTACTCTTACGCAAAGCTTCCCCCCGGATGGCGGCCTGGGCATGCGAGCAAGTGCGCGCTGGGCGTGGTATCCGCAACCCGGAGCCGAGGACGAACTGCTGTTTCCAAAGGGGGCCGAGATCCGGGAGATTGAGGACGTCAACGGTGACTGGTTCTTTGGCACTTGTATGGGAGCAACGGGGCTGTTTCCTGCGCCGTATGTGCGGCTGTCGGGGCAGAACCCGTGAGGATAGACGACAGGATCATGCATGGTGTAGCGGACATTGCAAGCATGTGGTTGATAGCGTGGCAATCTGTTGGATATGATGATGACGACAAGACGTATAAATTGGAAAGCTGGAATATAATGATCAACTCGATGGCGTTGTTTGTATCATTGTGCTTCGTACATGCAATTACTTATAGGAGTCTAGGTGTCGGACCGTCGGAGGCTCTCGAGGCGTCGGCTCCTCGGGCGTGCCTAGAGATGACGTGATCGTGCGCCGTGTGCCGTGTGATTGCCCCCACAAAATTTACCAACGGAACATCGACCACTTCCCCAGCTTCTGCCCACGGCTCGGACTGTCCAACATCGTCGGAGGTGCCCAATTGACGACCCCTGGAGCGCCCGAGAGACCCACGCAGACATGTTTCGACACAGCGCGCGGCGGCTGGCCGTTGCGGTGGCCAGGGCTGCCGAGCCGACTGCGTACACGCTCGCCGTGTCCAAGGCGCAGGGCGTCGCAAAGGGCCTCACTGGCGGTATGCCTCACCTACACCCTGATCCTAGCCCGTCTTCTTGCGGCCTAAAGCTGATGAACGGCGGCCCTTAGCGATCGGCAACACGCCCCTCATCCGGCTGAACCGCCTCTCCGACGAGACGGGCTGCGAGGTCCTCGGCAAGGCAGAGTTCATGAACCCGGGCGGCTCCGTCAAGGACCGCGCGGCGCTGTACGTCGTCAAGGACGCCGAGGAGCGTGGCCTCCTGCGCCCCGGCGGCACCGTCGTCGAAGGCACCGCCGGCAACACGGGCATCGGGCTCGCGCACGTGTGCCGCTCGCGTGGGTACAAGCTCGTCATCTACATGCCCAACACGCAGTCCCAGGGCAAGATCGACCTCCTGCGGCTGCTCGGTGCAGAGGTGTACCCCGTGCCGGCCGTGGCCTTTGACAACCCGGACAACTACAACCACCAGGCGCGGCGGCACGCCGAGAGGCTCGAGAACGCCGTCTGGACGAACCAGTTCGACAACACGGCTAACCGGCGCGCGCACATCGAGACGACGGGGCCCGAGATCTGGGCGCAGACGGGCGGCGCCGTCGACGCCTTCACCTGCGCCACGGGCACGGCCGGCACGCTCGCCGGCGTCACGCGCTATCTCAAGGACGTCTCCGGCGGGCGCGTTAAGAGCTTCCTCGCCGACCCGCCGGGCAGCGTGCTGCACTCGTACATCAGCTCCGGCGGCAAGCTCGTCGAGCGCAGCGGGTCGAGCATCACCGAGGGCATCGGCCAGGGCCGCATCACGGACAACCTGCAGCCGGACCTTGGGCTGGTGGACGGCTCGCTGCACATCTCGGACGAGAAAAGCATCGAGATGGTCTACCGCTGCCTCGACGAGGAGGGGCTGTACCTCGGCGCTAGCTCCTCGCTCAACGTCGTCGCCGCCAAGGAGGTCGCCGAGAAGCTGGGCAGGGGCCACACCGTCGTCACGATGCTGTGCGACGGCGCGTACCGGTACGCCGACCGGCTGTTCTCGCGCAAGTGGCTGGCGGAGAAGAAGCTGCTCGGCGCGATCCCCATGCATTTAGAAAAGTACATAGTTTTGCCCTAGGCGGGGAGATTCGTGTTGTACAAGATAGATGAATCATACACATGTCTATGTTACAGGCCCGCCGCCCTCGGTTCATGCGCTCGGCCAGTCTGGCCGCTTGCCCGCCACCTTTTCAAATTCATCCTCCCAGCTCTTGGAGCGGCCGTGGCTGGTCTTCACAAACTCCGTCAGGTGCTTGTTGAGGGCGTCCTCCACGGGGGCTAGGTCCTTTGCCTCATCGCCCAGCAGCTCCCTCGCGAGCGCGACGCCCTTGATGTTTTGGGCCAGGACCTGCACGTATGCGCTGCCGCTGAGAGCCTGCGGAACGCGTACTCCGTTTGGTGCGCTGTTCCTCTCCACTGTCGGGTTCAGCTTGGCGAACTCTTCGACCTGGGTGAGATCTTGGGTCACAGAGTCCCGCCACAGCGAGTTGAATACGTTCACTTCGTCCCTGAACAGAACCAGATCCTCGTCGACGGCTTCCCCCGCTTGCTGCTTAACCTTGACGGCGGAGGACGTCGTGAACAGGGTCATTCCGCGCACCAACCGCGAAAAGTGCAACCTGTCGCGTGTCCGCAGCGTCGGCAGTGCGTGCTCTGGCCGCTGCAGCAGGTCCAGCACCAGCCCTGCCCACTTCAGCGCCTGCTTCGTCTCGGCCGCATCCCACTTGCTCTCGGTGATCTTGTCGTTGACAAAAGCGAGTATCCGCACGACGGTTTCGCGGTTCGTGAGCAGGAGTCCCGTCTGATCGGCCTGCTTCGCGCACTCAATGACGGCGTAAATGTACCCCCTCGTTCCCGCCATGCGGACAATCTTGCCCCAGTGGTCAGGCTTTAGCTTGATGCCGGCCTTTTTGTAGCCGGCCAGGAGCGTCCCCAGGTTGCTCCAGTCCTCGGCGGTCTGCATTTTGGCCAGCGCCCTGTTGAGGATCGTCTTGGAATTCTCGATTTCCTTGAACCGGTCGATAGAGGAGAACTTGTGCTCTAGGCCCTCGACCTCGATGACGACAGGGTTCTGTTCTAGGTGGGATCGCATCTTGGGGTCGAAGACGATCTTGCGCTGCTTTCCGGGGAGGTACGACGGTAATATGATCTTTTCTTGGATGGTGCTGAGGATGGTGTTGAGCTCGCTATTGTCGGTCTCTGCGAAGATGGCTCTGACGCCTGAGGAGCATATCGTCAGTGGGACAAATTGAAGCGTTGCAACAGGGAGTCCGCAGACTTACCGTAGGCAGGGGTTGAGCTGAATTGCCGCCGAGAGCTGGCGACGAGCCTCCTTGATGACCCATTGCGCCGGCCCAGCGACCTGAGCGCCGAGGACAGCGACCGATTAGACATGCTTGCTTGATTTGCGCTTGACTAGAACTTCGGCTGCCAAAAAAGTTCCAGACAGATGCTCCTCGCACGCGACGTTGCTTGGGGGGTGGGCCGGAGAAAGAATGTGCCGGGCCAATCATTGCGCTGGAATCGGCACCGGTCCTCGGTCGCGCCGCTGAAGCTTTTGCGACTTCTCGAATTCGAGCCTCGCTGGCTTTGGACCTCGACAAACACATCACACCACAATGAACACAGCTATTGCTAGGCAGCCACTAGGCTGCCTCAAGGCGGTGCTGCGACAGACGCGGCATCAGAGGGCATCGCAAAGATGCCTGGCGACGGCTGCTGCAAGCCCTGCTGCGGCCCATGATATCTTTAGCAGAAGACAACGTACGACTCCATCTCGGTCAGCATGGGTTGTCTCTATTGCTAACCGTGCCGCAGGATCCGCAATCGACAAGATCAACAAGTTTGAGATATATCCCCAAGTCCCCTCGATCCGATCCACGCACCCCGACCCGATGCCCACCCTCCGCCAGCAACAAGTGGCCGCGTTGGACCCCACTGGAGCGCGCACGCGGCTGTTCTCCAAGGAGCACGCCGACAGCGCCAAGGTTGGCGACGTGCTCATGGTGACGACCAAGGCTGGGGAGCCCTTCTCGGGGGCCTTTATCCAGATCCGCCGCCGCGGCGCGGACACGGCAGTGCTGCTGCGCGGGCAGATGATGAAGACGGGCGTGGAGATGTGGTTCAAGATTTACAGTCCGACGGTGACGGGCATCGACATCATCTGGCGCCGGCCAAAACGCGCGAGGAGGGCAAGGCTGACGTACATGCGCAAGCCCCAGCACGACATGGGCAGCGTGGACCAGTTGGTGTCGGCGTGGAAGACGGAGAGGTACGCGCTGCGGTCCAAGGCGAAGCAGGCTGGGGGCAGGCAGCAGGTTGGTGGCAAGCAGTCGAGGAAATAGAGGCGGGCTTCTTTGCAATCGAGCTGTATGATATGTGAGATGCTAGGGTATGTACAATGAACGTGTGCAAAACAGATCAACTTCATCCAGTGCGAGGGAAAGTACTTTTTTTTTTTGTCCCCTCGAGAACCCAGGATTATCCCTATTTACAGCCCTCAAGCGCAAAGAACGATGAGGCAACTGGCTTCTGCCAATACTATGTCACGGATCCTCCTGATAGACCCCGATAACGAGCAGCAAGTCTGCGCTCTGTGCCGTCTGCGATACCCTCGCTCGGAATTCGAAACCGATAGAACCAAGCAAAACCAATTACACAGCCCCTTCTCAAGCCCAAGGCGAGGAATAGAAGCCTCCCGGAGGGCCGCCGGAGAGGGAAAAAGAGCCCGCCGCAGGCGATGACAACCTCTGAGTTATGTATGTGTGTTGGGGGTCGGCGCAACCCGAGACGCATATCCTCGAGGCAATCATCAATTGCCTTCAAGGCACGGTCGACACTCCCAAGAATGTCGACGAGGTGGGAAAGAAGACGGGTTGCTCGACAGAGCCGGGACCCTGCCGGTGGCCGCCAGCCGCACCGGCAATAACCTTGAACTCCCTAATAAGGGAGTTAGCACAGAACCAGAACCGAAAACTCACAAGGGGATGGGCACACCGTCTTGCTGGAGGTGTCGTGAACCTCGTTGACATCATAATAACACTCTCCTCGGTAAGTTGCGCCTCCCTCGTCGCTGTATCTCGCTTTCCTTGCTAACCATCGTGGTAGCCTCTTCACATTCTCTCGCCATGGTATAGCGCGAGTCTCGCTAAACGTCCTCCACAAGGAGCTCCAAACTCTGCAGGGTCCGATCGACACTTTCAAAAATGTCAACTAGACGGGAAAGGAGCCAAAGATGCTCAGCCGAGCCGACGTGCCCTTCTTCAAGTTGACCCGGCCTGAGGCCGGGGTGGGGACTTGTCCGTCACTAGAGACGGACTCGGATATGGTGCCGAGCGGAGGGCAGGTGCCGGGGCGAAAACGGGACCCTCTCGGGGCTCGTGGCTTACTGGGTCGGTCGTTACTGCGAGTGCATCCTCGATGGGTGTGCTGGGCTGTTGGGCTTGGATTGATGTCGACTTTTAATGAAAACACTGGCGTTGACAAGCAGATTGGCTATGCAATCCTCATCGAAGTGGGCGTTGGCAACACGCTTCTGCCGTGAGACTCCCTCAGTTCCCGACTTCGGCCCGTTGTAGCTAAGCGGGCCCTAGGGCATTGGTTGGAACTTCAGCAGGCGTGGAGAGACGCAACATGGCAGTTGTCACCACTTTCCGAAAGTGAATTGCCGTTGGGGGCTATTCAGTTGCATGTGATAACGGCGTCCGTGCAGTTTCGTGTGAAACCTTGGGTCTACGCTCGGGCTGGCAATTTCTGGGACTATTCTGTGAGTTCCCGCCCGATCGCCTCGGACTGGAAGTCGCAAGAACACAAGCTGATAACGTCTGTGCTCTAGAAACAACATTCTGGCTCACGACTTGTCGGCCTTGAATCCTGACAAGGCAGCCTCAAAGACTCTGTTGAGAAACCCACAGAAATATCTTGAGACGGTGTCCGCCAAAGAGGCCCGGCGTGTTTGAAGCATTCTCATTCCGGCATACAGACAAGGGTTTCGGGTGGTTTCCCTCGTGGGCGCGTCACTAGCTACCTTCGCCTTTGTGCTGGCACTTATACTGATGGCCCAGGTCGAGCTGACGAGGCCGATGACGAAAAGTCAAAGGAGCAGGACTGCAAATCATACGAGGAGAAGCGGAATAAGAAGAGTTCGGCATAGACTTGTGCGGCGTCAATGCTAATAGAGAAGGGAGTTCATCTAGATGTTGCGTGAAGAAGACTTGGTGTGACCTCGGGGTCGTGGAGGGACAGACAAGTCATAAAACGGCGGGTGAAAGGTATAGAACAGAGGCGGCAGCACTGGAGAGCGTTGTATAGGGTAGGTGGTAATGGGCATAGAGTGAGTACCTTGAACTAGACATATTTTGCATAAATGAAGCGGTGCGATCAGTGTCGCTTCGTGCGTGTCGAGATTGAAGATTGTTGGAAGCGAATCAGATCGAACGTGAATCGCGACGTCACTTTTTCCGCAGAGCTGCCCCACCACCACTCCAGATTGCTCACCTTCTCAACACCCAACCGTCAACTCTCACAGCCAATTTGACAGCTGTTGATCGCTGCTGAGAGACACAACATGACACGGTTTCGGCCCTGTATAGATCTCCACGCCGGGCAGGTCAAGCAGATTGTCGGCGGGACGCTGGATAGCACCTCGTCCACGCTGCAGACCAACTATGTGTCCCAACACCCAGCAGCGTACTACGCCCGGCTATACAGCGACAACGCTCTCGAGGGCGCCCATGTCATCATGCTGGGCCCAGGAAACGACGAGCCTGCCAAGCAGGCTCTGCAGGCATGGCCCGGGCACCTCCAGGTCGGCGGCGGCATCAACGACAAGAATGCGAAGGAATGGCTGGACGCCGGAGCGTCAAAGGTGAGCGCGGGCTTTGATGGCGTGGCACGCTTAGATCCGCTCCAGAGTGACTSATCACGACAGGTCATCATCACGTCTTATCTCTTTCCCGAGGGSCGCTTCAGCCAGCCCAGGCTAGACGCGGTGCTCCAAGCTCTGGGCGGCGACAAGAGCAAGCTAGTCATTGACCTCAGCTGCCGCCGCCGCGGGACCGATAGCTGGTACGTCGCCATGAACAAGTGGCAGACGATTACGGACATGGAAGTAAATCAAGGTGAGTCGCCGTCGGGCATGCCTCTGGGCCATACCATGCCAACTCATGCTGACACGCAACAGCCTCGATCAAGGCACTGGAGCCGTACTGCTCCGAGTTTCTTATTCACGCAGCCGACAATGAGGGGCTGCAAAGGGGCATTGACGAGAAGCTGGTGGAGCAGCTGGCGCAGTGGTGTTCCATCCCTGTTACCTACGCAGGTGGAGGCAGGCATCTGGAGGACCTGGAGCTCGTGAAGCGGCTCAGCGGGGGCAAGGTAGATCTCACGATAGGGAGCGCCCTAGACTGTTTTGGTGGGTCGGGAGTCAGGTTTGGCGAGTGCGTAGAGTGGAATAATACAAGACAGAGCTCTTGATGCTATGCGAGGGCTGTGAAGCCAAAACTTTCATGCCTCATTGGAAAGCTGCCATGTATAGGGTGTCAACTGGCCCTCAATACACTCTGAACAGTGGAGACGACTTTATACGTTCAAGGCGTACAAGAGCCTTGCTAAACTATAGAGCACCTGCAGCAGCCATCCAGTCCGTCATGCTCCGATATCGTCATCTGATAATAAACAGCACGTGTAAACACCTTGCCGCGGGAGTACAGCCGGAACCGCTGTGAGAGGAGTTCGCATAAGAATCCGCTTGCACGCAGAATATAACGTGTGCCAAGCAGTGACTAGGAACAGCGATTGGGCCATGGGCACGGTCACAGGACTCGAAAACTCGAGGGGATGGGGACGCACAGAGACTCAGAAAGGGGGCCAGTGGCAGAGCACAACATACTTGCAGCAGGGGCGGGGCCAATCATCACCCACAGCTCGCCATCGTCGCATCTGCCGTAGCACGATAATGTAAAGAACATGTCCGCAGCCGCCTGCAAGTCAGCGCCGATACGAGCATCGTCGACAAATTGGCCATTGTTTGTGCTCGGGGCGTCTCAGACCCCTGTCGGCTGCCATGGCGACTCCAGAGGCGATGGCGCTAGAGCGCCAGTGGTGCATGTTTTTAGGGGCTTCCAAGGCTGAAGCCGCAGCGGGCCACAGCGGGCAGGCGGGCTTGGCGGGGTACCCTGCAGTGCTGTGTCGCAGGCATATTAGCGCCAGGCCACCATAGTTGCCAGGGCAACATGTATAGGCGACGCCATGGTGTTTATTTTCCGCAGGCCAATCACGCCTCTCGCGGGAGTCACCTCGCTGCGTTCCTTAAACGCTTCGCCCTCACCCTGCTCTGCTCGGCTCAGCTCCCTTTCCGCCCCGTCCGCCGCACTGCCAGCCTCGCCTCCATCGTCGGCAGTATCTATTTCTGACGCATACGGTCGCCGTTTGGGCCTGGCTTTGTGGACGTTTCCTTGTCTTTCCTTGCCTGTCGTCGAACGCTGCGGTCGCTCTGGTCTCTCTGCATACGTGTCGGTTTTCATGCAGCCCGACCCAACACAACACCGAGTAATAGTCTCTTGTCACGGACTCTTTCTGCAGCAAGGGCTTCAACGAGACACAAAGTCGCAGCAACATTCCATCAAGTCTCATCTCATTCGTTAGACTGGCCTCGCCGAGTACCCATGCATTCCAGCCTGGCCTAGCCTTGCCGCCCGAAAAATCAACAGAGGTCATCATGGCCTCTGAGCCGGTATGACGAATCTCACTTCTCTGCCCCCTGCCGCGAATCAAGACTCTGACGCGGCGATCCCGCCTTGCCAGGTGCATCCTCTGCGCATCGCCAAAAACACTCCCGGCTCGTCGCCAGCAAAGATGGCCAACAGCCTGCCCCGGCCTCTCTCTGAGATCTCCCCAACTGAGAAGCGGCGCAACTCGCCCAGTTGGCGACAGTACACACCAACAAAGGTTGGTGGAATGCCCGCGGAGAGTAGCTGCGACCACACGTGAACCTCGCCATGCTGACCCCGGTGATGCAGAAGGCGGCCGTGCCCGGCAACGACTCCTCCCCATTCCAGTCCTCTCCCCTCGACTCTGCCACCTCTCCTCGACTCTTCTGGCAGAACCGCAATGCAGTGAACATGCTCTATGGGGGGCGCTCCGGGTCGCCATCGCCAACTCGTCGGTCTTCGATAGAGCGTCTCCAGAGAGCTTCCCGCGTCAGAAACAGCAACATCCTGGCACTAGAGCAGAAGCAGGAATATGATCCGACTCGGATTCATCACATTGAGAGACCCCTCGCTAAGGTCCAAGGAAACTCCTTTGCGTCGTCTAGCTCTGGCGTACTGCGCTCCTCCGACTCCGAACAACGAGGCTTCGACAGCAAGTCGAGTCTCTCAATGATGAGCCCCTCGAGGACTTCTCTGATGCTGTCTGCCGGTGTTCAGAACGCGCTCAGACCAGCAAGCAAGGACCAGGCTTCTCCGGCCAAATCCTCTCTGTCCCCTACCAAGTTCAACAAGGGCACCTTCGATCCCGAGGCTGGAACATGGTCCGGCCACTCGTCACTCAATGAGCACGAGCTTCCTGACGGTCGATTCCTCCATCGCCATCCCAAGAGCGTGACATTCGATGCTGCTCCACCGCAGATTAACGAATATGAAATGGCGACGCCGGATCTGTCATCGATCGGCACCAACTCGCGCGAGGGCAGTTACGAGTCTGTTGACGACGAGGATGATGAAGACATCGTCTATGACCCTGGCCACGTGGAAGTCCAGGACGATAGTTTTGATGCGTCCCTCGAGGACACAGACAAGACCCCGGTGGTTGGGCCCGATGATTGGCGCGGAGATAGCCCTATGATCCATCCCGGAGAGAATCCAGGACGGTTTGAGGGTAGCCCGATGCCCGAGAACATTCCATCCATGGTCGCCTCAGGTCGCCCGTCCCACCAGCGCACAGATTCTGCCAACTCAAATGGCGACCATCGCCCTCTGCCGCCACTCCCAGGCCCGGGCCTCGCCAGAAGCCAGTCCACGGGCTCCACGCCGGCCTCCCCAAGGTTGTCGGCTACCGCAGAGAGGATGTTGGGCGGCGGTTCGCATAGAAGCCTGCCCGTCCCACCTCCCGCCTCGGCGAGCAAGTTGGACATCCAGAGCTTTGGCAATGGCAAGATGACGCTGGAGGAGCGCCTGAGGCTTATGATGTTGTCAGACGATAGCAATGGGAAGACTGCCGCGGAGCAGCAGCGCGAGCGCCGACTTAGAAGGGGCGCCGGCCGTGATCGAGGCGACACTCCCCAGTCCGAGCCAGAGTCAATCCAGGGCCTGGAGGCTCTAGAGGAAGACGACACTATCGGCGACATCTCACTCTTGGACGATTACCAAATGCCGTCGCGAATCTCGCGAGAGTCCATCATGCGCAGAGTCAACGGCAACACGGCGCTTGAGAAGGATTCCGAGTACCACTTCTCCTCTCCTGCCGGTTCGCCAATCTCCCAGCGAAGCCCTGAGAGGGGCCCAGAGAGGCAAGAAGCAATTCTCGATCCCGATGTCCCAATTCCTTCCACCGAAGACACAATTATGGAGGATCCCGATGAATCATACGAGCAGGAAGACAGTGTCATCATCACAAGGGCTCCCGAGGACCACGAAGACGATGCCCTTGATCTGTATCAGGACATGGACGATAGCGAAGAGGATTCGCAGCGATCCGACGGAGACGATGACGAAAGCCAATACTCTGATAATGAGTCAGCTCAGGAGGAGTCACGGAGCAGGGATACAGACGCCGAGGCCACCACTCCACGTGCCAACTCGCCAGCCCAGTATTTGAGTCTCGATGGACCCATTCCTGACCTGTCACCATTCACACAAGCTCCGGCTGTGTCTACTGAGGGAGAGAGCAGCTCTCTGCCCGAGGCCCAATATGTGACTGAAAAGGCAGAGGTGGTTGATTATGCTACCGAACACGCTCCTGCCTCTATCCAGCGACCACATACGCCTGAGAAACGCATGTCAAAACCAGAATACGACGGATCTGGCTGGGGCGAGCCCGAGGATGAATACGATGATGAGCCCGGAACTCCAGACTCGGTCATCCACCACCCCATGTTCTCGGACGATGAGGAGGCTCGCCAGTCACCAGTGATCCCCGAGCGAGTGGCGACCGTCAAGTCCGCTGCTGGCTCGAAGCTGAAGACTCGAGTATCCAACACTCCTTCTGACCTGGCTACAATGAGAGAGGCTCGCAGACACGTCAGCCACGAAGTCCCAAGTGTTCCCCCGATCCCTGAGAAACACCGCAACCGCGTCTCACGCGACTTTTCCGTGGACCAAGATGATAGCCACGACGAATACCTCGAACGCCATCCCAGCTTCAAGAATAGGAGCCTGACTTTGGATTTTGACTTAGGGCTCAGCCTTGATCAGGACTTTGAGAGGGTCATCGAAGCACAAAAGGTTAATCCTAACCACCCCTCCCTCAACCCATCACTCAGTGTCGTCAGCACTCCTGCCAGACAAGCGTCCCAGGAATTAATCGAGAGAGAATTAAGAGAACTTGATGCTAACGTGACTTTTCGTCCTCAGCGCGGCTATCTCATGCGCCAGAACACGAAGCTTGTTACCGCCAGCGACAAGGACGGGGACACAACTTGGAAGACCCGATCCGCCAATAATTCCCCTGTCAAGCAGGATCGACCACAGTCGTGGGTCGTCGAGCCTTGGAACGGGCAGCCTCGCCAGAAGAGCTACCGGAAGGGCCCTGGGACCAGTGGCCCAATCCCACCCCTGCCTGGTCACGAGAGCAATGCTACGGCTCTGAATCACGTGGTTGAGGAGGACGCTCAGTCTGAAGCTGCCACGATAGACAGCGGCGAGAGAGGACGCCTCTTTGTCAAGGTGATGGGTGTCAAGGACTTGGATTTGCCTCTCCCCAAGAGTAAGTTCTCTCACTTCTTGACTCGCGTTCCTTATCTAACAGGCTCAGATGAGAGGACTTGGTTCAGCCTCACTCTGGATAACGGAGTTCACTGCGTTACCACCGCTTGGCTCGAGCTAGCTCGAAACGCCCCCATCGGCCAAGAGTTTGAGCTCGTCGTCCCGAACGATCTTGAATTCCAGCTCACTCTTAACGTCAAGCTCGAGAAGCCTGCACAAGCAGACCCACCGGCTGCGGCTGCCAAGATGAGCAAGCCAAAGACATCTACATTCAGCAGAGTGTTTGCCTCGCCCAAGAAGCGCAAGGAGTTGGAGCTGCGCCATAAGGCCGAAGAAGAGCGCTTTGCCCAGCAGCAGAGAGAGGCACTTGCCCGACGAAACAATGCACCTACAGGCTACGAGCTCTTGTCGCCTCTTACGGCTGACGACGGTAGCTTTGGCCGTGCTTACGTCTGCCTTAAGGGGCACGAGAGCCGATGCTTCGGTCGGCCATATATGGCCGAGGTGGCCTGCTTCAACGAGTGGGCGACTGAAGAGGAGAGCTTTGCCTCCAGCGTCAAGAGCAAGCGCGGCAACACTGCTGTTGTCAGACGAGCACCCTACAAGATTGGAAAGCTGGAGCTTCAGCTCCTCTTCGTCCCTCGCCCTAAGAACTCCCTAGACGACGACATGCCCAAGAGCATGAACTCGTGCGTCAGGGAGCTGAAGGCATCGGAGGAGAGGCTGGCCCGCAACTGGGAGGGCCACCTGAGCCAGCAAGGAGGCGACTGCCCCGTAAGTTGGCGCAAACGCGAAGGCACAAGGGAACTTGAAAGGCTAACAAAGGTTGATTTAGTACTGGCGTCGTCGATACTTCAAGCTGGTGGGCGCCAAGCTCACAGCTTATCACGAGGCAACGCGTCAGCCCCGAGCGCCGATCAATCTCTCGAATGCCAAGCGTCTGATTGACGACCGCCGAGCACTGACTGAAAAGGAGACGGTAATCAAGGGTGGCAAGCGACGCAGGTCCGCATTTGCCGAGGAAGAAGAGGGCTACATGTTCGTCGAGGAAGGCTTCCGTATCCGATTCAACAACGGCGAGGTGATCGACTTCTACGCCGACACTGCGGAGGACAAGGAAAGCTGGATGAAGGTCCTCTCGGATGTGATTGGACGAGGCGAAGGGGTCGCAGACGAGGACAACAACGGCATTCGATCGCGGGCGAGGTGGTGCGAGATTGTCCTTAAGCGGGAAGAGCAGCTACGCCGCCGAGCCGAGGGCCGTCGAGTCCACTCTCGGACCAAGAGCACGCTCACTTGATCCCATATTCTTGGACGGGACGACGACGGATGCATGGAATGTGGCGACGGCATAGGGCATGAGCAAGTCTGGAGCCAGGAGTTTGCAGCCGCTAGGGGAATGGCGATTGCTGCGCCCGTGTTCAGTTTCCGTCGCGTCAGACTGTTTGTCTGCATCTGGTGCGTTTTGCTTTCGTTGTTGCTTCGATGAAGCCATAAGGGATGATTACGGAGGGTGTCATGTAGGAAAAGATGCCGGCGTCGACGGCGTTTCTTTTGTGTGCTATTGTCAGGAAGTGCCATGTGGCACTCTCGACTGTACGTATGAATTTTGTATTAAGACAGTAGGGATCATAATGAATCATGTGCGATTATTGTATGTTTGGATGGTCTCGGTGAAGACACGGTCCATCAGGTCCACCCACATCTTCAAGTCCAGGCAGCTGGGCAGGTGATGGAGGGCATCACGTGATATCCCGCGGGCCAATGGTGGCGAGCTCCGTCCCCCTATCGACGTCAGCGTGGTGCGCAGCCGGAGGACACACACGGTCGGAATTTGGATGCATTGATAGGGAGCTGGCTGAGGCGCAGTTCCAGAACTGGCGGGTTTCATCCACTCCAACCCTGGGCCTCTCAGTGGCTCGTTGTACTTTGTACCTACATCCGGCAGCGTTACTCCTTGGGCCCCGAGCACCGAGCACGCGAGCCAGCATCGCATTGCATCGCATCGCGGCTGTCCGACGTCTCTCCCTCCTCTCGTCTCCTCGCCTCGCCTCTCGCCCTTTTCCTCTGTCTGTTCCATTCTCATCTGCCGCGTGCCTGCGCTGCCGCACACACCGTCGCCATGGCAGGCCGCTTCGTCCGGGCGTCAAAGTATCGTGAGTGCCGTCGCAAGCTAGCCGTGGCTGCGCGGAGCGACTGCTGACGCTCGCCCGCCACAACAGGACACGTCTTCGGAAAGTCGACAAGGAAAGAGTTCTGCTACGACAACCTGCGCATCAGTCGCAATGCGTGGGACACGAACTTGGTCAAGGTGCGATTGCGGCGGCCCTTGGCGATGGATGCCCGCGCCCATGCTGACGAGACTGTTTAGGCCAACCCCGAGTACCTGTCTGTCAATTGGGATGCCTCCGGCGGCGGTGCCTTTGCCGTCATTCCGCTGGACGAGAAGGGCAAGCTCCCTGATCAGTTTCCACTGTTCCGTGGACACACAGCCGCAGTTCTCGACACCGACTGGTTAGGCCCCCCCGATTGATGTCCCGGGCTCTCTCAGAGTTGCTGACCTCCCCGAAGGAACCCATTTAACGACCACATCATCGCCTCCGCCTCCGAGGATGGAAAGGTCTTTCTCTGGGAGGTCCCGCAGGACTTTACCCTATACACTGATGCCGAAGAGATTGTCGACGTCTCGCCCGTGAGCAAGCTGGGCGGGCACTCCAGGTACGTCGAAATGTACACTGTCAAGAGGCCATGAGGCGCTGACTCGCTGCCTATTAGAAAAGTCGGACAGGTCCTGTTCAACCCCTCGGCCGAAAACATCCTCGCGTCCGCCTCCGGCGACTTCACCATCAAGATCTGGGACGTCGGCACCGGACAAGCGCCGCTGACGCTCAAGCACGGCGACATTCTGCAGAGCCTGTCCTGGAACGCGGCCGGCAGCATGCTCGTGACGACGTCGCGCGACAAGAAGATTCGCGTGTGGGATGTTCGTCAGGAGAAGCCGGTACACGAGGCTACGGGCCACAGCGGAGCCAAGAATAGTAGAGCTGTGTGGATGGGCGAGCACAATAGGTTCGCCACGACCGGCTTCTCCAGGATGAGCGAGCGACAGGTTGCCCTGTGGGAGCCTGGTCGGTCGGAGCCCATTGGCGGGTTCACCATGCTAGACTCCATCTCTGGTGTCTGCATGCCGTTCTGGGGTAGGCCGTGCCTCTACTGATAGAGTGATGTCCATCCTGGGGTAGCATCGATGCTGACGTGCCGATAGATGACGGTTCCAACTGCTTATATCTCGCTGGCAAGGGGTAAGGGCATTCTTTTCAATCAAGGTCCCCATGGCATGCGGCTGACAACTAGTAGTGATGGCAACATTCGTTACTTTGAGTACGAAAACGACAAGTTTGAATTCCTCAGCGAGTACAAGTCGCCCGATCCCCAGCGAGGCATCGCCTTCGTCCCACGGCGCGGTATCAATGTAAGGGCTTACCCAGCATCACCATCACGTATGCACAGTCTGGTTGACAATATCAGGTCCACGAAAACGAAGTCATGCGGGCGTACAAGACCGTCAACGACTCCTATATCGAGCCCATCTCCTTCACGGTGCCCCGACGCGCAGAGACCTTCCAGGCCGACATCTTTCCCCCGGCTACCGGCACCAAGCCTGCCGCCAGCACCAAGGAATGGTTCGATGGCAAGACTGGAATCCCCACCAAGATTGACCTGGAGAGCGTCTACGAGGGCACTGCTCCCAAGGAGGTTCCGTCCGACTATAAAACCCCTGCCCAGCCTACGCCAGTCCCTATTGCGAAGCCCGAGCCCAAGAAGGAGGAGCCTAAGAAGGAGGAGCCTAAGGAGGAGGAGCCCAAGCCCGCTGCTGCTGCTCGAGGGCCTCCGCCGACTATGAATGAGCAGAAGGGTTCCATTTCTGCCATGGCAAACAAGTTCCAGGATAACGAGGACGAGAACGAGGACGAGGACGAGACATCTAGCTTTGAGGAGGTCTCCCGACCAGCGCAGCGGAACACCATAGCCGTCGCCTCGGAACCCCAGCCTATCGCGGTGCCTGTCAAGACCCAGCCGGCACCTACACCCGCACCAGCGAAGCCCTCGTCACCCGTCAAGAGACCCACAGCTACGTCTGCACCGGTGGCCACGTCATCCACATCGCCCTCCGGCGGCGTTGAGTCGTCCCTGGACCAGATCAAGCAACTGATCGAGAACCAGACCAAGATCATCACCGCGCAAAACGACAAGATTGGCCTGCTGGCCGCGGAAGTCGAGTCGCTGAAGAAGAAGGTGGGTTCGGGATCGCAGGACCAGAGCGAGCGCATTCGGCAATTAGAGCTGGAGCTGGAGGAGGCGCGGTCGTGATTCTACGGCGGGCGGAGTTGGGGGGTCCTTGGAAACGGGGCGGATCAGGGCGGGAGTCGATGGATTGTTGCAGCGAACTGTATACCTACCGAGGGTAGAAACCGACTTGCTGAAGTGCTGGCTCTTCACTTCGCAACGCGCATGATGGTTTGGTTCTTGATAGTCTTGTGTCTCCGTTCCCGCTGAGCTGTGCTTGTCGTCGTGTTCGAGGCGTCGTTGTGTTTGAGGTCGGACACCGAGTAACATTCCCCAGCCCAAGATCGTGGTCGGCAAATCACACTTGACGGAATTTCACAAATCATAACAGCTCACCGCTCTTGCCAGGGATGATAAAATGATTGGAATCACGACACTTGGAACAAACGGTGACTGCAACGAGCGGCCGTATGTCGTGGAGGTCATACTACCCTATACCAAGACCAACTCAGCACTCCAACAGTTGGCGTGAGCCCTGCTACCTATTCTAAGATACTGACCAGTGAAACCGACATAGGTACCGAACGCAAAGAGAAATGACATACCGCGAATCACGCACAAACGCCATCGCCCAGCATTGCCATCACCGCTGGTCGCCCGCTTAATGCAGCAGGAACTTGCATCACACCTCCGCGTCGATCCCCCCAAGGCATTGCCCGCACCGATAACCCAGCCCAGGCGATCAAACAAACAGGCAGACAGGACCTGACATGCCCGACTTTTCTCCGCTGCCGGTCTCCGCACGAGCCCGACATTCCCGTTTTCCGGGTTGGGTGTGTACCCCGTTGGCGTCAAGGGGGAGCAACGTTTGCCCGCTCACCACCACGTGCCGTGACTCGGCCGGCCGGCATCAACCCCAGCATCTGGGGTCCAGGACAAGATCTTGCGGATTTCCTTGGTAAACCTTGGCTATACAAAGACGAGTCCCCTGTAGAAGGATGGCGAGTTGCCTGCCGAGCCGGCAATGTAATCCGTGCGGTACAACGAATCGGCCGACGGCACGACGAGGTGGAGCAGCGGTGTTTATGCGCCAGGGACCAGGGGATACGCGGACCCGACGGTGTTGCGAGGAGGACAGTGTGCGCGTGGTTTCAGGGGCGGACGGGAGGGGTGACTTGTTGTGCTCGACTTTCTCTGATGTTGGCAAACAAAGCAGGCCGAATGAAAGAGAAAAGGGAACAAAGCAAGAGAAAGGAGTTCGTATGTGCAAGCTGTGAATCAGTGAAACAAGGGCCGGGATGTAATAGCTGACAGCTTGGACGTGGCACGTACCCGATAGTCGTCAACCATAGGTACTCCCGCGCACTGGCAACGCGGAAAACAACGACGATGTTTGGCCTCAGCCCAACAGATGTCGGAGGGCGAGCGACAAAGAAGATACACAACAATGCCCACACCGCGGACCCAACTGTCCTGGTCCCGCGACTCGTTGTTTGCTTCAGATGGATGCCGACCGCTTGGGCGGTAACTCTGAAACACGTGCTTTCCTCTTATCCAGACTCATAATTCACGACATATCTTGAACGGCACGAGGGAGAATGTATTGGTCCCCGGCGCTCTCTTTTGTGTCAAGGTTACCATTGCCGTTCCACGAATGATAAGCCGCAGCACTCTGTGATCATCATGCTGCGCAAGGGGTCAACGCAACCTGTCATATTCGGATAGTAAGTTGAACGATCGAAGGCAATAACCAGGTGTCATATGTACTATGTATCGGACCTGACCCCGTGCGTCCGTGCAGATGGCGGCGGCTGGACTACTATTCGGGTCCCCTGGAGCTGCCTGTTTGCCATGAGTCGAACAGCTGGGAGTGCGCCGAGGGCGGTTTGAGAAATCGATAATTGAGGCGTCGACTTCGGCCGGTATACTACGGCAACTTCGTGCCAGCATCAGAATCCTGCTGATGGCTGCCAAGGAGAGCTGCAACAGATCACCGTCTAACCCACCGTGGAACGGTCCCCGTCTGCCGACAAGCTCGCCCAGTCCGGGCTGCGATATTGCCGCTAGATCCTCACCATTGCTCAACCGACCTGTCAACGACGTGAAACCCTGGGCACATTGGATGAGCGATGCCCGAGTCGGGATATCCCCGACAACCATCCAGGAGCATTCGAATCAGAGGTCGCCGATTTGGGCTCTATGCCCGTCTCGAGTCTTGACAGCACTTCCAGAACAAGGCTGAGACAGACCCTCGCTCGTTTCAAAGTTTCGACTTGTGCGTGGCAACTGGGTTGCATGGCAAGGGCGCCATGGGCCGGCCTGCAGGACTCTTGTGACTATAGTTAGCCGTATGACCCCTGATATGGAGGGCAAGAGTGAAGGATTCAAGGAAGTGCGTCGTGATGACCGGCGGCCCGCGGCACGGCGGCACGGAGTACGGAGTAATACTAAGCGAATGTCGAAGCCCCCGATTTAGTGCACGATCAGCTGTCGGAGAGTTCATGCAAGGCACACCAATGGGAATGGCCCATGACCCATGGTCAATGCCATCATGTCGACAGCAACGGTGATGGTGGAGGCGGCGGTGGAGGTCCCTATGTGATGTTTCGCAGGTCGAGGGACCTGCGATTGTTTCAGGTTCTTCGCTTGGTATCAGCCTCGCGACTCGCGAACGGAGCTCGATGCGATATCTGGCTAGAGCCGCAATTGGGCGGGGGAGCGTGCGTTGGATGCAAACGAGGCACAGAATATGCAGCTCGGGAAACTAAAACACCACGGACTAGCCGAGATACGGTGGAGAGCGACCGCCGACCCTTTCTTGCATGAGTCTGGGGAAGCAAGCCGGCCGGAGGAGGCGGCGAACGTCGAGATGACGGCGGCGGTGGTGGTGCCAAGTCGTGCGCATCACTGACGATGGTCAAATGCGAGTCGTTGTGGCTGCTGGTCTCGGGTAATAGTTGCTGTGATGGTCCGCGAGGGGGCCCCGTTGACAATCCTGGCCCTGCCCGTGAAACAAACGCCATTTCGAGAAACTTGTTCTCTCGCCCTTGGCTTGGCGCCCAGAAAGTCGGGTTCCTGTTGATCCGAGACCCTGGTGGTGGTGGTGGTTGTTTGCTGCACAAGGGCGCCAAGTTGTAATGGATTCATCCACTGACGTTGAACAGCGCCACGGTTGCTGCGACCACATGGCGGTCGGGTTCCACCCCGACCGATTCACTCGACCAAGACAGACCGGCTTTGCTAATTATAACGGCCGATGAAGCGGCAAACGTCGATTGACTGGCAAGCAGGGCGGGAAGAGACAGCGGGCGACTACCAGTGTGATTCCCTGGGACCCAATCGACAGGGAGTCACCGAGGGTCATCCCGGTCCCTGACTGGACGTCGGTTGCAGGGGAGCTCCTCAGGCCGTTGATTGGCCCTGGCAGCTTAAGCTTAGCCTAATTTTGGCTCAACTGTGGTTCTCAACTGTGGTTCTGAAACCGGTCCTGTCAGCTTCGAGAGCCTCCCGCTGGTTGTTTTGTGGTTGCGCCGCAGGGCATGCCATGCCATCCACCCATGCCTGTGCTCTCAGATTGGCGAGCGTCACGCCATTCATGCTGTCGGTGCCAGGGCAGTCCATCAAGGCGGCGGGTCGACTGTTCTCATCGTCTCCTGCCTCGTCGCATGGTATGCGGACCTGCATCGTCTGCTCGTTTCGTTCCCCTATCATCGGCTGGCGTCTCTCTCAGGGCCGTCTTCCAGGGCCACTGCGCGCGCAGGCCAGCGCCGCTCAGTCGTTCTCGCGCGTGCTGGGGCGCGCTTTTTAAAATTGCAAGGGGTTTTGCAGATGCCATCACGGTGAGCCGATGGTACGGGACGCAGCGCACGCGGTAGTCCTTGCACGCTAGCCGCAGCCGGCGCGACCAAAGCTCCCGTCGACAGGAAACAAAGCTGTTGTTCCCGCAGCGGTTGTTGTTGGTGTCGACGCCCCGAGCGCCGCGGCCAAGAATGTTGTCGACCGGCACGGGCGGGACGATCAGGCAGGAAGCGATGGTGTTTCAGTAGCGAGCCCCGGTTGCAATGAGCCATGGGCACCCGCTATACGGAGTACGAGGAGTCCGTTGCGACCAGCTGGAAGTTGTCGTTCGCCGTGCTGTAACTCCAGATAGTCAACAGCCAGTGGTTTCGACATTTCTGTTGGGTTTGGCCGCTCCCTGCCCTCCACACACATGGGCGTCGATGCGATTGAGGACGGCTCCCAATCACGCGAATGTTCGCGCCGGTCCCAGCCCGAACACAAGGAGACTTCTTGCTTGTCTGAAAACCCGAATACTTCTGGTCGCTCGCAGCTCATTGCTTGTTTCCTATAGGTAGGGATGCGTGTAAGTCATGCAAACAACCGCAGAATCCACACCTGCCCCAGAAGCGGAGCAGGTCCAGCCATCCCCAATGGCTGTTGTTGCAAGTGCAGGCGCTCTATAGCAACCGTGTCTCTGTCCGACGGTGTTACTGCGCGGCCGCCGGTCCACGACTACCTCTTGGTGGGACCATACTCGCAGGATCGAGGCAGGCGTCCGTTGAGCGTGGTTGAGTCGCAGTATACGGCAGGATCGGCGAGAGAGATATTCGTGGAGAGATCCTTTCCCTCGCACCGACAGAGAGAATCACCTTCCTGCATTGCATATCGGCCAGCCCCGCAACTTTTGGCAGTTGTCTTACTGTACTCCGCAGCCACAGAGTGAATGGTGGATGAATATGCCATCGGCTCAACTGCACTGCCTCTCAATGGGCTCATCAACCAGGCCGGAGTCTAGCGTCCAGCGTGGCCACCTGCCAACCTGCGTTGGTGCGTGGAGAAGATGGAGGGGCGTGCAGAGAGCGGGTGCAGTTAGCGTCGGAGTTTCCACAGGGAGCGTCTCTGAAGCAATGCACCAGGCGTGTTTCATTTTGAACAGGCCCTCTCCTCCCGCTTCGAGGCGCAGGGGCGCCAACGTGCCAGCCACGGGCCAACCATTGGCTTGGGCCTACCCGCCGTATCCTCGCTGCCATGCTGCAAAGGCGCAAAAGCGGCGCCGGAGCGCGTGCCCCGTTCGGTGCGATGCGGCTGCGCACTTGCACAGTTAGACGACAGTTGTGCAACTCGGGACATGGGGCCAGCGCGACCTGTCGTTTTCGCGGTGAGGCAGGGAGATTGATGAGAGAAGAAAGATGGGATGGGAGGCTCTCGGCAATGGTGTTGGCTCGAGAAGCAACGCCCCCGGGCTGTGAAGTCCCGGCCGGATGGGAAGGAAGCCAAGACCGGTTCGTCTTAACCAAACGTACGCATGGAGAGCACATTTGGATGTTAGCTCCGAACATTGCTGCCTCGAAGCCGTATTCCCTATCCTTCATATGAGTGCGTGCGCACGGAGAACGCCTGGCCGCGTCTGTGTGGCCGAGATGTGCAGAAGAAAATGTCAACGCACGTGGTTTCCCGTCGCGTTGACTTCCGACATCATCCACAGAAAAGGGGATGGCCAGTAGAGAGCCCGCCGCAGCATGCAATCGACGGCGGGGCCGAATTAATCTTCGGGCACAGGCACAGGCATGGAGCAAACATGACTTATCAACCGTCGTTGGAACAGGGAATTACGACGATCATATCAGAGCAACTTGCTTTTGAGGAACAGGGCAGCGGAAACCGCCGTGGACAAAGTAGTAATACGTTGGAGATTGGTTTGGCGTGACAGGGAGAGAGGGCGAGACAGCCACAAAGCAATGGCATTCTGTAAACGGGCCAAAGCCAAGCGTTGCCCGTCCTCCGTAGACTCGTTCCCTCTACGTCTGTTTGCCGGACTGGTTTGTCGGCGACGGCGTCCTTGATCGAAATCACTCTTAGAGAAGCTATTATAGAAGCGCAATCTCGAAATCCCGCCTCGCAACGACCGTCTGACAACCACTCGCCATGCTCGGGGAGACAAGAGGCTGGCAAGCACAATCATTCTAATTGTGAACGATGAGTTGTGCCACACTGTGAAGGAAGCAGGCCAGCCATCCTTGTCCAAAGGCCGCTCGCTGCCCTTACTAGCTGTGGGTGATTCATGCCGACTGGGGTCTGCCCTGCACAACATGGTTATTCTTGTCCGTCGACTTCTGTGCGTGCTGGCCGCATGTTGGACAACAATCACAAGTTTGCGCCAACGGGTGCACACGCTTGGGTCCGGCCGTGGGCGGGCCATTCTCTTCGTCGGCCAGTCGCCGCCCCTCCGTGCCTGGCTGCGCGGACGACTCAAGATCCCCGGAGCGGATTGGCCCATGCCGTCGTCTCACGAACCGCCAAGTGGCCAAGGCTTTTGCCCAGCTGATGCCCCGTGAGCCTGAATGGCGGGCAGGGAGATCAACAACGGCTTGGTGAGAAGCACGAGGAGGAGCAGGAAGCAGAACAGCCATGATCGATGGTGTTATTGCTGTCCCTTCTGCCAGACAGTTGCTTCGATGCTGTCTGCGAGGGGCGTGCGACTAGCCGGCCAAGGGGGATCGAGCGCTCGATAGCCTCTGGTGGGTTGTTGACAACCCGACAAGATCCCACTGAAGCTGATTATAATACTTCGTAGTATCGCACGAGCGAGCCTCTGTGCGCCTGCAGCAGCCGGCACCTGGCCTGTGCTCAGAGGCAAAGCCACGTTCGGTCGACGGAGTTCCACAGGATGTGACCAGGAGTGGTGCGTCCAGTCCTGTGATCAGTGCCGGCCATCTGCACGGAAAAGGACGCATCTCGAGTGGTTATGGCAGCTCGAGCGCAAGCACACTGGCTCTGGCACGGGCAGAGAGACGGCCAGCCAGACAGAGCCATCGACAGAAGCTGGGAGCCATGGATGGCGAGCATTGAGACCCCCACCACCACTTTCTCGACTCCCCACTCCATCCAGCCGCATCCCTCCCTGGCCAAGGGAACACGGAGCCCGCCAGGGCAGGAGGGAGAGGAGACGCGACACACACCGACTGCTGAGCGCTCGATCATTGCGCCGGCTGCGAGTGGAACCGACGGGTGGACCGCACGAGTAATACTAGGTACCCAGGTACTTCGTAGATGCAGAGAGTGGAGAGCGAGATTGGATGCTTGCTGGTGAGTGCTGGCCCAGTGGCTGCAGGTCTGCTGTTAACCACTCTAGGCCCGTCGAGCGCGCTGCTGCCCACTCCCAGTTTTCGTGGTACCCAACCGACCGCTGCGCTTTGCTCCCCTGTCTCCTCCTCCACCTCCCCTCTGGCGCCCGGCGCTCGCTGCTTAAGCACAGGCGCTCGCTCCCGCTTTCCAACGCCATGACAGCAGCCGCCTCATTAAACCCAGCAGCCCCCGAGTCGCCCGCTCTGCATCGTCGTTCTGAAATCTCTTCCTCTGTTTCTTTCTTATTCCCCTTCTCTCCCAGCCCCTCCCCTCCCGTTTCCCTTCCAGAGCCGGCACGTTGTTGACCTAGTGCTCCTTTTCTTTCCCTTCTCGAGCCACGTCGTCGCACCCACCGTCGCCCTAACCCCGTCCGTCGTCGCACGCCCTTGTTCCCGCAACGAAAACCAGCTGGCTGATTGACGGGCTGCGGACCTCCTCGGGCTGGTGACGTCGTGTGTTGTTGGCCGTGCCTTCGCCTTCTTTGCACCGTTAATTCGATTCGGTCCCGTGGAGCTTCGCGCGCGACCCCTCGGCTTCAACCTATCGTCCTCCCAACGCCTCAACGGCTGACGGCACCCCCCCGACTCGAACCCATCGCTCGCTTGACGCAGCTGTTGGGTCTTGCCTCGCCGAGTGCAGCAATTCTATCATCAATCCGGGCTGGTCTCGAATATTCTCTCAGCATCGTCACCTTCTGTAGACGCATTTCCTCCTTCCAACCAGGCAGCGCCTCTCACGATTCCCAAACGCATTGCCGAGTCGACGCGACCACACGTTCGCCAACCGAGCCTTCGCCCCCTTCTTGCTTGAGCACACCCGAGTATCAGGGGATACTGCCAATTGTAAATATCGGCGACCCTTCTACTCGCCCTGAGCTTCTTAGGCTACGTTTGCGCGACTCTCTCCCCCCCCGGGGCCACGCCTCCTGTCCCACCGCCCGTGGACGAAGCGCACCATGTACTCTCAACACGCCACCATGGCGCCTCAGAAGCCCGAAACTTTCATGCTGAGCACCGAAGCGCAGCAGGCATTGCCGCACGATGCTCAGGTCGCTCTCCAACAGGTTGACAACCGTGAGTATTGCGCCGTGATTCTTCAGCAAGTTGCATCTGACATTGGAGGCAGTGAAATACTTCCTCATCTCTGCCCCTGTGGATTGGCAGCCCGATCAGTACATTCGCCGATTTCTCCTGCCAACGGGCGAGTACGTTTCGTGCGTGTTGTGGTAAGTGGCTACGAGAACGGCGTCAAAGCACGTGGGCCTAGGAACTAACTGCTATCCAGGAACAACCTGTTCCACATTTCGGGTACCGACATTGTGCGATGCCTTTCCTTCAGATTCCAGGCCTTTGGCCGGCCGGTCAAGAATTCCAAGAAGTTTGAGGAAGGAATCTTTTCGGACCTGCGAAACCTCAAGTCTGGAACGGACGCGTCGCTGGAAGAGCCAAAGAGCGCTTTCCTCGACTTCCTCTACAAGAACAACTGCATTCGAACGCAGAAGAAACAAAAGGTCTTCTACTGGTACAGCGTGCCGCACGACCGCCTGTTTTTGGACGCGCTTGAGCGCGACCTGAAGCGAGAGAAGATGGGACAAGAGGCCACTACAGTCGCCGTTAGCGAACCTGCCTTGTCCTTCCAGTACGACTCCTCTCAGTCGCTGTACGAGCAACTGACCAAGACGCAACAAGCCAACTCGTCATCTTTCAACGCTCAGCAGCCTTCCTTTCCCCAGAGCCAGTCCACGTCGCCAGTCATGAGGACCATGGACTCGATGCCTCCCCCTCCCAACATGATGCCACAGTCGATGCCCCCTTTAGCGGAAGGGTTGGACGCAATGGTACCATACGATTCGATGCCGATGCCGACCGCCGTACCTCAGCAGGTTCATCCGGTCAAGAGGGACCCTGATTTCACGCGTGTTCAATACAACCAGTATGGTGTGCCAATCACCCACGGCCACCAGCGACACGCCTCAATGCCAGCCTACGGCCTGGAGTACTCGCCCGCCCCGTCATTCGTCTCTTCGCAATACGAGGACTACAGCAATCGGGGCATCTCGTTTGAGCCCATCACGCCGCCTCAGCAAGCTCTGGGCATGGCGGGCGAACCTGCCTATATTGCAAACGAAGAGACGGGCCTGTACTCTGCTATCCCGGACCACATGTCTACCATGAATGGCCTCAGTGGCATGGTTCAACTCCCTCCGTCCAATATGGCTGGATCCCAGTTCAATCGACCCTATGGTACAAACAGCGTCTACTCTGTGATCGAAGGCTCGCCAACATACAAGCAGAGAAGACGGCGTTCATCCATCCCGCCCACCATGTCGGCAATGGCTGCCCCGCCAGTCACGAACACTGCCGCCCACCGACCTTCGGACCTCAGGAGGTCTGTCTCTGCTTCGGTTGGCCCACTAGCTGAAGGAGATGAGTCGGCCAACAACTCACCTCCCGGCTTGTCGTACAGCGCCTCTGGCGCGTCAATGACCAGCCAGCAGCACAAGGACATGGTTGACATGTCTCGACACGGCACTCCCCTGTCCACCGTGGACGGCAGCCCGGCTCTCAACCCCATGGCTCTTCAGGACTACTCCCAAGTGGCCGCGGATGATTACTCTGGCGACGGCTCCATCAAGGAGCATCGGCGGACTCTGTCTGGTCCAAACGGCGTGGTCCGCCGTGCGCGTTCGGCAACCGTCATGGAGCTCGGGCCATACCCTCACAAGTCTCACTCGTGCCCCATTCCAACCTGCGGCCGCCTTTTCAAGCGTCTCGAGCACCTGAAGCGGTAAGAAGCAATCTGACGGTTCTTTTTTGTCAATATACACCTACCGTGCCGGAATCTAACTTTGAAGTTATAGACATGTGAGAACACACACACAAGAAAAGCCCTACATCTGTCCACATTGTAGCAAAGCTTTCTCCAGATCGGACAATCTTGCACAGTATGACCCTCATTCCTTAGCTGTTTTTCCTTTGTCGAGTCCAACTCTGGCTACGCAGCAACTTTTGGCGAACCCGCAGCGTCCAGAACAGCTGGCTCCTTCTACCATAGTCTTGCAGCAAGTACTAACGCACGTTTGCTTATAGACACAAGCGTACCCACAGCCGTGAGGATGGTGGCGATGGCTCCTTCAATATGTCGGCCGAAGAGGAGGACGACATGTCCGGCGAGGATCAGCTTGGTTCCCTCGAAGAGGCATCGCCAACTTCCGAGATGGCTTATGTGCCTGGATCACTCAACTCTTCTGCCGCCGACCCGGCTTCATCGCACGGCGCCCATTCCAATATGAACCAGAACCAGACCTTCAACAGCCTGCAAACGCTCAGCATGCCGATGACCATCAGCCAGCCGGCTACGATAAACGGCGTGATGTAACAAGATTGATCTTTACGAGATGTCTCAGCATTTTCTTTTATTAATCTGCGTTGCGGCTTTCCGGGATCTACGGCTTGAATTTCGAAACGGACTTCAACCGAATGCCTCCCAACTCATTTGCTACTTTCCTTTCCACCTACTTTTCTTTTATCCACCGTGTCACTTATTACTACCGGAGCCGCCTGCACTGCTGCGAAAAATAGGAGCAGCCCTATAGACATGAGCTCGGAGAAGAGACGAGCTCGCCGTTCGGCTTTTGGACGGAAGGAAGAGAAGGAAACTTTCATCATTGGCGTAAGGCGGGAAACGACGCATTTGTATATTTAGTTGCTTTAACTCAGGGGGAGATTCAGGGAGGGTTAGAGAATACCAGTGACGAGGAAATCCTTCCCGAGTCGATGGATGTAGTAGGGGTTATGAGAAAACCGAGAATTATATCATTGCCTATGTTCCAACTTAATTTCCGTATCATCGCTTTCTATTTGGCTCCGTGGTATCTTCGTGATATTATGCATTCAACATCTGCTTCGTACCCCGATTCATGCCCAAACAACACATCCGTATGCTATCCAATGCGTTACCTCTTTCCCCTTCTTCCAAACGCATCTCTACCACTTTCAATGCTCTTGACATCCCGCTCACTTATTCGAAGCTCTGCACCCTTGAGTCTCCCCACGCCAGGGCGATCCACCGCCGCATCTCTCCCACGGTTCCTCCTCTTCTTCTTGCCCGTCTCCCTCTCCAATATCACGCCGTTCTCGCGGGCCTCGCGCCTGCGCTTGGCCTCGCGGGCGCCGGCAGCGGCGGCCATGCCCTTGCGCATGTGCATAGGCATCTTCTCCTGCGTGTGGATGGAGACGCCGGAGCCGAGGGCCTGGATGCGCAGGTCGGTGGCCTTTTGGCGGGTACGGCCAATGGCGAAGGACTTGGGCTCGACGGCGGCACTGGCGGAGAGGGAGGTGGAGGAGTTGCTGGAGAGGAGGTGGGATTCGGCGAGGAGGCGGCGGAGTTCGAGGTCTTGGGCGAGGAGGGAGGGGGCGTCTTCGGGGAGGGTGGCGGAGGAGGTGGCTGTAGATGCGGTATCGTCTTTGGGTTTCGCGGTTTGGTCGGGGGGTCGGGAGGACTGTAGTTGTTGGGTTAGCTTTGGGGTATAGAGACTGATGACAGGAGACGTCGTACCATGAAGGCCTTGAGCTCGCGCCTGGACATGGACGTAGGTTTTGGCGCTTGAGAACTGGAGTGGTCTACGACCTCGACAATTTAAATTTCTGCTGTTTCGTCAGCAATTGCAACTTCGCCCAGGAGTCTTTCCAATCACCCTCGTCATCGTCGGAAATCTCATCATCCGACAGGCCTCCCCACTCCTCCTCTTCGCGCTCGCTGCCGCTCTCCTCGTCGTCCACCTCGTGAGACTCTTCCTCTTTCTTGTTCTTCTTCGACGCCTCCAGCGGCTCGAACCGCGATTCAAAGTGCCGGCGGAAGATCTCGTTGGCGTCTTCTTGCGAGACGGCCGGCTCGGGGGCCTTGCGCTTGCCGAGGACGGCCATTTTGATTTGCGCGGGGCGTGGTGAGGTGTGTTGCCAGGTTGGAGGTTGGAGGTTTGGTTTTTTTTTCTGGGATGGTGGATCAGCCTTGTGGTCAGGCTGAGCACCCTACTAACCAAGTGCACAAGTAGGACTGAAAAGCAACGCGTTAAGAAAATCTCTGGAGAGATGAACGGTTCAAAATTTAATTAAATGCACATGAGCTGATTTTCTTGAGAATAGGATTGTTCATATAGACCATGGCGAGCTTGAGGGCCTCGTCTCCCTGCATCATGTTGCAGAGCCAGTTCATGATAGCAGCTGGTAATGCGGCTTTCTATTTCCACAGCCAAAACTATACCGCATATCAAACCAAACCATACCGTGATATCGCCCCAAAACGCAAATGACCGTAACCATGCAATGCCGCCCATCACGTGCGCGCCGCCATTCTCGCCCTCCTGGCCTCGTCCTCCCGAACCGCCTCGCTCCTCGCCAAAAAGTSCTCCCGCGCGTTGTAAGACCCCTTGGACTTGCTCGCAAGCTCCAGCTCGTCCTGGATGCCCTCCTTGTCCACGTATCCAGCCCAGTCCATGCGGCTCTTCTCCACAGTGTTGAGTTTCTTCGCCTGCGCCTCCTTGACCGCCTTCATCCTGGCCGCCACACCCAGGTTGAGATCGGTCCGCCCCGGACTGGCGTCGACAAGCGGCTCAAAGGCCGAGCGAAATGCCTTTTTCGTCGCGCGTTTTGTAGGAGAGCTGTCGGCAGGGACGTCTTTGCCTTGGGATGCGAGATAGAGCTTCGCTTCGGCAGAGTCCCAAGCGACCACCTTTTCTTCTGTGTGAACGCGCCCGGCGAAGTTGTATGTGCGCTTGATGCGAATCGTGTCTGCTGCATTGTCGCTAGCTGCTGCTGCTTGAATCTCTTGCTTTACACTTGCGAGCTCATCGCTATCGCCGTTTCGATTCTCGCATTCCTTTGTCTCGTCTGGTATCGTGTCGCCGGAGGTCGGATGTGTCGATTTGCCTGATATCATTTGCTGCCATAGCGCATCCACATCGACCGTGACCGGCCCTTTACTCGCAGCAGTCTTGCGCTCCTCTTTCCTGGTACCTAGTCAGCACCACCCGTGTAGAGAAATTTCCGCAAAGAAGTCGTACTCTTCCGCGCGCTGTCTTCTGGTTTTGATCAACCCACCATCTCCGCCGTCCTCGCTATCGGAGGCTTGACCTTTGTTTTTCGCTTTCTTCCGCCGCTTGCGACCCTTCTCTATGATCGCCTCGTCGCCGGAATTGTCATATCCTTCGTCTTGGCCATCCACATCGCCCGCTGGCCGTCGTCTCTTGGCTGTCGGTTTGCCTGCCTCGTCGTCGGAATCGGACCGCTCCGATCCCTGCTCTGGTGCCTCATCGGGAGCGAAGTCAGAGTCTTCAGACGAAGCGTATTGCTCGTCATCATCGTCTGTTAAAGGATCTGGCGGCATCTTGCGATAGCAATGGTGGCGTTGGAAGATGTAGAAAGTGCACGAGACCTTACGCGTCGAAACGTGACGTCCTAATTTCGGCGACGGGCAGATACCGGTGAATGGCCAATCACAGGTGAGCGCTCACTGACTCCCCGTGACCCAAGATCAAGATGCACATTCACCATGAACGGGACATCGACTTGTATTTTTGCCCATCTCCTTTTTACTGCATTGGGCCGCCATAGGGGAGAGTGGCGATGTTGTTCTGCTCTATCACTAGATGATACGCAGCGCCTCCAACAATTCACTTGGCAAATTGCGCATTATCCCAACCGCCAGTTTGAAGAAGTCGTGCGGTTTGCGCACTCTTTTGGCGGAAGAGACGACGCTGACGGTTCCGGGCTGCGCATGCATTCACCAGCAAATTAAAGGATCACGATCACAGCAGTGAGAGAGAGGCGTACTGGTAAGACTGAAAGCGCAGGCAAGGATGAAGGAGGGGCAATTAGGACGATGGAAGAGACGAAGAGGAGCGCAGAGCATCGGATCTGACAGCTCATTTGAACCAGGCCCTCACCGTCTTTTCCAAATATCCATGGATCAATGATGAGTGGCATCGACTCCAATCTCCGCTTTGGAAAGCCAACTCGCCAACGGACCTAATGGAAGATACGTGTCGGGAGGCGAAGTCCAACGCCAATGAATACGGCACTGCCCGTGTAGTTAGGTAGGAATGTGCAGAATATCAAACACGGGGCTAAATTTTGGCTTTGGAAATCTCTTTGATGAGACACGAGAACACTCGTCAGCCCCCGCTGACCCTGGCCGCATGTAGAGCGCAGGCCAGCTGTCTGTCGGTCTGTGGATGACGCCAGTGGTTTCTGACCACCCGCAAATCTACCTCAAGGCAATAAATTTCGTCCCCCCCCCTCCACAACACCTTTAGGCTCCTACAATCCCCCGTTGCCGATGCTTTCTGACCCGCCCCTTGCCTCTCGACCATGGCGAGCGACGACGACTTCGAGATCGAGGTCCCCGAGCTGGCGGAAGATGACCCCATGAGAGCCTTCTTGCCCACCTCATTTGGCAAGAAGTCCAAGGAGACTAATATCGCTGCCCAAATCGACCGCAGCAGGAGAACAGTGGGCAAGGCGTTAGCAACGCCAGCCGCAGTCGAAGGAGGCCACAGCCGCAGGCAGGAGCCCAAGCAGATCTCAGACTCGAGCGGCAGCGACAATAGCGACGATTCTGACGATGACTCCCACGATGGGGACGAGTACCCTGTATCGCACGAATTGGTCCTGCGAACACACACGCGTGCGGTCGGCACAGCTTCAGTCGACCCCGCAGGAGGGAGGCTCGCCACCGCTTCGCTCGACTGCAACGTCAACCTCTATGACTTCGCCTCGATGACGCCGACGACGCTCCGAGCGTTCAGGATTGTGGATCCGTACGAATCGAAACGCTCAGCGCCGAGCTCCGAGTCGCACCCCGTGCACCATGTCGAGATCAACCCGCTCTCCGGGAGCGTCTTCCTCTGCGTCTCCGCCCACCCGCAGGCCAAGATCATGTCGCGCAACGGCGACGTCATGACCGAGTTTGTCAAAGGAGACATGTATCTTCGGGATATGAATAACACTAAGGGCCACATCTCCGAGATCACGACAGGAACATGGCACCCGACGGACAAGAACATCTGCATCACGGCCGGGACAGACAGCACGCTACGAATTTGGGACATCAATAACAAGCGGTCGCAGAAAGAGGTTGTTGTGTTCAAGTCAAAAGCAGCCGGCTCCGCTGGGCGAACGAAGATGACAGCGGTTGCATGGGCAACCGCCGCCTCGGGAGGGAGCAACGTTCTCGTCGGTGCCGCCTTGGATGGGACACTGGTGATGTATGGCGGCAATGGGCCGTTTACCAGACCAGCTGGCGAAATCCGCGACGCGCACAAGCCTCAGACTTGGACTGGCGGCGTTGACATTTCTGCCGACGGCCGTATGGTTGTCACGAGAGGAGGAGATGATCTGATCAAGCTCTGGGACACGCGTAAGTTCACCAAGCCGCTCGTCAGCGTGTCCCACCCATCCACATCGGACCATTACCCAACGAGCAATATTCGGTACTCGCCAAACTCAACCAGCATCGTCACTGGATCAGCTACGGGCTACCTCCACATCCTGAACCCAGGCAACCTTCGACCCGAGCATGTCACGCCAATTACCCCGGGATCGCCCCTCATCACCGTGGACTGGCATCCCAAGATTAATCAGATCATCACAGGCTCTGCCAATGCTGAGACGCACGTTCTATACAATCCAACCATGTCGACTCGCGGTGCAGTAGACGTCATGTCACGAGCACCAAAGAAGCGTCACGTCGACGACAACCCGGAATTCACCATGGATCAGTCCGTTGGCATCTCGGGAGACGCCATTGTGACGCCTGGCGCCATGGCAGGGTCGAGGAAGGCAGGCGTCACCGGCACAGGCAGATCCAAGGATCCGAGACGGCCCCATGTACCGCAGAAGACGCCGTTCCAGAAGAGCCAGCCAGACGAGCGGCGCGTTGCCGAGAACATACCTCTCGCGCGCATGCTGCACGAAGATCCGCGCGAAGCTCTGTTGAAGTATGCGGAAAAGGCCCAGAACGACCCGATGTTCACCAAAGCCTGGAGCAAAACGCAGCCCCAGACCGAGTATGCGGAGCTGAGTGACGAGGAGGAGGGGCCCGACAAGAAGAAGGCCAAGAGGTGACGCACATGATACGACACGAATGCATGTGTCACGGGCGGGCTAGAACCGTGGGCGGCCTTACCTGCCTCGCCACATCTCTTCATCTGCCATTGTTCAACGAAAAGAGTAAGAGAATGGGCAAGGGCCAGCTTGAGAAATAGACAAGGCAAACTAATGTGGTGGACAGCAGTTACAGTCTCGAATGAGTGCAGGCCGACCTACATGATAGAGCTATGGGAGAGGGCAACCGGGCTGGGGGACAGGAGGCGTTTAGCGTCATTGCATCCATCCGGAGAAGGATGGCCTCATTACAGGTACAATAGTCTTCCAAGTCAGGTAGACGGGCACATGAGACAGACAACGCTCATCGTAGACGCACTCCAATGATGGCGCATCACCTGCCAGGAGTCGGCGGTCGGCTCAAATTCGGGTCACGTGCAAATCACGCACGAACCTGATTATCTAATGAGGGCTAGCTACTTTCGGCCTCAGGCGTGGCGGGATTCTGCCTGCGCAGGGGCCGTGCTGAAATGTACCGTGGCCAAGCGTCACAGACCGCACCAGCTATCACGCTGAATCTTGTCAGTTGTGTCTTCACCACTCCCCATCATCAAGCAGCGAGAAGCGCGCGCGCATCCCAAAAATCGCCAGGTCCCCTCGCAAACCATCCGCAGCCATCTCCAATCCTCGCCAACTTGGTGTTGCACGCGATTTGCACCCGCCCACGCCCGAGGCACCCGCCCCGACGCGCCCGCGTCACCACATTCGCACATTTTTTCAATCCCTCCGTCTCTCCTTGCCCCTGCGGTCCTAGGCCTGGGTGTTACCTGGACCTCACCACCCCCACGCCGCCGCCGCGCTTTTGCGCCGCCGAGAGCTCGACCCTGAAGGCTGTTTGACGCGCTTCGACGACGTTTTCGCCTTCGTCCCGACGCCGCCGACGCTCCCTGCACCGCCGCAGCCCCCTCCGATCGTCAACGCCCTGACGCGACCGTCCGCCGCTTTCGTTTTCTGGCCGGACGCTTGTGTTCGCTGCTCCCTACCGCCACAGCTCCCCGTGCCGACCACGCACCCGCGCCACGAAGAGGTCTAATAGCAGCCTTCACCACCTCGACATGCGCCGTACATAAGCCGAGACTGGACTCGATTTCTCATTGGGGTGTATATTGGTGACAGCAACACGCACAGCACCCCATCATGGCGTCGGTGCAAGCTCCGCCTGCGGTGCAGCACACAGGCGCGCCGATGCCTGCCGGCGCGACCAAGCAGCAGGCCGAAGAGGTCTTCAGAGTACGTTTTGTGACGCGCCCAAATCAATCGACTCGCTGCCATGGTCAGCTATATGATGGACGCTCGAATGCTAACCTGTATCCAGAAACTAAAGCAAATGAAAGAGCAAGGTGTTCCCCCGACGGACCCTGAGTTCATCAGGGCGTCCCACTTCTTGATGAACTTCCAGCAACAACACAACATGCGCCGAAACCAGCAACAGTATCTGCAGCAGCAACAGCAGCAGCAGATACAGAATGCCCCCAACGGCGCCGTCAATGGGACGCAGCCCGGGCGCCCCCAGCAGGGCACTCCACAGCCGGCGCAACAAAGCACCAACCCTCAGGTCTCGTCCTCGGCCCCAAGCCAGGGTGCCACGGCTACTGCCAGCGCGTCCCCTGCGTCTGGGTCGTCATCGAGCCAGTTCAGCCAGCAACAGCTTTCTCTTCTTAGACAGCAGATCCATGCGTTTAAGCTGCTTGGCAAGAATGCTGGCGTTTCGGCCCAGCTGCAGCAGGCCATCTTCAATCAGCGCCAACGCCGACAAGCAATTGCCACTGAATCCGCTCAGAGCACTCCGGCAAAGACCACTCAACCCGGCCAGGATGCCTCAAAGCCTGCAACTGCGGGTCCTGAGGCAACCCCCCCACAAGAGTCCGTGTCGCTCCCGAAGGTCCACACTTACAAGACTGTCAAGTCGCCTTACGGCACCAACATGATTCAGCCGACCATCAAATATTTGGACCACGCTCAACGCAAAAATCGATGGTTCATTCCTGGCGTCTTCCCCACAGGAATCGACTTCGATCACCTTCGCTACGAGAGGGAGGTTGTAGTCTTCAACCGCATGAGCCAACGCTATGCGGAGCTCAAGAACCTACCCGCCAACCTTGCCCATTGGGACTCTACCAAGGAGAACCTCGAGGCAGATGACACGCTCAAGTTGAAGGCCATCATTGAGATGAAGAGCCTCGGCCTGTATGCTAAGCAGCGGGCCCTTCGCGACAAGATTGGTCGCCAGATGATGCACTACGACAACCTTGCCATGACGACTAACCGCTCTCTCTATCGTCGTATGAAGAAGCAGAATGTCCGCGAAGCCCGCATCACGGAGAAGCTCGAGAAGCAGCAGCGCGACGCTCGCGAGAATCGCGAGAAGAAAAAGCACGTCGACTTCCTGCGAGCCATCTGCCACCATCGTGCGGAGATCCGCGAGGCTGCAAACACTCAGCGCACCAAGTCGCATAAGCTTAGCCGTCTCATGTACGCCCAGCATTTCAACATCGAGAAGGAAGAGCAGAAGCGAATTGAGAGAACGGCCAAGCAGCGTCTGCAGGCCCTCAAGGCCAACGATGAAGAGGCATACCTCAAGCTTCTTGACCAGGCCAAGGATACCCGTATCACCCACCTTCTCAAGCAGACTGATGGCTTCTTGCATCAGCTCGCCTCGTCCGTCAAGGCTCAGCAACGCCAGGCGGCCGAGGCTTATGGTGACGACATGGAGAACTTTGCCGAGGAGGAGAGCGAGGAGGACGAGGATAGAAGCAAAAAGATCGACTACTACGCGGTTGCACATCGCGTCCGAGAAGATGTCACCGAGCAAGCCAACATTCTCGTTGGCGGCTCCCTTAAGGAATATCAGATCAAGGGCCTGCAGTGGATGATATCGCTCTACAACAACAATCTCAATGGCATCCTCGCCGACGAAATGGGTCTTGGCAAGACCATCCAGACTATAAGTCTGATCACCTACCTCATTGAGCGGAAGCAGCAGAGCGGTCCCTACCTCGTCATCGTGCCTCTGAGTACTCTCACCAACTGGAATCTCGAATTCGAGAAGTGGGCCCCGTCTGTTTCTCGTATCGTGTACAAGGGACCACCAAACGCCCGAAAGCTGCAGCAGGAGAAGATCCGGCAGGGCAGGTTCCAGGTGCTTCTCACCACATACGAGTACATCATGAAGGACCGCCCGATCCTCAGCAAGATCAAGTGGTTCCACATGATCATCGATGAGGGCCACCGCAGGAAGAACACCAACTCCAAGCTCAGCGCGACCATTTCGCAGTACTACAGCACGCGCTTCCGACTCATTCTCACTGGTACCCCCTWACAGAACAACCTGTCGGAACTGTGGGCCATGCTCAACTTTGTCCTGCCCAACATTTTCAAATCCGTCAAGACCTTTGACGAGTGGTTCAACACCCCTTTTGCAAACACTGGTGGCCAGGACAAGATGGAACTCACGGAAGAAGAGCAGATTCTTGTCATTCGCCGATTGCACAAGGTTTTGCGACCGTTCCTGCTGCGTCGTCTGAAGAAGGATGTGGAGAAGGATCTTCCCGACAAGACGGAAAAGGTCATCAAGTGCAAGTTCTCGGCTCTGCAGTCCAAGCTGTACAAGCAGATGGTCACGCACAACAAGCTCGTGGTCAGCGATGGCAAGGGCGGCAAGACGACGGCTCGTGGCCTGAGCAACATGATCATGCAGCTGCGGAAGTTGTGCAACCACCCCTTTGTCTTTGACGAAGTCGAGAATGTCATGAACCCCATGAGCATCAGTAACGACTTGCTGTGGAGAACCTGCGGCAAGTTCGAGCTGCTGGATCGGGTCCTGCCCAAGTACCTCGTAACCGGGCATCGAGTGTTGATGTTCTTCCAGATGACTGCCATCATGGACATCATGGAGGACTACCTGCGATACAGGAAGATGGAGTACCTGCGCCTAGACGGTACGACCAAGTCCGACGAGCGGTCCGACCTGCTGCGAGAGTTCAACGCTCCCAACTCCAAGTACTTTATGTTCTTACTGTCCACTCGTGCCGGTGGCCTGGGTCTCAACTTGCAAACTGCCGATACCGTCATCATTTACGATTCAGATTGGAACCCTCACCAGGACTTGCAGGCACAGGATCGTGCCCACCGTATCGGCCAGAAGAATGAAGTCCGAATTCTTCGTTTGATCAGCTCCAACTCGGTGGAGGAGAAGATCCTCGAGCGCGCCAGGTTCAAGCTGGACATGGACGGCAAAGTCATCCAGGCGGGTCGATTCGACAACAAGTCTTCGGAAACTGACCGTGATGCCATGCTGCGGACGCTGCTGGAGACAGCCGACATGGCCGACTCTGGCGAGCAGGATGACTTTGAAGATGAAGAGCTCAACATGATGCTTGCCCGAAGCGATGACGAACTCGTCACCTTCCAGAAAATGGATGAGGAGCGACAGAGGGATACCGTGTACGGAACTGCTTCTGGTCACAAGCCCAAGCCGCGACTTATGGGAGAGGACGAGTTGCCCGACATTTACCTGAACGAGGGCAACCCCGTCGAGGAGGAGAGCGAAGATATTATACTTGGCCGAGGCGCTCGCGAACGCACTAGAGTGCGGTACGACGACGGCTTGACCGAGGAACAGTGGCTGATGGCCGTGGACGATGAAGAGGACTCGCCGGAAGCAGCTGCACAGCGCAAACAGGCCCGCAAGGATAAGCGAGAGAACAACAGGCTGAAGAAGATGGCCATAATGAATTCCATGGACAACTCACCATCAGCGAGCCGGGCCAGCACGGAAGAGCCTGTCGAGACACCGAAGAAGCGTGGCCGCAAACCGGGAAGCAAGAACGAGAAGCGCAAGGCAGAGGATGGCGACGAAGAGCCCCCGGCCAAGAAGCGACGCGGCCCGCAGGGACGTCCCAGCAAGGTCGGGGCCAACGGCACGGACTCGCGATTGACTCCCCAGCAACGGGAGACACTGCAGAAGAGTTTGCGGTCTCTGTACGACGCCTTAATGAACCTCGAGGTCGACGATATCGAAGCACCGGAGGACGACGAGTCTGACGCTGGAAAGCGACTCATCATTGGCCCGTTCATCAAACTGCCCCCGAAGCGCGATTACGCGGACTACTACCTCATCATCCAGAACCCCATCTGCATGAATCACATCCAAACCCGCATCAAGAAGGAGGAGTACTCGTGCCTGGGCGACCTGCGCAAGGACTTTGACCTCATGATCAAGAATTGCCAGACGTACAACGAGGATGGGAGCATCCTCTACCAGGATGCCAAGACGATGGAGGTCAGTGACGACATTGGACATGCTGCTTTACGGTGATATCTTGCTAACAGCTTGAACAGGAGTTCTTCAATGCGAAGTGTCGTGAGGAGGTGGGAGCGCACCCGGAGCTGCAAGATCTCGAGAACGGGGGCAAGGCGGGATCTGCTGCGCCTTCTGGGAGCGGAGGCACTCCCCAACCCAGCGGAACGCGGATCAAGATCATTTCGAGCAGTGCGCGCGAGGCGGCCAATGGAGTCAAATCATCTGCTCAGAGCGACGAGGAGTGAGGCATCAGCCTGGTGTGTGTAATAATGGGAGAGCAGCAGAACCTGGGTCTCGAGGATTTGTCCACTCGGCGGGCCAGTCTGGTGCAACGGCGTGATGATCAAACGAAAGGCGTCTTGTGCTTGATGCTTTGGTTTGATCACACATATTTTCGGCGTTTGGCAGGCATGGGTTTCCATACAAGTGTACCACAGGGAAAGGAGGTTCAGGCAGGGAGTCAAATACCATGCAAGATGAGAGCGCGAGAGTTGGAGGAAGCTGTGTCTAGATTAGGACTCTAAAATGTACTTTATTAGACTTTGAGGTCTGCCGGTTTGTCCAACTGCCGAGTGATGTGATGCGTGGGCTGTGTACGAAGTATGAAGTGTACGAAGGATGAAGTGTACGAAGGAGGTACGAAGTGTACGAAGTATGGTGTGTCCGGAGTACTACGGACGAAGGCAGAGCCCAAAAGAAGTGCACCTTCGGATGGACCAGGGTCCCTACTACCGTGCGAGCCCGAAGCTGGCTACTGTTAGTAGTAGTGAGCTCCAGCAATCGAGGCGAGTGCTAGAGAGCCCGAAAATATAGTGCGAAGTGCAATATCGTATACTKTACAACCCTGGTTCCTGGTACATCCAGAGGTGTACTTTCTTGATGTGCCCGGCGTGGTGCGTGACTGGGTGTGTCAGCCATGGGCCTCTTTTGTGGTTGTTGGACTGACAGCGCTGCCTGGACACCACTTCGCCACCGCCAACCACAGCCCTCATGTGAAAGCGCTTCGCGAGACATGGACGACAGTACTGCTCAATAAAGCGCAGACTCTTGCATCAAGAAGTAAATGGCGACAAGATGAAAAAGACGCTGGTCCTGTGCTTTATCCATGGCTTCAAGGTGCGTGCACTCGTGGCGCAGACGTCACACCTCATCACTGGCATCGGCATCGACCGCGCTCACTGACACGGCCCTGCAGGGGGGAGAGTCGACGTTTGGAGAAGACTACCAGTTTACGGAGCACCTGAGGGCGGCTGTCGCGCAGAAGCTGCCCAAGGTCGACGTGCGTCTGCTGCTGTACCCCAAGTATGACACGAGGGGGGACCTGGGGCAGTGCGTGAGCCGATTCCGAGACTGGTTCGTCCGCTGCCGTCCGCGGCCTGGAGTTGAACACTGATGCCGGTTCTGCAGGCTGGAGGAAAAGGTCATCGACATGGAGGTGGCGGCGGGCACACCCTCGCCGACCGTCGACCCGTCGGTGCGGACGATCTTGATCGGGCACTCGATGGGCGGCATCGTCGCGGCGGAGATGGTCATCGGCCTGGCGTCCGAGAAGCCCATATACTCGGAGGACGGCATTCAGAAGCCCGAGTCGCCGACGTTCAACGGCCTCATGTTCCCCTACGTGCAGGGCGTCCTGGCCTTTGACACGCCGTACCAGGGTATCTCGCCGGGCGTCGTCGCGCACGGCGCCGAGGGCCACTACCAGAACGCCGCGGCGACCATATCCCAGCTCGGCGGGCTCGGGACCGCCCTCTGGGGAGGGAATAAAGCCGCCGCCGCCGCCGCCGTCAAGACACCACCGCCCGCAGCGAGCAGCAGCAGCAGCAGCAGCAGCCCCTGGACGAGATGGGGCAAGGTCGCAATGTACGCCGGCGCCGCGGGCGCGGTCGCGGCAGGCGGAGCGGCAGCCTGGGTCAACCGCGAGCAGATCACGTCAAGCTGGACGTGGGTGTCGTCGCACCTCGAGTTCGTGGGGTGCCTCGCGCGCGCCGAGGAGCTCAAGAAGCGCGTGGCGTGCATGGTGCAGCTGGACGACGAGCTGGGCGTCGGCTTCGCCAACCTGTACACGCGCCTGGGCAAGGCCGCGCCGGCCAAGGAGGTCAGCATGGCGGGCACGGTGCTCGGACGCGAGAGGACGTTTTGCAACCTGCCCAAGACGCTGGCGGCGGGCGAGTGGCGCGAGGCTGTCAATGACAAGGCGACCGACGAGACGGTGGCGCATATGAGTGAGTGATTCTGGTTCCCCTCTTTACTATTCCTTCTCCATATCCTGCTGGACTGGAGCTGACGTCTGGTGGGCACGTAGGCATGTTTGAGCCCAAGGAGAATCCTGGCTACGACAAGTTGTCAGAGGACGCGGCAGGGATGATTGCCAAGTGGTCTGACAACGATTGGTACGAGAGCAGTTCTGAGGTTGAGCCTGAAAAGGTTGAAGGAGCTGCCTGATGGCTGTTTGCAACGCTGTCCATCAGTGGGAGTTGTGAGACCCCTCAGATGTGTTGCAACGTCGTTACATTAGTTCTAGAATACATTGACGCTTCGTCCATATATGCTGATGCAGCTCCCAGATATCATGACAAGCCGACTTTTCGCTTCGCTATTCGTCCATTTTTCAAGTATTCTCTGGTGAGTAGCGCTCCTGCTAACGGTCTTCAGAGGCCACCTCGTATGATGCAAGGCACCTAGCTATTGCAGGTTCTGATCACAGCGCGCGCCATCTCTGCTTACTGAGTCGCCTCGTCGTCCTTGGCCTTTACGGAGCGCATGACCTTTTTGCGCTGGGTCATCATGTGTGTGTAAAGGATGTAAGCGCCTAAGCAACTCGTCAGTAAGTGCGGCTTGGGTCTGCGGTCCCGCAGGCCAGACTCACCGGGCACGTATACGGCGAGGATAGCGTAGAGCACGTATTTCTAGAGCGGGTGGCGCATGGCAGCGGGGACCGTGGCCATGTAGATGAGGGAGCACTCGCTGAAGATGCCGAGCGGGTAGAGGACGAAGAAGGTGTTGTAGCGCAGCCAGGTCAGGGCGTCGGGCTGTCGGCCGGACAGCGTGAGGGCAAAGTAGGAGTAGCGGATGACCTCGGTGACGGACCAGGCGACAAGCATGGACGAGTAGAAGGGCGAGAGGGCGAGGAGGGGGAAGGAGTCGATGATGGCCCAGACGAGGAGGAAGCGCGACGAGACCTGCATGAGGGTCGTGAAGAGGGGGGCGCGGACGACGCCTACACTGCGTTAGCATCTGCCTCGAATTGCAGACGTCGACGGGTGGCGGTGATGAAGACGAACCCAGCAGCGAGTGCAGAATCTCCACGGCAGCCAAGGTCTGCGTCCACTTTGCCCGCTCGCCGATGTCGTCGTAGACGAATTGCGGCCCATGCAGGGCGCAGATGCCGATGGTGCGGCCGAGGACGACGCTCCACGCGACGGCGGATACGAAGTTGTAGAAGACGAGGTAGGCCGTCCTGGCTTCCGAGGGCGGCGCCCGCTGGGGGGGTTGGCGAGGGGCCATGGCTGCTTTGTGATGCTGCGAGGCCCGATTGGCAGCGTCTCGCAGCGTCTGCGTCGCTGGGGGCACGTCACCGGGGTCGTCGGAGGCTGCGGTTTGGTGGTGATGGAGAAGTGAGTGGTGACTGTGAGAGCTGGCTGACTTGGTGTTGTTGTTGGGGCTGCTGGCCTTTTTGGGTGGAGCGCCCGCTGCCGAGCTGCAGTGCACGGATTGTCAACATTCAGCCAGCCACACAACTCTACTTCGTACTTGGACACACAACTGGCCACCGATCATGGAAACTGACCATGCGATGCCGTGTTCAATGGCATTGGAGTCACGGACAAGGTCAGCGCTCACCATGTCTGCCATCTACTGACGCTGCGGAGATACTGCGCCTCGCCCATCTCGGGCATGGTCACGACACTGGCTCTTAACGGCGCCTACGACCTGGCCGGCGCCCTCTTGCGCCTTCGCCGAGCACGAGAAGACGATGCGGCCCGTCGTGGACCGCGCGCAGAAGCTGGCGCCGGGCACGCCCCGGATCATCAACCCGGAGACGGCATGGGGCACCTGGGCGATGAATGCCACCACGGGCTTCCTCGCCTGGACGGGGCTGTTTGCGTTGCTTGTCCGGTTCGGGGGCCCGCCGGCAAACGCGGTGCCCGTCGAGGGCTGCGGATTCAGGCAGCCGCCGGAGTGGAAAGACTGGGCGCAGTAGATTGGCATGGACAAGCCGTCAATTGCCGTGGCTTGTCTACGTCCACGTCCACGTCCACGTCCACATCCACATCCACATCCACATCCACATCCACGGGGCGAGGCATAACGCGTGCAGGAGCCAGCCCCACGAACCGTCCCAACTCCTCTCCTCGAAGCCGCCTCGTGCGTTCAGGAACAGCTGCAGCTTGTGCAGCTCCGCGTCGTCCCTACCAGCCTGTACCACGCGGTCGATCCGTCCATCGTCAAAGGCGAGGCCTCGCCATAGCATGATGCCCATCTTACGGGCCAGCCGCACCTCTTTCAGCCGCAGCTCAGTGCCCAGCACAGATCCATCTCCACACAAATACAGGAATCTGTCCCAGAATGCCTGCCGCAGCTCCTCGTGGTCGTCAAAGTATTGGAACCCCTTGCCAGCTGTCTCGTGGCCCAGGAGCTCTTCGAGGCCGTAGAGCCCGGTCCCCAGTGGGAGCCACTCGCCCTCTGCCCAGTCCACCAGCCCCGTCAGGTGCCCGGTTTCTGCATCCACCAGTATGTTGCTGGGGACGAGATCGCCGTGCGTCAAGCACCAGGGCAACTGCTCGATGGTCTGCATGTGGCGTTTCACGGCTGATACGTGATGAGCGAGCTGCTCTCCCGGAAGGCCTTTCATCATGTCAAGGCGCCATCTTAGCGAGTTTCCAATATTCCCTTTGACGAGTGCATCGGACTCTTGGGAGCCATGACGGTGCAGGCGCCGTCGTCGGTGATAGCTCACGGCAAAGACGTGGGCCATGTCTTCAACCAGTCGTCTTCGGTGTTTCTCGCCATGGGTCCCCGTTGAATGCTCCCGGAACGAGGCCAGGCTGACTCCGGGTAGCCTATCCTGCAGGTAGACGTGCAAACGAGCATGACGACGCCTTACGGGGATCCCGTCCATAGGCCCCAGATACCTCGTCGTTGGAGCGAGACCCGCCAAAACGGCCTTGGCGTCACGGCAAATGTCCATGTCCAGCTTGAATATGTCCGGGCGAAACTGCAGGATGCGGTCGTCGGATATCGCCAGCGTGTACGAGCAGTAGCCCTGAGACCTGACAGGCTGGACGGCCGAGCTCGGGAAGCGCAGGCGAGCGTACGCGTCGCATTTTTCTTTGGTCCGGCGGCTGAGTCCGTTGCGGGAGAAGAAGCCGTCGATCCAATGGTTGCGCTTCACCTCGTCCTCACTGCTGTGGCTGCTTCCTGTTGGAGATGGTGTTGACGCAAGATGCGTCGATGGCGGCGACGACCGTTCAATCAACATCTTGGGGACGGCATGCGACGCAATGATTTGTGATATCCAATATGAGAGTATCGAAATGGCTGTTGCAAGTAATCTGAGTGAGAAATACTTCAGGTGCTTTAATCCGACTAAAGATGTCGTCGCTGGTGGAATCACAAGACATGGGTAATGCAACGCCGGTGCCGCCGCAGGCCGCAATTAAGGGCAGATGGAATCGGATCCTGGCTGCGTGCGACCCCTCTCGACTCGACTCTGCATTTGACAACTCAGTCTCGATGATCTACACTCTACAGGCGCATGCACGTCTGCCTGCCTSCAGCTATGGGGGCCCATCCCCGACGCCATGCCATTGGCTGTGCGCCAGAGGGGCTGGGCTTCATCACGCACGCATCAGTCGGTCTCGTCAAGAACAGCCGAGGCAAGGTGGGCAGGTTTGGGCGCTTGCCCCCGGGCACGAATGCCAGGTCAGTATGTGGCCGTCAGCCGCTGGACCAGGTACTCGCCGCTGTTGATGGCGTCGTATCTTTTGTCCTGCTCCGAGGCATAGGTCCCGGGCAGCGTCTCAATGTGGCTATCGGTGTTCGGATTGCAAAAGTACCTGTACGTTTACGTTCAGTCAGCGGGCACTGGGGAACCAGGTAGGTGGACGCACGCGATGCTGTACCGGGGCGGATACTCGACGCCCTCCCTGCGCGGCGGCTCGACGACGCGGTGGAGGGTGCTCTTGATGGTGTCGTTGCTCCAGCGGGCGAGGAGGTCACCGGCGTTGATGACGACGGTGCCCTCGATGGGCGTTGCGTCGACGAACTGGCCCGTTGGGCTCCGGACCTGCAGCCCGCCCCGACTGTCCTGAAAGAGGAGGGTGACAGAGCCRTAGTCCTGAAAGGGCGTGTTAACGTGACVTGGCTACGCTTTCCTGTTGGTATATGGGGGGGAGGGGGGGTGGGGGGGGACCCACGCTGTGCTCTCCTGCGCGGACCTGGCCCGGGTTGGCCCTGAACACGTCGGCCTTGACGGCAGGGTAGTGCAGCAACCTAAGCGTGTTATCCCCGGCATCGACAAACTTGTCAAAGAAGCCCTCGTCGAGGCCCATGCCCAGGGCAATGGCCCTCATGACCTCCTCGTGCATGCTCTTGCACCGGTCAAAGAAGTCCATCATGTCCGCCCTGAAGCCCGCGAGCTTGCCGTCTCCCTCATCGGGCCATGGGTTCGCAAACAGGGGGTCCGAGTCGCGGCCAATCTCCAGGCTCTCCTTGAGGTCCGGCGCGGCGCTGCGCTCCCGTTCCACGTCGTCGACGTCGCGCAGCTGGGTGACCTTTTCGCGGCCCGGCGACGAGTAGCCGCGGTTGGCGGCGGGCGTGGTCCAGCCGACGGCGAGCTTGGCGGCGAGCGGCTGGTCGAAGAAGGCGGCGGAGCGGGCAAAGGCGAGGCGCAGGGCCGAGGGCGGGATGGGGTGGTTCCTGAGGTAGACGAAGCCGGCGGTCTGGAAGCCGCTGAGGATGGTGGCGGCGGTGGCGGCGCGCTCGCGGGGCGTGCCGTGGAGGAACTTGGCGAAGTCGATGAGCTGTGTGTAGGGAATTATCGTCAGCGAGCAACTGAGTAGATGGGCGAACGACAGCGCCGGGGGAGGGGGGGGGCTACTCACGGGGATGAAGAGGCCCTCCTCGCTCACGGCGGCGTCGGTGGCCATGTTCGAATCGCCGGGACGGGGGTCAAGCAGGGATTCAAGGTCGGCAAGCCAGAGTTGTCGAGTAGAGGCGGACGTTGAGGCGGATGTTGTGTTGAGTCGGACGTTGAGAGAGGGGGGGCCAGCTCTTATAATAATACACGGGCGACAATTTGAGTTTGTATAAGCCAAAGCAAGCAGCCACAGCGAGCGGCCGCAGATCCAAACCACGGCCTCGTCCACCCTGACACCCGGCATCTACGCCACAGACATACATACAATGCTACCGGCACCAAAACCCTCGTCTCGTCGCTGCTCACCACGTGTTCTTCCAAGTTCCAGCGCCAGCCCCGCCGTCGTCTCGGGCGATAAGAGGCCCCGCGGCGGCAACTAGCAAGGGGCTATAGCGGGGCGCTGCAGATCGGCAGTGAGGGGGGATCTGGGATCCTTTTGCGATGGTACGAAGTACTATCGACGGGTTGACTGTGAGAGACAAGACGCGACACGGATACGAAGACGAAGATGCGGGAAAGAAACCGGCATGGAGCCAGACAACCAAGAGGCCTCGTCCCACGCACCGAGCAGACATCTCGACGGGCGTACGGAAGAAACCCAGACGACCACAACTTAGGTACACAACGGCGCCGCCCCCCAGACGGCAACCGCTGGCTGCCCCTCTTCCAACCGGCCCCGTAACCTGCAGGCACTTCTACATCAAACCCCATCATACCGTGTCTTGGGTGCATCTCCAACTCCTCACATCTCGCGAACGCTCCCGACCTTGTTTCCAGGCCGCCAAACACTTCTCGACGTCACGGCCAGCAAGGCCACGCCGTCTCCGTGTTACGCCTAGCGCAGTTCAGCCACCTAGTTGTCGACTCTGCCTACCGAATATCGGCCCCCACGATAGATATCGTCGACACTCCTACCGTTGCTTCAGAGGGATGAAGCCAGCCGTTGCCTACACAACCGCCGCCATGGCCTCCAACATGACCGTCGTCGACATCCACACCCACATGTACCCCCCCTCCTACGTCAACATCCTCCAGTCCCGCACCACCATCCCCCTCGTCCGCTCCTTTCCCCAGGCCCCCGACCCGCGCCTCATCCTCCTCCAGGCCGAGGCCGAGTCGCTCAACGACGCCCTGAATGATCCCGCCGCCAAGCCCCCCGGCCGCCCGCTCACCTCGGACTACACGTCCCTCGACCAGAAGATCCATTTCATGGACACGCACCACATCGACGTGTCCGTCATATCGCTCGCCAACCCGTGGCTCGACTTTCTCGACGCGTCCCAGTCTGGCCGCTTCGGCGAGTCGGTCAACAGGGAGTTTTCCGACATGTGTGGGCGGCATCCCGGTCGGCTGTTCTTCTTTGGCACGCTGCCCCTGACGGCGCCGCTCAAGACGGTCCAGGAGTCCATTGAGCAGCTGAAGCATCTCAAGTACTGCCGCGGTGTCATCCTAGGGACGTCTGGCCTCGGCAGGGGGCTCGACGACCCGAATCTACTCCCCATCTTTGAAGCCGTCGCCGCGGCTCGGTTGACTATCTTCCTGCACCCTCACTACGGCCTGCCCAACGACGTCTGGGGCCCTCGAGCCAGCGAGTACGGCCACGTGCTCCCCCTCGCGCTAGGCTTCCCCATGGAGACAACCATTGCCGTGACGCGAATGTACCTCGCCGGCGTCTTCGATGGAGTCCGCGACCTGCACATGATTCTCGCCCACAGCGGCGGCACCCTTCCCTTCCTTGCGGGTAGAATCGAGTCCTGCATCCTCCACGATGGGCAGCTCGTCCAAGAAGGCAAGGTCGGCAAAGGGCGCCGCACCCTCTGGGACGTCTTGAAGGAGCAAGTGTACCTGGACGCAGTCGTATACTCCGAGGTCGGTCTGAAGGCGGCCATCGATGCGAGTGGTGCTGATAGACTCATGTTCGGCACTGACCATCCCTTCTTCCCGCCTCTCACAACTGACCACCAGGGCGAGTGGGAGAGCGTGAGCATGAATGCGGATGCTGTGGCCAAGGCCGTCGGCGAGGGCTCCGCAGAAGCCAAGGCAGTCATGGGATCAAATGCCATCCGAATCCTTGGACTGGAAGAGRAGTCGTAAACGGGAGCAACCGAGGCAGGCTGAATATGATGGTGTCCAAATGGCAACCCAGTAGTCTCAAAATAGGACAATACACTGAGGGTATCCTGCCTCTCGTCTGTGTTCACATCCGTCAGGGTACCTTAGAAAGCCGCTGCCTCGCGCTGATACTTTACTTCCGCTTCGTGTATCCTTCTGCGCGCCTCCTGCACGCCCTTCTCTGCCTCTTGCAGCTTCTCTGCCGTCACCGCCTGCTTCTGCAGGTTCCGCACCGCCTGCACCGCTCGCAGCTTGTCGCACACCAGCTCCCAGTACTTTTTGTTGACGTCGCCGAGATTCGCAATGTAGTCTCCCGGTACGTTGACGGCGCCGTTGTCCGGACCGGTTGATTTGCTGACGCTTATCGACGCCTTTATCGACTCCTTCGCCTGCCTCTTCCTGGCCTTTTCGTCCCTTTTCTCCTTCAGTCGCCGTCTCGCCTCAGCCAGGTCTTCCATCTCCTGCGCAGCCTCAGCCTGCCGGCGCTGCTCCTCGTTGCGCATGCGCTGCTCCTCGGCCAGCCGCTCCCTCTCCTTCTGGAGCACCTCGCGGTCCCGCTGCTCCTTCTCCTGCCGCAAGCGCATCGCCGTGCCCTCTCGAGCCTCGAGGTCGTCGGCGAATTTCTTGCGCTCTTTGTCCATGGCCTCGCGCTCCTGCTTGTGCAGCAGCTTGGCCTTGCTGGCCTGGACGTAGGCGGCGCGCGCGATGGGGTCGGACAGGACGTCGCGCGCGCGCTCGAAAAGCTCCCATTTCGAGGCGTCGAACTTTTCGCCGGCCTTGTCGGGGTGGTATTTCAGCGAGCGCTTGCGCCATGCGCGGTGGATGTCTTCTTTGGAGGTGAGGGCGTCGACGCCTAGGAGGTCGTACAGGTCGACATTTTGGTCTGCGTATTCGTTGGCGAACCGCAGCAGGTCCTTGTTGTCGTCGCTCATCGTGGCGGATGCGCAGCAACACCTCGGCAGTCAAAAGAAGTGGTGTCGGCTTTGGTGTGGAAGGAAAGTAAGTGCTTGCGATGGCTGATGAGAGAGAGTGAAAAGTGAATGTCGGCGACCAGCAAAATTTCAGTTGCCCTTGACGAGAAAAGCGCCGATGAGATTTAGGGACGTCGTCAAGAAACGGAAAACGGCGCAAGATGGATGTCGGAAAGCGAACTGTCTGAGTTTAAACGTGCTCATGAACTTGGAAGGTCGACGTTGAAAGGTTTATTTTGGCGGTCGTTGAGCTAGCACGTGACTCGCCTCACTCACTGACGTTGTTGAGGCAGTCGCTCCAACATCTCTCGACTTCACACCACGAACAAGAATGACGACTCAACCCCTAGCTCGCCATGTTTCAATTATATTTCAATTATATTCAAATTACATATCTGTTCGCCCTCGGCGTTTCAACAGTCGCAAGCGGTCGGCGCCGCAATGTCCGCGGCCATTCCGAGGCCAACCCTTTCAGTTTGTAGCTTCTCTATGCGCTCCCTCGCTTCTATACCGGACGCTTACTCCCCCGTGTAGACGGCTTCCTCCTCTTGCTTTTATTAGCCCGCCTCTCGGCATATTCATATACATTCGGCGTCCCGCCCGATATGTGCAGTAGATGTCTCTCGTTCGGCCCGAGAGGCGCCTCCCACATGATTCTCTGGTTTGGGTCCTCGGGGGCAGCCCGCGGGTCGCCGACGTACTTCCACACCCACCGCTCCTCCAGCTCTTCCTCGTAGTACTCGCGTCCATCGCCCCGCGCCCGGCTCGGAGCACGCGACTGCGGCGGGTCGCGCACGACAGTCACCCGCTTGAGCCGCCAGCTGGACAGCGCTGTGCACGTCCACACGGATCGGTCGTTGAGCCCGAGGCCCTCGCAGGCGAGCCGCACCCGGACGGAGCTGTGCACGCTCTCGTTCGTGTCCTGCAGGAACCGCTCCTTGTCGAGCTCTGTCTTGGGGTCGATTGGTCTGTACACGCCCGGCGTCCTCGTGCTCTCCCCCGAGAGCCTGAAGAGCAGGCTGATGTCCTTTTGAATGGCGCCGAGGGCCCAGGGACGCACTGGGTGGTTGCTCTCGAAGATCCGGTCGACGGCCCACCTCCACATTTTCCGGCGATCGCCGTTGGAGCCTTGGGCGTGAAGGGTCTCGTAAAAGTCGACAGACTGCTGGATAACTCGGTCTAGCGATGTCTTGTCAAACTCGACGCCCACGCTAACCATCTGATCCATCATCCCTGAGACAAGTCAGCTTTATTAGACTAGTAGGAGGGCGGAGGAGGAGCTTCTCTCAGCACGTACAAGCCAAGGTGCAGTTCGAGACCCCCTGGTCGTCCCAGCCTCCGCCGCAATTCCCATGGTTTCCGGGGAACCAGACCTGTCTAAGGTCGGTCGTCAGCCTGGCGTGCCGCGGCCGCTCCCACACAGCAGGGCTGAACGGCGCGCGCGTCTCGTCCAGTGCCAGTGCCTGGAACGCGTGCTCGATCTTGTCCGACAGCGACGTGTCGTACCACTTGTACGTTCACAGATGGTCAGCTAGCAAGTCAACAAGGGGCCGGGGTACGAGGGGAGACTTATTCGTTGTTGGAGGGCCGTATGCCCAATTTCTCGAGCCACGCGATGCGCGGGATGCCGAGGCTGCCCACCGTGTCCCAGACGCAGACGGCCTTGATGGTGATAAGGTCGCCGTTGTGCTGGTCCACGCGCGTGTACCCCATCTTGGCCAGCCGCGCCCGGTACTCCTCGGCCGCGCGCGGCCCCTTGGGCTTGTCCGGAAACGGGCTGTTGGGGAAGGGGTCGACGTAGTCGTCGTTCCTCCAGTTTTGCATGTCCTTGAAGATGGGATAGAAGTGCTCGACGCCTTCGCGCGTGAGCAGGCCCAGGTTGCCAATCATGCCGGCGACGGAGCGGGCTGTAAAGGCGCCCCGCGAGAAGCCGACAAGGAATATCTCGTCTCCATCTCTGTAGTTGGCGCACAGGTACGAGTACGCCACGCGAACACGCTCGGGGGGATGTCAGTCACTTGATACGCTGATTCTTCCGGCCCTCGAATCGACGGCAGCATCGCCACTCACCTCTGCCAGTCCGACGCCAAACGCGCCGCCGGTGACGTTGTCGAGGACGTTGTTCCCGCTCCCGACGCCCGACTCGTAGTTGATGATCTGCAGCGTGCCGTCGTTGCACTTGCGTTTGAAGCACCGCGATATGCGCGTCACGTTGGACGGCACCTGCAGCCCGCCCTTGCCGTTCAGCAGGCCGGGCTTGACGAAGCCGTAGTCGCTGTTCATCCAGGTGCCGTCGCAGCACATGATGAGGCGTTTCTTTGCGCGCACCATGTCTTCTCCGCGTTCCCACCCCATTAGAGTCCCGCGCGCGCCACTCGCTCTCGAGCGGCTCGGGTTTTCGGCGTCCGAGGAACAGGGTCCGTTCGAGGCGACACGGCCGGGCGGGAGCAGCCGTGCTTTGCAGCCCCAGTGCCGGAGTGAGAAGTAGATTATTTGAGGGGCGCCAAGGGTTCATATAATAACAGGCCGCGCGTAAACCGCTGGCGTGAACCGCTGGTGTGAACCGCTGGTGTGAACCGCTGGCGTGAACCGCTGGCGAGGCTCGTCCACCAACCTTTCGGAGGTGGTCAGATGAACGGGCAAAAAGTAGCCATTGACGTGCCTCTGTTACGCCCCCAAACGCTACAGCGCGTTGGTTGCAAGGCCAAGGCTTTTGCGGAGAGTCCTTGTCAAGACTCGGAGACTTGCCAATTGGAGTCGCCATTCTCCTGGAGATTGCGCCCCTCGTGACCCCCTGGGGCTCCTCTCGCACGGCGTGTCCGCGCCAGCCCACAGCCCGTCCAATCTCATCTCCAGGCAGCCTCACGACGACGGCGCATCCGCAGCCATAGGCTTCAGCCATCGCCCAGAGGGGTCATACTCGTATTTCTCAGCTGCGGCTGACCCGCTGGCCGCTCTGACCGAAGCACGGACTGGTTGCCTTGTTACCTCCCAAGGCTGTCCTTAATCCTCACGAAGACGTGAGGAACTGCCGTTAGAGCCAGGGTTCCTGTGGCCCCCGTTTCCAAGAGTCCAGCGGCACTCCACATTCATCGTGCGGGCCGTTAGAGGCCAGACGCTATTGGCGCTTATAGGCGTCTAAATGCTGCCTGTTAGGTAGGTTAGCGCGACCAGCCTCCGTCCAAGTCGACTCCATCCAAGTCGATGGCGTCGATGTGGAAATTTGCAGAGAAGATGATGGGAATGCAATCATCCCTTTCTACTTTGTACATGGGTACAGCTACAGGTAGTCCGTAGTCCGTACACGCTCCGTCAACGCTGCGCCTCGCCCAACCCCCACCGCAGCCACTCCGGCACAAACGCCTTAACCTTGACGCTGCTCTTGCTCTCCTCCTCGCCCCATTCAAGGACAAACTCGTCGTTGGGCGTGTGCGTCGCGGCGGCCTGCTCCCCCGGCAGCACCACGTCCGTCATAATCTCCAGCCGGCAGAGCCCCAGGCCGATGTTGCCGACTCCGCGCAGCCACTTGCCCGCGCTGCGCCCGCGCTTGCCGAACCGCCCGATGCTCGTCTCGCCGGGGATCATGTCCGCCGTCAGGCTCTCGGGCGAGTCGCAATCGGGCTCGTACATGAGCGCCGGGGGCGCCGCCTTGTCCCTTTCGTAGACCATGCACGGCAGGATGCGCTTGCGGACGACGCCGCGGTGCTTCGTCCGGATGGTGAGCTCCTGCCCGACGTAGCAGCCCTTGTGGAAGTCGATACCGTTCATCAGCTCCATGTTGCTCTCCAGCGGCAGGGCCTGCTCTTGTAAGATCTCGTCCTGGCCTTCCGCCACGCCTTGCAGGTAGCGGCGAATCGTGTACGCGTCCTCGGTGCTCGTCTCCAGATCCACCTCCGGGGACTTGTTGTTGAGCTGAAGTATTCGATAGCCTAGACCGGGTGCTCGTGGATCCTTCATGACCATTCTGGATCCATTGGCCGTGGGACTGAGCTCCGAAGCAGCAGCATCATCCCAAGCCTGCCACACAGTCGCCTCGTCGGGCGCTATATTCCGCACGGCAACCTTGGCCCTGAGCCTGTACCGCTTGATGTACTTGGCCAGCCTACTCACCTGAGCAGCATCGGCCTCAATCAAGAACCCATCCCCCTCGACCGCGACTCCAGACCCGCCTTGGAAGGGGTAGATGAAGACATCGTGCAACACTCTCCCCGTCGCGTTCAAGAAGCCCGTGTAGAAGGCGTCCGTCCGCGGCAGCCCGTCCGACCGCGACACGTTGGCCGTGATGATGCCCTGCAGGAACTTGGCAGCGTCGGGCCCGGACACGGACAGCAGCGCGCGTGAGGGCAGGGCCGCGAGCCCGGAGTGTGGCGGCCTCGACGGCGGCGCGGTCGAGCTCGAGTTTGCGAACTGGCGGCGCTGGAACAGGAGGCAGCTAGAGCAGCTGGGGCACACGAGGCTGTGGCTCCAGGGAGCGACAAGCGCACGGTTCGCCAGGCCGCGCATGGTGGAGGAGAGGAGATGCGTGGTGCGAAGGCGCGTCGCGGGCAGAGATGGTACCGTTGGAGCTGGCTTTGCCAAAATCAGAGCGCACGGCATGACGTAGCACGTGGTTTGGCGTGGTGCGTGCCCCAGAGCAGGGGGTCCAGCAACGGAACCTCGGAGGCCGGATGTTTCCGAATCGCCGGCGGTGCGGACATTTCCTCGGCTTCATGAGAAGCCCAGTTAAGTCCGGATGGGGCGGACAGCTCCCTGGCACCGGCCGCGGAGGGAGCAATGCTTCGATTCGGGGTTCATCGCTGATCGATAACGCGGGCTGCGAGGTACCATGGCCGAGGATGGTCACAGCGCGTGCTCCTGAGACGGAGCATCATCGTGCGCGCGGACTTTAAAGAACAAGACACTCGACGGCTCGGAGTAGGCACTGTCACGTCGACCGAAGCATTGAGGATTCAATTCTAATCAACCTATTCGTGCAGCCACGTTGTTCATGTCCCCAGATGGGAGGTCGGATTCCCAGTCCAAACGTAATGCCGTCTCCACAGGATGCTCGCCGACAGATGAAGACTCACCGGTGATCGGTAGCCTCAGAGGGCGCCCACAATCCGGTGAGGGTCGCCTTGTGATCTCAATAGACAGCCTCAAAGGTCTGACAACGGCCAGCCAACTTGAGTCTGAAGCGGAACATGCATCCCACTCCACGATTTCGCGATCCGAGAATCGCGGGCGAAGTCGCTGTGTCGATCTCCGATCCCCGGTCCGGCCGTCTCGGAAGCCTGTCCGGCTCTAGCGGGGCATCTTCACGATCTTGTGACCCATCGGGTCCGTACAGTATGCCTCTACGTCTTGAACATTGGACAAGGCGGTTGGCTGCATATGACTTGATCATGCCATGCAGAATGTCGACTAGCAGTGAGACAGCTCGAAAGGAGTGACCATATCTTGAGGGCCCGGGACTGTCCGCATGCACAATCCAGGACAGGCATCACGGGGGCACCCATTTGTAAAAGCCACCCGCAACGCCGGATCAGCACCGCTGCGGGATTGTGCATGCCCTCTCCCCTCGGGTCTCATCCGAAATAAAGCCATTCATCTACTATATCTGAAAGCAAGGCAAAGCAGCGCATTCGAACAACACGCGTGGCCTGTCCAACCACCCACACACGCCCGCAAACGGCTACGTGAGAGCTGAACCTGCAGCGCGGCGCGGGTCTCAGCTTGACATTGCCTTTCCCCCTGCATCGCACCGCTCCCAGTTAGCATTTTGCATGCAAGCAAGGTCATTCCTCATTTACGGAGTACGAGTACGAGTGCTTGTATTCGCAGTCCCGTGCAGCTGAACAAAGTCCGTCGCCCGAGCCCCCCCCTGCACGAACAATCCGTTGTCCACCCTGGACTGACCCCGGAGCGCGAAGCTGTGCCGCGCTGCCCTTCCGCAGCGATCGGCATTGTTCCGTTCAGGAACACACGGCTCGCGCGCGCAAGCTGTCCTCTCCGCCAAGTCCGCGGGCGACAAGTCAGCCCAGGGCACGCGCGGGACACAACCAACGCACGCCTTTTCAGAGGCGTGCAGACGCAAAACTGCCGATGACAAACGCCGCCCTGCCGCTGATCACATCAGCAGGGCTGACGTGTACGTTCAGGCGCATATCGCGGGCCCTGATTGGCCTGCTCGCGCACCCTCGCCCTTTCGGCTGATGAATCAAGCCAGGTACGTACCCTGCCAACACACCCACCCGTGGGCCGCGGACGCAAGTCCGAGCCGCCAAGTCCGGGTGGGGCAGCCGTCCCTTTTTCTTTCTTTTTCCTTTTTCCGTTGGAGCCTGTCGGCCACGATTCATGCCGATCCCGATGTCGCCCCGGTTTTCCAAGGCGGTGTCCCGCACCTCCCGCACCACCAACACCAACAGTCACGATGGCTGCAAGAAAAGTCATGGGATCTGATGGGCCTGAGCACTGGTCACGACAGACAGCGGAGCAAGTGAGATGAGTTTCAATCAACTCTGTTCAATTCGAGGGGCCATGCCCGAGTTGTCGCCATCTATTTGCCCAGTAGACAATCCCGCTGCCACTCAACCTTGGTTTCAACTTGGTTGAGAACCCGGGAGCGGCGGTCTCAAGTATCCGTTCCCGAAACATTCCCCATCGCCTCCCGTGCACATCCTGTATCCTATATCCTTCTGAGTGGTGACCTGTAGTATGTATAATAATGAAACATAAAGTGGAATCGCTTTTTATCCCCTTTGCCTGTCGTAAAATGCCCGTGAGGTATCGTTCCTGTAGATAACGCCTTGCTATGCCGTCGCTTTGCCGGAAGGAAAAAATCCAAGTAGAACAGATGAAGATTCATGAAGAGAGCGCGCGCCTAGTAGACCGAGATGGCCGACACCAGGGCCGCGGGATTTCGCCGCGAGACATAGTACTCTTCGTCGTAGAGTGAATCTTGTTCCTCCTTGGCCTCCTTCTCATTGTAAGGCAGCGCGGCATCGGCAGGCGATGGGGGCATCGACTCATCGTCGGAGGATTCCGAGTCGTGGTCGATCAGCTCGGGTGGTGAGCTCGTGTGCGATGGTGTCCGCACGAGCTCGAGCTGAGCGTAGTCCTCCTCAAGGTCGTCGCCCATCTCCTCGCCCTCGTCGAGCTGAGCTGACTGGGTCCTGTAGACGGGTGTCCGGGCGGAGACGGCAGTGGTCATCTCAAGATCGTCCTCCTCATAGTCAAAGTCCGAGTCCGAGTCAGACGAGTCCGAGTCGTACTCCTCCTCGGGCTGCTCGACGATGCGGTCCGCCCACTGAACGCGGCGGTCGGGTGTCTTGCTGGCGCCGCGGACGGACTGGTTGAACCACCGCTCCTGCTCCCGCTCGGCGTCGGCGAGCTCGAGCATCAAGGAGTCGAGGAGGTTGGCATGCCCGACGAGCAGGCGGAGGTCGTGATCCGGTTGGGCAGCCTCGCGAGAGAGCTTGGCCCGGGCCTTATGCGCCAGGTAGTAGGTCTGGGTGATGGACATGGTGGTCTTCTTGGTGGCAGATCGGATGAGAGGGTTCCCAGAGTGGAAGGATGGTTGAGGTCGGGCAACTGCTGCGGTCGACATTGTGAAAGGGCAGGGCGGAGCCGGCTTTAAAAAGAGGTGAGTCGGTTTGGCTTGTTGGCGGTGCCCGGGGTGGATCGTGGTGAGTCAAGGCAACTCGCCCGATTGCGGATACTAGCTGGTGTGCGTTGCAGGGATGCAGAAATGCTGCCTGCGACTAGACGGTGATGGGAGCGGCTGGGCAGATGAGGTGACAGAGGCGGTATGTAGTCAAGCTTGTTGTGTTTGCGGTTGAAACAGTTAATTGCTTGCTTGCTTGCTTGCTTGCCGGTGTGTGTGTTGGTTGGTTGGTCGGTTGGATAAAGGGGGAGGCATGTCGTGAGGATCGGGGGGGATCCGGATTCTTTTAACCTGCATCCGCCCGAGCGACGACGCCGACGACGCCGACACGACGACGCCGCAGCACACGCACTCGCACTCGCACTCGCACGCCGCTAAGCGGACTTTGCGCACGCGGGCCCGAGACGACGCCTCGACGACGAGCAGGGGTGCTTATTCGTAAGGGTGGTGGGCTTAGAAACCCGGTCGGGGTGCGTGTGAGCGCGAACGGGCGTGGGCGTGCGCAGCTGTGGACATTCCGCAATGCCGCTGACAAAATCCGTCAGGCGCCGGCCCATGATTCCCGCAGCCCCGTCCGTGTCTCAGCGCCGCATGCGGTACGCGACGCTCAGGCGAGCAACGCCGCGCGCGGCAGGTACCCTCGCGCCTTGCGGTACACCGGCCGCGGCCTCGGCGGGTTGCAACGCTCGAAGCTTCACCCTGGCGCCACACCACGGCGGGCTGGAGGGCTCGTTTCTCCGAGCGGCGGTGGATACCTAATAGTAATCAATCGCTGCGATGACTGTTCCTTCAGTGAGCACTGACACTCTGCAGCGGTCGCTGCAGCCTGTGATTCCACCGCCGCGGCCGTCATGGCTCCATGGGAACAGCTATGTCCGCCTATGCCCGGCTGCCAACGGCCGCGCTCGATTGGATTTCCAACCCATTCCTCATTTCTCAGCAGAGTCATTGAAGCCAACCTTAATTCACCTTGCGCTAGCATTTGAGAATGTCGGTATGTCCGTCACGGATTGTCGCTGCAAGGCGTGTCAGTCAGTCTGCCCGCCCTCCGCTGCCCGATTGCCCACCGACCACGACGGCATCAACGGCAAGGCGTGCGTCGCTGCAATATGCTACATTGGGATAATGTCATGGTTGTTGGATGGATTCCTCGCATATCAAGTGCGACACCGCATACGTATGCGAAGTCCCTTGGTGCCAGACACAGCACCGCGACCACGGAAACGACAGCGACAGCACGACAGGCGTCGTGTCCATCCCCACATCCCCACAGGGCATCACGGCTCAGCCTGGGATGACTCCTTCGCTCAGGCAGCGCACCCACCCAGCCAGCCGCATTGCCGGTCGGGTCCACACGATTCACCGTCCCGGTCGAGGGCGGTGCCGCTTTTGGCAATCGAGGTTCTTTGCGAGGTTGCCTGTTCCACAGCGTGCAACGTGCGAAATTGCGAGCGGAAGGTGACGAATCACCGTTGCGAATTGGCCTTGGTTCCCTGTCGGTTCAGTGGGAGCCTGGTGCTTCCAGGCATCAGACGGTTTGTCAATTGAGGCAACAACGCGAACTCGTCAAGCAGTCGCATAAAGTCTCAAGCGGCTCTTTCCGCCAATATTGACACTCAATTCTTCAGCACATCACCTGACATGCGACATCTCTCGCCGCAATGGACATTGCAGCATCGCCATGCCATGAACCATTCCAAACGTGTCGAATTGATGCGAGCACTTCGCGAACAACCCTCAAAAGCAGCGTGCCGCTACGCCTGATGCAGCCGCCGCCACACTTCGCCTTCGCCCCAGAACGTGGAATGCGAAGCAAGCGAGCAAGACGGAACAGCCAACAAGCGTCGCACATTTCAGCTACGAGAACACTGCCACCTCACTGCGCACGTAGGCACTCGTACTCCGTACTCGTAAGCATAACGCATGGCTTGGCGCCGCAACGGACATACCTAACTGGCAATGTGATACGAGCCGACAAGGGAAGCATGGTGGCTGAAAGCCAGGATTGTGGATTCACGCCTTGATGGCCTCCTCACGAGTCCGCGTATTCGGCCGTTGCTTGGACGATTTGCCAAGGTGTTCGATTCGAGAAACGGGCCACATGTCAGGTACGCAGCCGCGTCGATGCACGGAGTCGCCCTCTGGCTCAGCGCAATTGCTCCGCTGTCAGATGATTCGTACAGAGTTCATCTATCCGCACACAATCGCCGCTGTCGCGGAGCTCGGCATTCGGCCCTGCACGCATGCATGCGAACATGGAAAATTACGCCTTCTTGCAGCGGCCACCTTTTCCTCCTAGTCATGTCATGGTGGCTTTTTCTTGTTTTTCTCTCGGCCGAACCATTGCTTGGCATCGTGAACGACGAGCCACTGGTGTGTTGGCGGCGGACTTTTCACATCGGTGTTTTCGCAAACCCCGTGGCCGATCTTCGCCCATAACCCACCTGGCCGAATACCGAACCCGCCCGCAAGGCTGCCAAAGAATTCTCTTGCGCTGGAACCAAAGGCTCTCGCTCGCATGCTCCGTCCCGTCTGGCTGCTTGCAAGCTTTTTTCCCATCCTTTTTCTTGCAAGCAGTTGGCCCGGCACCGACGGCATCAAGGCTGCCAATTCGAAGCCATGGAGAACCAGAACCGCGCCGTGGACATGATAATTAATATGCCGTATCCAGTGATCAACAAGCTTCGTCTCGCTAGTTGGGTGAGTTAATCCGTCTCGTCTTCGGAGCTCCGCCAGGTCCGTTACATCCATGGACAAGAGGCATTCCGCATCTTCCTCTTTCCTCTGTGAGACGACGCAGTGGACGCAAGAAAACTTCCCGGCGAACGTAGGTCCGCGGACGCAACGGACCTGTCCACGGGACACGCAAAAACGGCGACAACCGGGACGAACTTGCCGCGCTCTCAGCCCTACGGGGCCCTGACCTCGATGTTGGGGCCGCGTCTCCGTGGACCCTGACGAGTTCGTGTCCCGAGCCTCCCGTGTGGATTCTGGACGCCCAGCTGGTTCGCCCACGAGCCGGGCGTTTCGTCTCAACCATTACCCTATTGGGATAGACCATGCGAGCGCCGCCCAACTAATTCTGCGCAACCACGCTCGAGAATATTACTTGTTTGGGTGAGTACTTTGTACCAAAGCCACGGCCACGCGCGAAGATTGATTTCGCGACGCCAACAGCATTGGCTGTTTCGTTTCATCCCTGGCTAGGTCTCTCGCCCTGGTATGGGTTCTTCACGCTAGGCACTCACAGGTACGGGCACCCCGATGCCCTAAAAAATGGTAGCAATGAGTTCAATATAGGGTATGAGACTATCTCAGCTGGAGCACGTTTTGATGACGGGGCTGACGCCGAGGCTGTGATGAACGCCTTCCAGCGCTGGTTCGGAAATATAGGCTGCCGCGCGACGGCCGCGCGACGACCGCCCAACCCCTGGATTCTCGAATTATGAGTCCGTATCGGGATGCTTCATCCAACGTGGCGCCGTGCCTGGATGGCAGTTAACGCATCCATTGGCAAACGTCCTGGAAAGTGATGCCGGAAACCAGCGCCTCCCAACGAGCATTTCAATGCGTGGGCTTTGGGGTTGGAATTCGCAATTGGCGGCTTGCGTAGTAATTCAAGTCTTGTAGTCCGTCCGATGCCGCATTTCGCTACATGATCAAATCTAAACAAGAACTCGTACTTCGTACGAATGCACTCTAGTCTCATCTCAACAACAACACATTCCATTCCGCATACTAATCTGCGCGCATCTTCTGCTTCGTCCTCTTGCGCTTCCCGCCAACCTCCCGCCCCTCCTCAACCTCAAGCAGCGCTTCCCGCTTCTTCTCACTCACCAGCCTCAAGGCGTCCCGAATCACTCTTGTCTCGAGGTTGACACCCTCCTCCTTCCAGGCATCCATCTCCCTGCCCACGCGCTTCTCGATGGCCAGCACCAACTCCACGTCTCGCTGCCCGACGAACGTGGCCGCCTCGCCTCTGCGTCCCGCACGGGCTGTACGGCCGACCCTGTGGATGTAGTCGTCCGGGTCGCGGGGGATGTCGTAGTTGACGACCAGGCTCACCTCGGGGATATCAAGACCTCGGGCGGCCACATCCGTCGCAACGAGGATTCGGGCTGCTGAGGCGCGGAAGCGCGCAAGGTTGTCGATTCGCTGCCTCTGCGGGAGCTTGGAGTGCAAAGATGTCACTCGGTGGTCCAAAAGCCGGAGCAAATGGTGTAGGTACTCGGCGGTGGAGGTCCGGTTGCAGAAGATGATGACGGTCTTGTCTTGGTTGGCCTCGGTGAGCAGAAAGACATGAAGATAGTGTTCCTTGTGGGTGATGGGTATCTGGATGTGAGCCTGGGAAAGGGTCGACGGAATGGCCAGCATCTGAGTATCGACTTCGCATACGAAGACTGGCTGCTTCCCAGGCTTCTGCGGCATGTCCTTGAGAGCCCGAACTTCTGGCGTGATGGTGGCAGTGAAGAGCAGCGTCTGGCGCTCGGTAGCAGGCGGCAGGGCCCCCAGGCATTCCTCCACGTCCGGGAGCATGCTCCCTGGTCCGACGGCATGCAACAGTCGGTCTGCCTCGTCGAGAACGACGTAGCGCACTCGTCTCAATCCACATGTCGTGTCCTCTCCAGACGTCCGGATGTGATCTGCCAGTCGCCCAGGTGTGGCAATCACCACATGGGGTCGCTTCCCGAGGGCAATTGCCTGCGCTCGCATGTCGGAGCCGCCAGTGACGAGAACCGCCTTTAAGCTCTGCGGCGATGAGATTGCTTTGAACTGCTCGTATATCTGCAATGCCAACTCTCGGGTCGGCGTCAGAACTACCGCAAATATGGCAGTGGGGTCCTCGGACCACTTCTGGAGGATGGGCACGGCAAAAGCGACCGTCTTTCCGGAACCCGTCCTACTACCGCCAATGCAGTCCCTGCCCTTGAGTATTTCGGGTATACACCCCTTCTGAATTCCAGTTGGTTGTTTGATTGCCATATTTGCGAGGGATTGAACGAGCCATGGGCGAACTTGCAAAGCTGAGAAGCTGGTGTTAGGATCGGTCGGTGCTAGGATACGGTTCTGGGGCTGTGCAATGGGCTTCCCATTGGCAGCATTTTCGGCAGCGCGTTTGACTCGCGAAGGAGCTGCAATCATGGAGATGGCTTTCTTCAGGCATTCATCGTCGTCGTCGTCGTCGTCGTCATCGTTCTCGTCGTCGTCGTCGGCGGCGTCAAGTTCCGCTTGGATGTCTTMCGCCGTGGGTGACGTTCGCCGTCGTTTCCGAGAGCCATTGTCGTCCAGGTAGTCAGACTCTGCCGATGAGGATGCCGTGTCTGGCACACTGCCGACATCCGAGTCAGAATTTGCGTGCTCGGGATCTACAGGCATCGTTATCGAGTGCTTGCGCCGTGACGCAAAGATTTATGCTGGTCTTTTGTCCTGTCTGGAAAATTTACAGATCCTGCTGGTAAAAAGCTGGCGCTGGAATGGCGGTGGGGTCGTGGTGGGGCGACAGCCGCGACGGCTCTACGAGTGCTCCGTACTCGAGGCATGGACGAAGTATTACTCCGTACCCACTAGACATTGTGCAAGCAAACAGCCCTCCATCGGAGCTTTGTGCAAGGGCAGACCACACAGCACACGGCTGCCGAGGAAATTAAAGAGAGTCTGCTCGCAAGCCCCCGTTGCGGCTCGTTGTCGCTCTCTCGGCACAGGAATGGCTCGGTACCTTGATTAGCCGCGCGCTTAAGGTTCTTGTGGCGGTTATAGCCAATTAAAACGTTTATCGTGGGGCAAGTATATGCACACTGGGGATTCTTGATCCGAAGGGTGTACCTGCACTGTTAACCTTCGTAGCCTAGTCTTAATTCATCGATGCATTAGAAAGGGCGCACGCATTGACCTTCAAATTAAATAGCTATCAGGGAGTGACGGCTCCATTCATTAGACCATGACTTCATATATAACGGTCCGAACGAAACACGTAGGCACACAGTCAAGTCATCAAGTTTTCTTTCTCTTTCGCCATATTATCAATTCTTCTGTTTAGTCTTCTTGTGGTTATCCGTGCGACTCCGAGCCAGGGCAACGGAGATATCACCGCCCCCATCCCGGGTGTCACGGTGGTTCCTCAACTCTGGGATATTCAAGCGTTCCTAGACGGACCAACATTGCACTAAACGACACGATACAAGAGATACGCAAGGAGCTTTTGGAGATAAACCCTAACTTCGATACGGATTTCAGCAATATTCCCGCCACCAAACTTGAGACACGCGATGACTACTAGCAACTCTCCGACACGATCTGCGGATTGGACATGTTTGGCGCGATTATCAGGCTAGGATCTAATGAAGCTGTTCCGTATCTGGCGGGCCATAAAGGCCGCCGGCATATGCAGTCTGGCCCAAAGGTTTGCTCGCGCGTTAGCTGCTCATGGAACACCGCAGTCTTAATATGCAATGATATGAGTCTATTATTATACGCCGGGATACGATTGTATTATTATTAACTAGATAATAAGACGACGGATAAGTTTTTGGGTAGTTAAGACATAGTTTCCAATGGCGTGGTTTATCTCCTGGATCAGTGCGATGACATGGGCGGCCAGGTCTTTCACAAAACAAATTGGAACATCATAGTCCGACAGGCGAACTGTTAGATTGCCTTTCTTTCTATATAGCCTGCTGGCCTTGCTCGCGACGCTATGAAGCCTGTGTGCTAGAATAGAGAACACACCCATCCCGCCGCTTCTTCATATACTTCTAACACAGGAATTTATGTTCACGACTGTTGCAATTTTTCAGCCCGTTCGGCCCCGTGGCGAACTTGGACTAGCTCGGAACGATGCTGGAAAGTCTGGTCTCACCGCTCTAGAGGAAAGTGATTGCGAAAACAGTGCACCTTTTTGCTGCACAAGAGGGTATTGCTGGAGGGTTCGCGGGTGGCATGGCGAGTGGTATCGGACTGCCCAAAGCGGTGGAACTGGTAACTGGTGTGGCAGAACTGTGGGGGTTGTGGCTGCAGCTGCTAGGATTGCTCAAGCAGTTTGTAGGGTGGCGGTCGATGGAATAAACCCAGGGTCAGGAAAACAGAAAATGACAGAAAAGACGGCGGAAGACTGGGACTCTTGCAGTACATGGACACATAAGAGGACATCTGTGGCGGCTATATTAATGGATCATCATCCTTGTACAGTCTTGGCAATCGAGTTCTTGGTTTTCCTCCCATTTTGATATTAGCCCTTGTCCCTTTGGATTACAAGCACTGACGTGCGAATGACATCCTCCTACTCGTACACGACTCGTTGCTCTCGGCTCAACTCCTGGTGTGTTCGTTCTACCTCAACAAAGTAGCTATTATCAGCAGGGCGTAACCCGGCGATTCATGGTGTGTTAGTTCGACATATTTGCGCTTCTTTTTATGCCGGAAGAACAGGCCGAGGGTCGGAAAACAGAAAACGACAGAAAGACGGAGGGACACACCCGACTCGTTATCCCCCCTGCCAGTCCCGCCATCGGCAGGCGAGTCACAGGGCTCGCAGGGCTGCCAGCAGGCCCGGGTTTCCCCTCCCTGGAACGCCCGTGCATCTGTTGCAATGCCGCGCGCCCCTCCAGGCATGTTGCTGAACAGTGGAGTGGCCCTGGGAAGCTAGCAGGTGCCGCGTTCATGCACCAGAGAGGACCCGCCAGCATTGGGCCACCTCCTCCCGTGTCCTTCACAACCCAACTCCCACGGCCTGCATTTGCTTCCCCCTTCTCTCCGCTCCAGATTCTCTTTCATCTGTTGTCGCTGCTACTTTWGCTCGGCTGCTCGGCTGCTCGGCTCCCCATCCAGGCATTCGATCCTGCCCAGCGCCCTTCCAACTTTCGGCGAATAGCTCTCGCCGTTGCTCCGCACTTCGTCCCCCTCACCGTTCTCGTACCCACGGCCCGCCGCCTGGTGGGCGCATGCATCATCTCGACCTTCGCTCCTTCGACTACCGGCGCACGGTGAATCGCGGCATAGCCTGGTCGAGAGGCCGATAGGTGCACTGTTTCCACCAAGCCTCCCGGAGCCCTCGATCGACGGTCGGCGTCCGCCTGACGTCTTCTCAACCACCCCGTCGTGCGGTGTCACTGCATTGCGTTTGCCCTTTTCGCAGCCTCTAATCCTCTACACCACCGTCGCACCAACAACCGCCGTCTGCTCGTCTCCTGCAGCTCGCTGAAAGCTGCCTTGGCTGGCAAACGTCACTGCCATGGCCGACTCCGCCTCCTCCCATCCCCAGGGCGCCGTGCCTGCTCCACCACAAGTGAGTGCAATACGTACTGGCCATGTTCGAGGAGCTCCATTCGACTGACAAGTGCACAGCCCCCCC
>LFRF01000001.1:1858766-1874508 GCA_001189435.1 Tolypocladium ophioglossoides CBS 100239 | reverse complement strand
ACCGCGAGTGCCGTCCCTCAGATGTCCTCTCCCGCGCCCATACTCCGTCCTGCCATCCCCGGCGGCCGTAGTGCCGGCGGTCGGACGCCTAGACTCGGCTTGGCCATCCCCCCCTCGCCCAACGTCAAGCCCGTGGGCAACCAGCCCGGCCAGCCGGCCCCGGCGAGGCCGCCGCTTCCGACGCTGCACCTGGCCACGCCAATGGGCAGTCAAATAACGCCGTATGAGCAACCTCCGAGGACACAGGGCGCCCAGCCTGGCCAGTCGGCCGACGGCGGCAGCGAGAGCAGCGCTGCCCACTCGCGCTCCGGGAGCTTTGGGCCGTTGGATGGCCGGGCAAGCAACCCTACCTCCGCCGGTTCGCAGTATTCGGCCCTGTCGTTTGCCTCTCAGTATGGCATCCCGGTGACGAGGGCGCAGGGGACCCCAGGCCCTGTATCAGCAGTCGGCTCCATGTACTCGGAGAGAAGCGAGGGCGGTGTAGCCATGGAAAGGGACGGCAGTCTGCAAGGCTTGGAGGCGTTCGACCAGCTGAGCCTGGAGAGGGCGAGGAAGGCCGACGTGGAGGAGTTGGACGATGAAGGATGGAGAATCGCGAGCATGGAGAAGAGGGTCGTGGAGCTGGGCAACCTAGGCGAGGGCGCTGGAGGTGCGGTGACCAAATGCATGCTCAAGGGCGGCAAGACGGTGTTTGCGTTGAAGGTGACTATTGCGGTTTGAGAAACTCACCACTTGGGACAACAGGCTGACATGAACAAAATAGGTCATCACCACCAATCCAGACCCGGATGTCAAGAAACAGATCGTCCGAGAGTTGGGCTTCAACAAGGAGTGTGCTTCGGAGCACATCTGCCGCTACTACGGAGCCTTTGTTGACCCATCCACGGCCACCATCTCCATCGCCATGGAGTTCTGCGAGGGTGGCTCTCTGGACAGCATCTACAAGGAAGTCAAGCGGTTAGGTGGTCGAACGGGCGAAAAGGTTCTGGGCAAGATTGCCGAAGGAGTGCTCGCGGGACTCACATACCTGCACACTCAACGAATCATCCATCGAGACATCAAGCCATCCAACATTCTCCTTTGCCGGGACGGAGCAGTCAAGCTATGCGACTTTGGCGTCTCCGGCGACTTTGGCACCAAGGGCGAGGCGAACACGTTTATCGGAACTAGCTACTACATGGCCCCCGAACGAATCACTGGCCAGTCATACACCATCACCTCTGATGTGTGGTCGACGGGCGTGACTCTGCTGGAGGTTGCACAGCACCGCTTCCCCTTCCCGGCTGACGGGACCGAGATGCAGCCTCGAGCTGGGCTAATTGATCTTTTGACGTACATTGTAAGGCAATCAGTACCGAAGCTCAAGGATGAGCCGGAGATGGATGTCTACTGGAGCGACAATTTCAAGTACTTTATCGAATGCTGGTAGGTGTTCTCTTTTAGCGGTTCCATACAAGGCGGCATGCTAACGCGCCCAACAGCTTGGAGAAGCAGCCGAACCGCAGAGCCAGTCCCTGGAAGATGATGGAGCACCCCTGGATGGTTGATATGAGGGCCAAGCGCGTCAACATGGTCAAGTACCTGTCTTTTGTGTGGGGTTGGGACGGACAGCCCGCTGCAGCGTAGAAGCTCCGACACCAGAGAAGCCTCTCGCAACGCAACTTAACCAGCCAACCGACATGCGAACAGCGGAGCGGCAGGGCTGTGCCTTGCACCTCGGCCAGACTGGACAAGGGACAACGAAGGCTCTAGACATTACAGACTTGGAAAGACACTGATGGCGGGATATCGGGTGGCCATGCGCAGAGGCCAGGCATTTATTTGACGACCACGAAGATTTGTCACGGGTTCGAAAGGACAATATTCATCAAACGAAAGCTTGTATCAGCAGACAGGATACCTTGCACGGATCGAACATACTGCATCTGGAGCTGGGCGGGCTGCTTATCTTTTTGGAAAGAATGATTGAACACGGACTTTGTGGTTCCCTTTTTTTCTCTTTTTTTCTCTTCACATTTCGGGTTCAGGCATATGGGGCAGCAATGTTCTAGGCAGGCGGCTCTTCTATTAGCAAGGCCTCTATATCTTTTCAATTATGTGGCTGCTTCTGCTTCATATTTCTCCTCGTCGGGCATGTCACCCATGAGCTCCCGCAGGGTGACGGTCGCGTAAGCGCTGCTCCCGAGCTGGAACCTGACGATTGCTGCAATCTTGGTAGTCTCAGCAGCTGGGGTCGCGTCGATCGTCTCGGCCGAGCCATTGTCCTCACCCTTTTCCGCATCTTCGCCCACTTGCTCGTTAGCATCCCCATCGACCTTAGCCTTTTTACTCGCGCCCTCATCTTCGGCGTCATCTCGCCTGCGCTTGCCGTTACCATTGCTGTTGTCGCCGCGCCTTCCGGCCTTGATGACATCCAGGTCCGTGGGGTGCATCTGCTCCATGTTGTCCGTGTACAGCCTAAACTCGATGCTCGGCTTGGCGAGGAACCGGTTCATCAGCTTACGGTACCGCCCGGGGAGGCTAAACTCGCGGCGCAGACGGCGCATCTTATGCGGGTCGAGGCCGCCGTTGTCTTCGCGTCCCATGAACTCCTCGTAAAACGCGCCAATCTCGTTGTCCGGGTATATGACGTCGTAGCCGGGCGAGGGGAGCACGACGTCGTGGATGGTGTAGCGGCCGCTGGAAGCCTCTTCCTCGGTCAGGAGCCGGGCACGGACGGCGTCGTCGTCGCCCTCCTCGACGGGGTTGACGATGTCGTCCCCGTCCTGGTCCTCGCCGCTGACGAGGGGGATGGCTTCGCCCTCGGCGATGACGAGGTCGCCCTTGACAACCCTCTCGCCGTATAGCTCCCAGCGCCTGCTCGCGACGTGGTTCCAGACGTGGGACTGGTACGCGTGGAGATACATGGACCGCAGCCCCCTCGTGATGTGCGTCACCGCGCCGGGGAAGTCCTTCATGGAACCGTTGCCAAGCCTCGTCAAGTGGCGAAGGATGCTCGCCTCCGCCGTGAATCGCCCGGGTATGGTTTTAGCCGCCCTTTCAATATCCTTCCCAGTCTTGAACAGCATGCAGGCGTGGTGCCGGGCGTACTCGTCCCTCCTCATGGCCTCGGTGGGCACCTCGCCGTCTGCCGCCTTCGCTGCAATCTCAGGGTCGTACGTCAGAAGCGCCATGACCGCTTCCTCCCACTTGTCCTCGAGTATCAACTTTCCAATCTGGTGCGTCCCGATTTGGTGTGTCCCGAAGCGCTGGTGTCCAAAGTAATTGATCCAACCATGAGTGGCCATATGATCCAGGGCCGACTGCACCTGCGCTTTCATCGTCTCGAGCCTTTCGGAGACGGGCTGCTCGGTAGATTCGCCCACAACGTTGCAGTTCTTGAGCGTGATGACGAACTCGTTACCTAAAAGCTGGCCTAGATGGATGGGGTCATCTCGGTATTCGTAGTCTCCGGTCGCGATGCCCCAGAGTTTTCCGTTAGTACCAGCCAAAGCCCTCGCTCTCGTGTGTCGCACAGAGCACCTCTGAGCAGTCGAGGCTCGCCGGTCCTTGGTTCCAGCATACCCAATTGATTGAGGTTTTGTTCGCAGCACGCGTGCAACCTGGTTGACCGCATCCATGGTATCGCGGTTGTCCTTGTAAAGCGTAAAGTGGAGGTATTCGCCGGTCGGCTTGTCGTCTCCCTGGCCGCGAGCTCCTCTGTTTCGTTTCTTGCCCTTCCGTGACAATGCTACCTTGGTAGCGATAATGGCGCCAGAGTCGTCTGTGGATGTCTCTAGCCCGGACTTGAAGATGCGACGAACTTCTACATGTATTTGGCCGCGCTTGGACTTGTCGTCCAAGGGTCCGGAGGTGACGGAGGTGATTTTCTCTCCGTCCGCGCCTTGTTCGCCATGGAATAGTTGTACCAGTTCTTGCGCGAATTTCTCCCCCGCTAAGCTTGTAAGAATGGTCACGTCCGATAGCGGAATCTCCGTTTTCTGCTCTTCTTGTGCGGGCCCTACAGACTCCGCGTTATTAGGTGCTTCGGTCTTCGGCTGGACTTCTGCCGGAGGCTGATCGGATTTCTCCTGCGACGGCTTGCAGGTGCGTTAGCTCAAGGGAACGCAGCAAGACACCCGACGTACTCACCTGCTTCGGCCCGTCGTTCAATCCAATGTTGCGTAGGTGCACAATAGACCCATCCTTGCGAATCTCGTTTACTTGAAAGTCTGAGAAGCTACATTAGATGTTAGTATAGTGGAATCAAGAGCCTAGAGGCTACCCGCGCGTACTCACCGCACCCGTTGCTCTCCCGTCCAAGCAAAGGCGAGCGGAGTGGCTCGCTTCGTGATGCCAATTGACCGCGAATGAGACGCGGTCCCACGCATATTGTAGTGCGCTTGGCCGGACATTGTCAGATTCTGCGATTGATTGAGGACAGGCGAAGAGGCAATGAGGGTTGTCAGTCAGAGCCGTGCAAGCTCTGTTGTCCAGTTTGAAAGACCCAAGCAACTTCAGATTCTCGCGGGGTGATTTTTGCGACCAATTGGGTTTTGCCGGCAGTATTTAGCAATTCATTGGCTGTTTTAAGAAAGCGGTCAACGGTGTGATGCCAGGATTAGGTAGGCGGTGGAGCATCGGGTAAAGTGATTTTATTGCAAAAATAGTGGTTAATCCCCAAAGTCTCAATTCAGCTTCAACCTTATTACTGCTTGACCGTCTCAACAATCTACGCTAAGCAGCCATCGAATTGGAACGCCTCTACTCTCTTTACGGTCCCATCTTGCAGCGTCGTAGACGAGGTGTGCCGTGTATGCCGATGAACAATTGTACAACCCAATGCTGGTGCTTTGGAAAGACGTGGATGTGATGAACTTGTAAGAAACTGAACTGGCTACGATCTTAGTGGGTTATAGGAGCAGTGAGAATACGCATCTGTTATGCTACGTGAGACTGTCGCTGCCTGCGGCTTACGGATATGATAATTACCACTTGTGGCCGTAAGCCTGAACCTAGGTCCCAATCTGTGCCGCTGCCTGTTCAGAGGAAACTACACTACCTAGGTACCTTGGGTACACAAAAGACAGAGTATTGCTGGCGACATGAGTTTGATCGCTGGGCAAGTTGAACCGAGTGCTCCTACTTCGCCAAGGCAGCTCCCACAACTGGGAACCGCCAACTCATGCAGTGCTCGCTCCAGCTCCTAACAAGCAACTCCTCAACCACCACACTCTTACCAATACTCATAGCTGCATTCACAAGGTGCTCAATTGCACCAGGCCCCCAGTCGCCATGAATCGACCAGGCGAACCCGTGACCACCTTCCTCGGCGTTTCGACCCGCCGCACCTATCACCACTTTGATGATTCGACCGACTCTGAAAGTTCCGGAGACACAGGTTCCGGAGGCAAGTTTCCCCTTTGCGATAGTCATGTCCTTCCTTTGCTGACTATAGCTAGCGTTGCTGTCGAACATCTCTTCACGGGAATTAGTCGCAGTCGACGATGCTTATGGAAACTTTTCTCTAAACGAGGCGGCATTGCTAGAGCTTTGCGATGCCGCCCGTGCAGGTCTCGCGAAAGGAAACACGGCTGACGCTGTCGCTGAGAGGGCCATGGACTTTCTGAAAGCCGCGGTCAAGGATGAAACCTACGGCATATCGACAATCGAGCTTGCGACGGTCAGAAACACGCGAATCGACAAGCTTCTAGCCGATATTTTGAGCCCAGAGAAGCACGCCGCTGCGAGCCCGCCCCATCCTCATCCGTGGAAAGATCTTCCAACCGCAGAGAGGCTCCAGCGGCAGTGGCGGGAACGATTCCGGGAAAAGTATTTTGACCTCGACCAGACACGGTATCTCAGTCTCACCAAGACAGGTCATCTGCGAGACGTGGTCTTCGATGACAGAACCAACGACAACCACCAACTGTGGCGGGCGAGACATTGCGAGGCGCTGTCCGAAGGCGAGGGGAATCTCCAATACGAGGCCGGATAGTGAGAGCAACTAGGTTCATCCACGGGGTCGTTTAACTGACGTTGCGATGCAGCTAGTGGTTGAACATGGCCTGTGCCAACAGAGATGGCGTAGTCGGCAGCGTGAGCGAGAAGCCGACAAAGGCCCTGTACGGCGTGACTACCGTCCCTCTACTAAGCGGGAGGGAAGACGTCTGCTCGCCGCCAGAGACGGTCAAATACATGCGAGAGGGGCAACTCTCCGACATGCACCTGTCTCTCATATCCCAAGTCGGTACACATATTCGAATCCTACGCGGGTACTGCCTGAAGAGCCCGCTTGCGCCAAAGGCTGGGATACGATACGACGGCCTGTAAGTCCACGTCGAACTGGGGCTGAATCGCCGCTGACAGCCACAGATATATCATACGCCAGTACGGCCAGAAGCTCTGCCAAAACAGCGGCGTACACCGAGTCGTGCTGACGATCGAACGGGTTCCAGGTCAGCGATCGCTGCAGGAAATCGCTATGATTCCTCGGCCGTCCCAGCTGGACGACTGGCAGCTGTTTGAGAAGTACGAGGGCGAAATGATCCGACAGAGGCGTGGCGACCCGGGCTTCTTGGACTGGAAGATGGCTAAGGCAGAGGAGAGGATCGACCTCGAGCAATGGAGGCGCGCGCTGGAGCTGGGCACCGAGCTGAAGCTTGTGAGACTCAGCCAGGCCAGCCAGTCTGTGCAATCCAATGCAGCGGTCAAGGACGAGGTTTCGAGCCAGAAAAAGTAATTTAGAGATATCCCTACCCGCCTGCCAGACCCTGCGATATGAGCAGTTCGTGGCCAAGGCCCATTGGCTGCGAGTGCAGCCAGCGCAACGAGCGCAACGAGCGCAAGTTGTTGATGCTGACACGAAGTGGCCAAGTGCGTCACAGCGCGTTTTTCGGGGTCCAAGGCGGGGCAGCTCGCGAGAGGTCTTTCAGTTAACGACCGCTCCTCTACTCACAACTTCCGAGCTCCGCTCATTCCTTCACAAGACGACACGCCGCAGTCTCCAGCATGAGCAAAAACGACAAAAAAGGCGGCGAAAAGGCGGCGGGCAAGGGCAAAAAAGGCGGCGCAGACAAGGACGCAGCAGGGGGCAAAGCCGCCAAAGGCGCGCAGTCCATCAACGTCCGCCACATCTTGGTTTAAACCCCTCCGGTCGCGGCTTGCGAGGCATCCCGTTTCTGATCGAGGAAATAGTGCGAGAAGCATGCAAAGAAGGAGGAGGCTTTGGCAAAGCTGAGCGAGGGCGTCAAGTTTGATGAGGTTGCCCGCAACTACTCCGAGGACAAGGCCAGGCAAGGTAACGTCTCACCTACAGCGCACCATGAGACCTGATGAGATCCTGAACTGATGTAATTACTCGGCCTGCAGGAGGCTCTTTGGGCTGGAAGACCAAGGGCAGTCTAGACCCCAAGTTTGAGGAAATTGCTTTTGCCCTGGAGCTGAGTTCGACGACAAGTCCCAAGATTGGGGAAGTCAAGACGGGATTCGGATATCATATCATCATGGTACGTGTGTACGACGAACACCTGACACTGGGCTTGGTGTTGCTAACATTGGTCTAGGTCGAGGGACGCAAATAGTCACACAAATCACATGCATCACACTACGACAGCATTTCATGAACCAGCGGCCGTCCGTGAAGCCAAAAGTTTTTGTTCCTTTTTTTTCATTTCCTCTCATACACGATTGACCGTGTCGCGTGAGGCTTGAACCCATCCAGATGCCAACTGAAGTGGCTAGAGTACACCGCAAATGTCGTGCCCAGCGGTCTCAAAACAAAACCGCGCCTCTATACCCTTCAAATCAACGCCGGTCGTGCGCATTTACTGCGAGGGCTGGAAGTAGTTCAGGAGGATGGAGCGCTCCTGCGACTCCTCACCCCAGTCCTTGACGACGACGCAAGAGCAGTTGACGACCTTGCGAGCGTTGCGCTCTCGGTCGAGGACGCCTGGAAATATGTGTAAGTAAACCTGTCGCCCGGAGATTCGAAGTCATGCTCGGCATCACGTACAGAGACCGGCCCACTCGCCGAGCTGCTTGCCGTCCTGAACCTTGATCAGAGGGATCTTGTGCTCGTCGCACAGGGCAACGACCAGCTTCTTGTAGGCCTCCTCCTCGCAGTTCTCGTTCAGGACACACATGTGAGCCTGGCGACGGTCGAGGGCCTTGGAAGCCTCACGGAGGCCACGGGCAAGGCCGTCGTGCATCAGAGCCAGCTTCAGAACACCCTTGAGGGCGTCCAAGACGGACATCTGGCCCTTGGGAGCGTCGGCGGAAACCTCGACCTCATCGGCGACCTCGGGGGCGTTGTTCTCTTCTACGTCCGACTGTTGGGCGATCTATTAGCGTTGTTGCCCGCAGCGGCGTCGTTGAGTTGCAGCTACATTTCGCCCCGATGCGCAGGAAACAGGGGCGGTCGTCGCAGACTCGCGGCTGGCGGAAGCGAGGACTTACCATCTTGAATATTTATCTTGTCGGGCGATCCTCGAAGATTTTGTGTAGAGTGAGAGGAAGGAGTTGGAAGGACGAATTTACGTCTTTGGCTGGGTGGTGTCAGAATTTGAGAGACACGGGGATTTGCCGAAAAGCAGGCGACCAAGTGCGCGCGCAATTAGGGCATTTTTACGTGCACGGACCACCAGGGCACACGAATCACCACTCTCCACTCCACTGAATGTGTGCCAGCGACACGATTTTCCGCCTCACGACTCTTGACGACAATTCCTCCACGTACCAACCGAACAAATCAGTGAGGTATGTATGCTCTGACGGCTGACGGCGATTCGGATTCGGCAGGATGACGGCTCTAGTCGCGGCAGAAGAGAGCAATCCCGAGCGCCGCCCCCGGTGACGCGATTCGACGCACTGGCGGGCGGCTGCTCTCGATACGCTCCTCTTCTTCAGCAATGGGCGGCAGAACCCTCCTCGACCGATCGCCGAGGGCACTCTCCCTGCTCATGGCCGCGCGAGGCTAACATCGAGTTCGCTGGCAGATACCTCATTTCTAATCCGACTTGAGAATCTCCATCCCGACAACACCGCCAAAATGGTTCGCACTTCGGTCCTCCACGATGCCCTCAACTCCATCAACAACGCCGAGAAGGCCGGCAAGCGCCAGGTCCTGATCCGACCCAGCTCCAAGGTCATTGTCAAGTTCCTCCAGGTCATGCAGCGCCACGGTATGTGACGGACGCCTCCCTTGCTTGCACTCCCCCCCGCCACCACGCTTCGGCATGATAACTAGGGCGACGGTCGATTCCGCACCACGGCTCAGCCCCTATAAGTTGCCGATATATTGACGCTCGCGGTGGCCTTGAATCTGTTGTTTCTGAAAAATTCTGCCCTGTACTGTCACAACGTTTGAGTCTGTCGCAACATCGCTGACACCCTTTTTGCAGGCTACATTGGCGAGTTCGAGGAGGTCGACGACCACCGATCGGGCAAGATTGTCGTTCAGCTGAACGGCCGCCTTAACAAGACCGGTGTCATCTCCCCCCGCTACAACGTCCGCCTAGCCGATCTCGAGAAGTGGGTCGTCAAGCTGCTGCCCGCCCGTCAGTTCGGCTATGTCATCCTGACCACCTCCGCCGGAATCATGGACCACGAAGAGGCCCGTCGCAAGCACGTCGCCGGCAAGATTATCGGCTTCTTCTACTAGACGGGACGGATATCAAAAGTTGGGGCATGGTCGGCGTTCTAGGTGGTCATTATGACAATGACCGATACCATCGGCAGCCATTGGGATAGTAGCGCATTTGAGCACCATTAAATGGGACCTTGAACTTTAGGCGCCGACTTTCACGACGAACTGTGCCTGTGTGACGTGACTTGCGTGGTTGAGAGTCTGGGTTGCGCCTGACACTCGCTACCCGGTGTGCAACTACGAGTCCCCTCGGCTGATACGGCTGATACGGGGCGGATTCGCCCATCTCTGTATTACTATGCTTCTAACAGCACCGCTTGCTTTCTATAGCATAAGCATAGAGGCAACGCTACGGCGTGGACATAAGCCATGCCAAGTTACAATGTCCAAGGTACTCCGTATCCCGGGTTTATGTACTTGAAACGTAAATGACTCAAGTTGTATAATGGAGCGGTTACTTTACGAGAGCGACCCTGAAACTCGTCGGCTTTTGTAGAATCTCGACGAAGCTCCAAGCGACAGCAATACAAGGTCGGAGCCTCGGCACACCTGAAGACACGAATCCAGCTTCATGGAGCAAAATCGCACTCCTTTGTGGTGACGATGGCGTGCGTTTCCGACTCGTCGCACTGCAGGGCTGGAGGGGCCTGCATGAGATCTATTGCTGTAGAAAACTACGTAATTGGACGCTGAAGTCAGCCCGGGCAGCCACCCCATATATTAAAAGTCGCCCCTGTTGTGGAAGCGCAGGGCGCGTCGCCAGGCCAGCAATGCAACAAAGCCACGACCCGACTGAGGCATCAAGAGCCTTGCTCTCCTCTGCCTCGTCGACGCTTCATCCTACCCGCCTCCGCCACTCCCCACATGCCACCTCACCTAGATGCGATACGAATCGACAAACCAACCCCCCTCGTCCTCGGCCGCACGTCCCCCTCGTCCCTGGTCCGCGCCCGATACGTAGTAGCCAAGGTGCCTACAATGCGCCGGCGACAGTGCATCACCTTCGCTGCCGTTGTATTCCTCGTCCTTTGCACATACTCGGTCCTCCGCCTGTCCAACGATGGCGCGAAGCTAGTGACGGACCCGTCGTTGGCGCAGAAGACGAACCCGTCGCCCGAGGCACAGGAGCCCGTCAAATGGGAGGATGCGGCCAAGGTCGAGGGCGGCCCGAGGCCGAAGCAGGTCCCCGGCACGGGCTCGCACCCGATCTGGTACCTCCTCAACGATGCGCAGCGGGAGCTTGACGGGGTCAAGAGCAGGCAGTCCAAGACGCTCGAGGCTGCGGTCAAGGAGTATCGCAGGCGATACGGGATGMCGCCGCCGCCGCACTTTGACAAGTGGTTCGAGTTTGCCAAGGGCAACCACGTGCAGCTGATTGACGAATTCGACGCCATATACGACCTGATCACGCCCTTCTGGGGACTGAAGCCGAAGACGATTCGAGCGAGGGCCAAGGAGGCGTTGGGATACGACAACGCGCTGCTTGGCGTCGCGATCCGGCGCCACCAGGTTTCGCACATGGCGGGAGGGTCGGAGTGGCAGCGGAATGCCACCGAGGGCATGATGGCCAGGTTTGTCCAGTACTTGCCCGACATGGACCTGGCATTCAACGTCCACGACGAGCCGAGGGTCGTGGTCCCGCACGATGACCTGACGCGGCTCGTGAACAAGGCCCGGAACGACAACATGCCTGCCTCGAATGCCAACAAGAAGCCCGCCAACGACTTCACACGCACATCGCCGGAGTTGAGCGACCATCAGTCGTTTGAGGAGACCAAGCTGTCGCGCTTCAACGTCTTCGCCCACCAGGCGACGTGGACGCACTCCCGCATGTCTTGTCCGCCGGACAGCCCTGCCCGGACGCTCGAGGAAGACGAGCGGGCAGACGACCTGAGCAAATATGGGGTTAGCGAGCTGGGGTTTATCTACAACATGACTGCCATGTCCGACATCTGCCTCACGCCGTCCCTCAGCTCAACGTACGGCTTCTTTGACCGTCCAAACGCCTACAAAATCGTCCACGACCTGTTCCCCATCTTCTCCCAGTCCAAGATCTCATCCTACAGCGACATCATCTACCCTTCGCCCTGGTACTGGTACGAAAAGGTCGCCTATCAGGAGGACAAGGACCGGCCCTGGACCGAGAAGCAGGACAAGCTCTACTGGCGAGGGTCCACGACCGGTGGCTTTAGCCGCAGCGGCGGCTGGCGGCGGCAGCACCGCCAGCACTTTGTCCAAAAGATCAACGCCCGCAACCAGGCCTTGATCATGGTCAACAACGGCGGCGCCGAGAACCCCAAGTGGGAGGTCAAGGAGGTGCCTCGCGGCGACTACCGCGAGTTCATCGACGTGCACTTTTCGCACGTGGGCCAGTGCGACGACGGCGACTGCGAGGCGCAGAAGCAGTTCTTCGACGTCAAGGAGCGCGTCGAGCAGCAGGACGCGTGGACGTACAAGTACCTCCTCGACATCGACGGCAACGCCTTCTCCGGGCGCTTCTATGCCTTCCTGCAGAGCATGAGCCTGACGTTCAAGCTCGCCGTCTTCCGCGAGTGGCACAACGAGTGGCTCAAGCCCTGGGCGCACTACGTGCCCCTAAGCCTGCAGGGCGACGAGTGGCTCGAGGCGGTGCGCTTCTTCGGCGACGGCAGTCTCGGCAACAACGAGGCCGAGAGAATCGCCACAGCAAGCCGCGACTGGGCGAACAAGGTGGTGCGGAAAGAGGACATGGAGGCGTGGTTTTTTAGGCTGCTGCTTGAGTGAGTTTTGACCCCATGGGATGTGATTTGTGATAATTGGTTACTGACTACGCCGGCAGATATGCGCGGGTTATTGACGACCAACGAGAGGTCATTGGGTTCGACCCGTCCAGCGCGGACAAGAAGCTGGAGCAGCCAGCCAAGGATAAGGCCAGTGCGTGAAATGAAGAAACGGTCGACGGGAAAAGGTAGGCACAACAATATGTGGCCCTGGTCGGGTCGGGTCGGGGGTCATCGGCATGGAGTTTGGGTGCATGTAAAATACACCGGGCTTGAATTTTTGTGTGTCATGTCTGTCGATCTATAATAAAATACCCTTGCGCCTCTGGCCAAGCTATCCTTCTTGAGATGCCCCGTGCCCTGTCGAGTCCTCGCAGAGCCTGGAATCCATCATTGTCCCCCAAGTGTTACAAGAGCGCGCCTCGAGTGCCCGGCTAGTCTTCCTCGTCCTCGTCCTCATCCTCTCCCTCCGCATCGCGGTCCTCATCTGGCGACTTGGTATCCGACTTGCCGGCCTCGCTGCTGTGACGCGGCCTCTCGTCGTCTTCGTCTGCGTCTGCGCCTGCGTCTGCGCCAGCCTCTTCATTCTGCTACTCCTGCTCTGGCTCCTCGCCCCCTTGGTCCCACCCCAGCGGCTTCTCCTTGTAGTTCTTCATCGCGTCGAGCATCTCCTCGGTGGGGTCCAGGATGCTAATATCCAGCTGGTTGATGATCATGTCGTCGCCCTCCTGGGAGAGGCCGCTGGTGCGGGCAATGTTCTTGGTGCGCTGAGGCCGGATGGCCGACTTCTGCATGACGGGGTAGTAGTAGATGGCCTTTTGCCTGGGGTACTCGTCGACGTCGTTGTACGCGAGGATGATCTCGTCTTCATACTTGGTCTGGTGGTCGAGCTCCGTCTCCTGGGCGGTCTCGTATCCCCTGACTCTGTTGAACTGAAAGGTCGTAGCGTCGCTGCCGTCGTGCTCCGGGTCGTCGACGTCGAAACTGCGGCGGAAGTCCCTGTGGACGTCATGGCTCTGGGGCAGGTAGAAGTCGTAGTTCATTAGGTTGGGCGGCTTTGGGTTGTTGAGGGGGTCTCTGTCGTGGGCCTCGAGCGCCGCCTCGTACATAGCTTCTTCCGTCGCGGTCCGGTCTATGGGCCTGAAGAGTCCGCTAAGGAGGCGGTTGTCGTACTCGGTCTTGCCGGTGACGGGGTTCGTGAGGAACTTGATGGTGACGTAGGCGCCCGAGTCGGGGAACGAGTCCAGGTCCGGCAGCAGGGGCACCGCTTCGACGAGCTTGAGGTGCTTCTTGGACGGGTGCCTGACGCGCTTGGCGTCCTTCAGATCCAGCTCGGCAACCTCGAAGCTGCGGTCGATGTTGCGTTTGATGGCTTGGGGGGAGTCTGCGGCGGCGTCGGGGGCAGGTCGCGCGGGTTTCCGGGTCTTGGCGAGCAGGACGCGGGCGTTGCCCGACTCGGGCCGCTTCATCGTGCTGGATGAGATGTACTCTGTGCGGCGGAGGAACGAGACGTTGGCCTCTGCGACCTTGAGCTTGCCGAGGGCGGCGATGGGCCGCAGGAGAGGGCGGTCGTGGGGGTGAAGAGCGGGAAGCTGCGCAGGTGCTTGGATAGCTGTTCCATGCCGTCAGTATGTGCAGGACAACAACGCGCACGAGCCGGTGCAAGCCGCCACTCACATCGCTCGTCGCCGTCAAAGACGCCGGGCATGCCCACCAGGTTCAGCGGCATGCCCAGCTCGGCATCGGCCTCGATGTTCAGCGGCTGCTCCCGGGCCAGGCGCGACGCGAAGCCGGGCGTCGTGTACTGGCCGCTGGCGAGGCCCGTGTTGGGGATGTCGAGCAACTTGGGGGGGTTCGGCGGCGGCGGCAGGGCGTTGGAGAAGCGGATGCGCGCGATGTAGTCCTGATGGACCATGCGCTCGCCGGAGCGCGGCCCGGAGGACGACATTGTGACGGGGCGCGGCGGTCGGAGACGGGTTGATGCTGCGTCGATGCCGCGTCGATGTGTGATGGTGCGCGCGGCGAGCAGTCGTCTTCCGCGGCGGGTGGTGGAGGGACGTGGACTGCGCGGGAGGCGAGGCGACGAGTCGTGGTTGCAGTCGCGGCGAGGGCAGGAGAAAAAGCTGGGGCGCGAGGCTGGCCGGCTCCCTGCCCACTGCCGCCTGGACCACCAGCACCACCAGCACCAAGCACCACCAGCACCACCAGCACCACCAGCACCACCACAATGCCGATGCTGCCCGGAACCAATACGCCGTAGCCGCCGCCGCTGCAGCTCGTTAATTACACTGCAATTCTGTCGGTCCCAAGTACCGAGCACCTTTTGGCTATTTGTATTTCATTAAGGGATCGTCTCCAAGACTAGGTAAGGGCTCAATGCTCGCGTTTCCTGTGACCCCCCGTCTAAGGTCGTTTCGTCCATATCTGCCACGCCGGCTCCGTGATCCCTTTTTGCAATCCCAAAACAGAACTTGATAATACAGGCGAATCAGCCAGCCGCTACATGGCTGGAAGCCTTGTTTTACACAGAGCCTGGCCATCCGTCCGCGCGGTCCAGCGACGAACCAACCCCGAGCGCCGGCTCGGCAGAGCCTCTCCTGCTGCGTTCCCACAGACGCACGGCGCAGCTTACGAGCTGTCCCTTCTGTAGTTCTTCTTGCCAATGGTAAACGGGACGTAGCGGTACTTGACCATGTGCTGGATCTGCTTTCGCACTGGAGAGGTGTTAGCCTTGCCCACGCAGCCATGGGTACGCCGCCGTGGCGCGCATGCAGCGAGGGAGGGAKGGACTCACTCGTCAGGACGAAGAGAATCATCCAGTACATGACGAGGACGGGCCAGAAGACGGGCACGTTGAAGATGCCGAAAAAGGTGCACACGAAGGAGATGACGACGGCCCTCGTCGCCCAGTACCAGAACTTGAACTCGGGCAAGCGTCGGATGAAGGGCTTGAACTCCTCGTCCCGCTTGGTCGGGAGGGTGCCGATGGAGCCGTCCTCCATCTCATTGTCGAGGGCGTCGCTCGAGGGGTCGAACTTGGGCTGGAGGAAGGCGAGGAAGAGGTTGAGCAGGTAGATGCCGAGGGCATACGCGACTGTCGCGGGAGTCAGCTAGCTGTACTTCTTTTGCTCATGGTGCTCGGGGGGGGCACGCACCGATATACCAGCCTTGCGCAAACAGGATGCGCAGGAAGAAGAGGAAGAGGCCGACGGCGGTGCCGACCCATCGGTAGAGGACAAACGGCGTAGACTGGTCCAGCAGCGCCTGGTATTGCTATTTATTTGTCTGTCAGCGCGATACGTTGGCGGCGACCATGGCCATCGAAAGTCGTCGTCGTCGTCGTCGTCGTCGTCGTCGT
>LFRF01000001.1:1710639-1850861 GCA_001189435.1 Tolypocladium ophioglossoides CBS 100239 | reverse complement strand
AAAAAAAAAAAAAAAAAAAAAACCTAGGCTTGACCGTCTATATAAAGGCCTCCTCCTCCAGAGCCAGTCCTGTCCCACATGTAGGAGGCCGCGGAGATCTCCTGCCAGCGTCAGGCATCGTACGAGTTTGCCTTCACCTCCACGGGCCGTTCAACATGCAGCTACCCTCCAAAGCTGTCTGACGCTGGTTATCATCCCGGCACTGTAGCACGAATGGACAGAATGCCCCTGTTGTTGCTGATGGAGTGGAATTGTGATTCGTTTCTCTACAGCGCTTGAGTGACGCAACCACTCTTGACATTCACTGCAACAAGACGAGTTACTTACACGCGCCCGAAATTCACTGCCGGTGCGAGGTGGCACGAGAACACATGCGCCCACTTGGTGCTTATTATTCACAATCACTTAATGGTAGAAGTGACCCAGTCATGACTCCAGATGCAGAATAACAGGCGGTTGCCACTCTATAAATACTTCGCACTGCCCGACACTTGCCTCTCTGTACTCTCCTTCCTTCTTCCTGCAGAATACAGATACAGAGAAGCAGAGACCGATGGATATCCTGCATATTTGGGGAACTGGCTAAACTCCAATCTAGGAATCGACGCGGGACCTCAGCATGTCGGTCCCTCCCTGGCCGGGGGAAAGGTCGCATCTACAACGCGCCTTCATCATCAGTATGGATTTAGTATAGAATCCACCCCGCATGACTGCTCTGGGCATCCTTTGAACGGCTAGCTTCATGCCTGTGTCTCGCCGACGAGCCAGATACTGGTCCAACGCGAAGGCTACCGATACCGAGCCCCACATCACGGCGGGTGCGTGGTTTGGTGAGTCGAGATACCTTATACCACAGCGGTTGGCTGCTCTCTCGATCTTTCATGACCCGACGAGGCAATGGGGCTGATCGAATCCCCGCGAATCTAAAGCAAGGGCATCTGGCAGGGATCCTGCAACCTCGCATTCCGCTCTTCGTCGGCACACGACCGCTCTGTTCATCAAACTCCGTCCATACTATGGGGATCTAATTACGATCACAACGGAGACATCAAGGGCGACTTGGTGCCTGCCTGATAGTTGTCTCCTCCGGCATAGCCGCGTGCTTTCACATGCAAGCCCCAGGCAGCACGACTACGAATGGCAACGCAAGTGAAGTACGAGAGTACGAGACATTGGGAAGCAGGTCTAAGAGAAACTTGCCAAGGATAGAATAGCAGAGACAACCAGAGCCGTCACTCTTACTGACCACCTACCCAACTTACAATCATCCTTAGCACATCATTACCTAACCCGGCCGGCGGTGTGTTGGGGTGAAGATGACTGGGAACCCGTCGTGCCAGGAGCAGCACAACATGGAGCCTTTTCACCTGTGCCATTCAACAATCGAGCTTTAGAAGCAGCTGCCCACCCGAGAAACAACAATCTTACCTCTACAATGCCAGATGGCACAGACGTCTGAGACATCGGGCAACAGCGGACAACGTCAGAATATGTGGTACGACCCTCGCCACACTCGTTCTATGCGGTGACGTACACATGGACCAGGCGGAACTTTGAAAAAGCCGCTCATGAGCGATGCCGCATTATGGGTGAGCTCGATGGCGGCACTTGCCACTTGCAGGAGGCGAAGCAGAGATGGAAGGAAAGGAACATTAGCGATGGAAACGAGACGCGAACAGGTGGAGAGGAAGGGAAAGAGAAGCGAGTGTTGGGACTCACAAGATATATCGTCCCAACACGGAGAACGGAAAATGGAAGGAAAAGTATGACTTGCGCGGCAACTTGGTCTAACGGGGTAATCATATGCTCGGACGACCGCTTCTGTGTTCTCAGCCGCGGCAGACTTACACCGTCGAGGCTATACAGGCCCTGACCTTGCTTGACTGCGCAGGACAACGACGAAGGAGACGCTGTGGTCAATTGGGATGAGGACAAGAGCATCGACAAGACCATCTCGAAGATCGTCACGCATATCCCCTGCAGCACTTATTTGGCGCCTTTATTCGGGACTTTGCGCGTGGCTTACGCAGAGGATATCAGATGCCGAACTTTAAGCCAAATAGCTCAACCCTGATTGAGCTCTTCCCCAATAATAAGGCGAGCCGGGTGCAAGAACCCAACGCCGATTCCTTGGGATCACATCTAAGGCATCACTGTTACATGGTGTGTCTAAGACCTAGTCATGTTTCCAGGGCGTTACAGGCATCCTGTGCTCGGGGGGCAGTGGTCGTTGTATTGTATGCTGAAGCCAGCGGGCCGATACATAAAGCCTTTCATTTCCTAAGCAAATTCTTTCTAAACTACGTTGACCACCTGAGATATCGCGCCGGGGGAATACATAAACTTCGCAAATCATAGCAATAGACACAACATGGAGATTCCCGTACAAGAAGACACTTGCGTACCCCGTCTGTCCACCCAAGGGCACGTCCCCTTATCCAAGCAAAATATCAACCTCATCATTTGCCTGAGCATCCCACGCCTTCTGCAAAATGTGACCAATGCCTCTCCTGTACGCCACGCCCGCAATCCTCTCGATCCACAGCACATTCACAATGTCGATAATCTCGTCCGAGTCCATGTTCTCCTCGAACCTCTCTACGCTAAACACATAGGAGCCTCTGCGCTCCATGGCGGTCGAAATGGCTATGAACTCGAGCTTCTCATCGCCGTCGTAGTTGGACGACTGCACGCCCAGCCACCCTTCGTGCGCTCTAAACTCGCCAATCCACCTGTTTGATTTGCTCCAGATGTTGCCCACTGCAATTGGTGGGCTGGGTTTGTCTTTGGGGTTCATCGAAATGGCATAGTCCACGTCGAAGAAACCAGATCTGGTTTTGAATGAGAGCAGCGGCCCCGGGATGGGCCGCTCACTGTGTTGAGGGTCGTAACCGCCTTCCTCTGGGGGATCCTCCACGGGAATCGGATATTTAAAAACCGTCAGGGAGTCACTATCGTGCTTGAAGTGAGATCCCGTCCGTGACCACCTAGGAGGCAGTGATGTGCCAGAGTTCTTGCGTGMCCGCAGGTCCCGGTATTGCAACCCGGTGCTCTCCACAGGAACCGTGCTCGCTCTATCAGTGAGTGACCACGTCAAGGTGGGCTTGATTCTGAAAGAGTGTGCAGCTTGGAACCGTTCGGATCCCTGCCCCCTTTTTGCCGCTCTCGCATCCTCGACATAGTCCGCCGCCGCTCTCCACAGGGTAAAATCAACGGGGATGCCATCGAACCACCAGCCCATCCACGACCACGATGGAAGAAAAGGCGGGCGCGTCAGCGCTCTCCGCCGAATCGTTGCCTGCGGTCTCCAGAGAAGGGCAATGTCCAGGAACATGAGCGGCATGCCGTACGCAAATCCACCGGCGAAGACGCGGGAGAGGATGTGGGTGATGCCCGAGAAAGCCGAGAGCGTGTCGTCGACGAGAGTCACCCTCCGAGAGCTGTAGTCCATGGCAATGCGCGCGTACTCGTCGAGGTCGGGCCACGGCGAATGCTGGAAGCCAAAGGCGGCCGACGAGATGCGATTGGCGCAGTCATGCCGTTTCCCGCGAATCGTCTTCATGATGCCTGTCGTGGCGCCCTGCCAGAGATCGCAATGGCACTTCCAGGTGACGGCGTCTTCAAAGAAGAAGATTGCGCGCCGCGAGTACAAGAGTTCCTGGAGCGTCCAGCCTCGCGTGTTCCACCTCGAGGTGAGTAAAAGATCATTGTGATCCTTGCCACCTGACCGGCCGCCGCGAGGTGCCCGCCGCGGGTCCAGGGGAAGAAGACCAGTGTTGACATCTCCATGCGCCGCAACGATGGTGAGGTACGCATTTGCAAAGACATAGGCCATGTGTTGGATGTGATCTGCCTTGTCCTCTTCATCGTCCTGGACAATACAGAGCCTGTCGACCCAGACGTGCCGAATGCCTAGCTTCTTGGACAGCCAAATGGCATCGAGGATGGTGCGCGGGACGTCCGCGTCCGGTAGACTCAGCTGGAAGGCATCGATATTGGTCCTGAGCAACTGCGCAACCGTCTCCGGCCCGTTCCGCCGCGGCGCGACGCCCCCACCATAACTGAGGGCAAGGTACCTGTCTGTAGGCTTTGAGCGAACTAGACAGCGCTCAACTGCGTCGATGAGATACACGGGACGCCAGGTCGGGACGTCGGAGTCTTCGCCCCCGCTGCAGTGATGCTCATGCCCGGTGTTGCACGTGTCCAGCCACTCCCTGATGCGCGGGATGGGGGATTGCCTGGCCGCCGACGGTGCGCGACGCTGGATAGACGCCGTTGTCTCCTTGCGAGCCTGGCTGAAGGTGCCGCGCAGGCGCTCCGTGATGCTCTGTCGCTTGCTCTGCGACTGTGGATCGCGGTCTCGGTCTCGCGAATAGCCTCGCTCAGGCATGGTCTCGGTGTCTTGCGGACTGCGTGCGCGCGCGTGCTTCTCTCACCAACGGTATCTGGCACGCTTTCTTGACGCTAGCACGACGGCCATGATCTGAGAGATGATGGCGATTGCGGAATTGCGCTCAGCTCGTCAGCGCGCTTGTCGCAAGTCACGTCAAGTGACGGGAGGCTGGCGCAGGCAGGCCACGCGATGTGTGCCCCTCTGGCGCTAGCCTAGGTTCCGTAGGGCGCTGCGGGAGTCCCTGACAGGCTCCTGATTGGCCCCGCACCGGAGTCTGAGCCTCTGTAGCACGCGCCTCGGCGACTGTCCACTTACAAGAAACGGGGAAGCCAAAGGATCGACAGAATGCTGATATGTCGGGCACCGCCTTCGTGTGTTTTGGTGATGATGCAAGGGGTGAGTTTGCCAATGACTTGCCGTCATCTTGTCAGCCCTTCCTGCTTTAGCCATAGTACCAAGTAGTTCCGTGTGGCAGGTGCGATGGGCAACGAGCCACTTTGTGACAGAAGTACCAAGGACATCGTCATCCTGATTGAACTTTTGAAGCTTCGCTATCACAATCTGCCTACCGTAAGAAATATTACGCCTGATTTAAACCCAAGTTTTAGCTCCCTCGTCCTCATGCAATCCGTGCCTATGTCGTGTGCATCTATTTTGTAATTCCTTGCTGGCAGGATAGTCGTTGTATCCACCCGGGCTCTTTAGATATATCAACCTCATCAGGCGCGACCCAGAGGCGGCACTTCGGGTTGCCGCGAGCTTCAACCAGCGACAGGTATGCGAGCGCCGACCTCGTCGACAACAGCTTTCACAATCTCCAGCTTTCATAATCTCCAGCAAAAGCGATCATGCTTCGACTGTTGGCGTTTGGGTGATGCACAGGAATTTGTGCAATGATAAAACAAGAACAAGAGCAACGACAATAAGAAAGAGAGCCAGCCATGCTGCTGCGAAAGTGGCCGTATGCATCGTTGTTTTGCTTCGTGGCGGTTTCCTCGTCTGTCGTCTGGTTGTGTGGGCCCCTACAGTCGCACGTATCCAGGCACATTTGCCAAGAATGAACTTGACACATCCGTTCAGACGCCCTCAGCGAGTTTGCGCTCGAACCGTGCTTTTTGGCATGAGTTGAAGGGCGAATTAGGCAATTGTCGGGTGGAGCCCCTTGCGTCGTGCCACCTGACGTCGACGCCTCCACCAACCACGACAAGGACGATGATCAACCACCACATCTCGAACTCATCACGCGCAGCACCTTGTGCGCACAACTACTTCGGACACGCCTTCGCACATGGCGTAACAGCGACCAATTATCCCAGAACGGCCTGGGACTCCCCATCGGCTTCCATTCTCATCCGCACCAGCCGAACAGTGGCAACGGAGCCCGCTTCAAGCGACCGACCCAACACGGCACCTCGGACCTCGACGACGAGGGTCACAGGCAGGCAGCATGGATCGCGCGAGGAGAGCCCTGGGGGGCGCGCCGTCTTCCGTCGCTGAGTATGAGCCCCTCACTGGCGCCGAGGACGAGCCCACGGCGCTCGAGAGCTCCGTCGTCCTCGACGCTCGCGACGACGACGACGTTCCGTTCTCGTGGATCGAGTACGCCATCTTTGGCTTCCTCGGCATGGCCATGCTCTGGGCTTGGTATATACCCGCTTTACTTCCGTTCCCATATCCTATGCAAGCTGACGCCGCGCTCTAGGAACATGTTCCTCGCCGCCGCGCCCTACTTTGCCTCGCGCCTCGCGGGCGACGCTTGGGCCACGGCCAACTTCCAGTCCGCCATCCTCACCGTCTCGACCCTCACCAACCTCGGCACCATCCTCGTCCTTACCAACGTCCAGCGCGCCGCCTCGTACCCCTTCCGCATCAACCTCGCGCTGCTCATACACAGCCTCGTCTTCGCCCTCCTCACCTCCTCCACCGCCGTCTTTCTCGGCGCCGGGCCACGCGCCTACCTCGCCTTTCTGCTCGCCATGGTCGCCTGGGCCGCCTACGCCACGGGCCTCCTGCAGAACGGCGCGTTCGCCTTTGCCGCGAGCTTCGGCCGGCCCGAGTACATGCAGGCCCTCATGGCGGGACAGGGTGTCGCGGGAGTGCTGCCCGCCGTGGCCCAGGTCGTCACCGTGCTTCTGTTCCCGCCTGAGCAAGAGTTTTCTCCCTCCGATGGCTCATCCCGCGAAGGCGAGTCCTCCGCCTTTCTCTACTTCCTGGCCGCCGTTGTTATTTCCGTGACCGCCCTCATCGCCCTCATCCCCCTGGTTCGGAGGCACCAACGCATTGTCGAGAGCCGCATGGCCAGCATCGAGGACGCCGAGCGCGCCGCCCGCAAGGTCACCTCCCTGTGGCATCTCTTCCGCAAGCTCCGCTGGCTGGCCCTCGGCGTGGCCCTCACTTTTGCCGTCACAATGTTCTTCCCCGTCTTCACGGCCAAGATCCGCTCTGTGCGGGAGGACTCGGGTCTCCTCTTCCGTCCCGCCGCTTTCATCCCCCTGGCATTCTTCTTCTGGAGCCTTGGCGACCTCGGTGGCAGGATGGCCACCATGCTGCCCTTTTCTCTCAAGCACAGGCCGCTCGTACTCTTCCTTCTAGCGGCTGCTCGTATTGCCCATATACCGCTCTACTTCCTCTGCAACATTGGTGGCCGGGGAGCCATCGTCCCCAGCGACTTTTTTTACCTCTTCATCATCCAGGTGCTGTTTGGGTTGACAAACGGATGGCTAGGTTCGAGCTTCATGATGGCTTCTGGCGAGTGGGTCGACGAAGGGGAGCGTGAGGCCACGGGTGGCTTCATGGGCCTCTTTCTTGTCATCGGCTTGACGACTGGTAGTATGCTGAGTTTTACAGTGTCTGGCATATAGATGGTGCTGCTGGTATCAGCAGGTATTGGCGTTTTGTGAGAATTACGGAAATTTAACGATCTATATAGAGGCTGCTTAATCGAGGTAGCCGATGGTATTTAAATCGCGGCATTCATAACCACCATATCCGAAGCAACGGATGATGCAAATGGCGTCGAGCATCGTGCTGTTATCCGATGCCGCCGCCCTGTCCCTTTCACCGCCACTGCCACGGACACAAACACCTAGCCACCCCATAATTTATCCTATAGCTGCCGTTTTCCCCAATGTAGCAGGACGCCCATTCTCTTAATAATGGCCCTCTGAAGGCAAAGCGGAGCAAAGCGAGTACCGGAACAAGCTACCGCTGATGGCTCCTCAAAACGTCTCGAACAGCAGTAGAGGGATCGCTCGAGGGTTCTGCCTTGTACGGTTCCAGAAGCTCTTGCAAGGCGGCAACATCCGTTTTGTGGTTGAACATCTTCGCCCTCGCCTCCGCTTTGGCAATACTCGTTTCTCGCGTCTTCTTCTTGGCCCCATCCCTCTCCTGGATGTTCAGGACTTCCGCCTGGTTGCTACGTTTTCCCGATGCAAACTCGAGTGCGCAGAGTGTTGGCGGATTGTAGTAGGATCCGCCGCACAAGATCCAGTCGGCCGTATAGAAGCCGCCGTTAATGAGTTCCTCTTCGGCACCGTGCCAGCGATCAAACTTGACAACCGGATCCTTCCAGTCAAAGTCACCCATTCGTATCTTGATGGATTGCTTGCGCCGATGGATCTGAGCAAAGCAGGTGCAGTCCCGCAGTGTCATGGCAATGATAAAGTAAGGGTCCGACCGTTCCGCATACAGTGGCCCTAGCTTGTCGTGAAGATCCTGCTGAGCCTTTAGCTCGTGGATTGCGTGGTGATTTGCGATGCTTCTGAGCGCTTCTCGATAGTGCTCGTCGCTACCAATACCGGCAAGCTGCGGAGCAAGTCGGAACGGCGAGTTTGCCTGCCAAGGAGCGTCCTCATTGACGAGAGCCAATGGACACGGCTTCCTCTCTGGCAGTTTCCTGTCCCTTGATGGGTCTTTGACGAGATTCCGTAGCTCCATGGCGCACTGCCTACATCTATTGGCAGCTTTCGGAGCGCTAGGGGACTGCGAGAGCCACTTAGGCTTAAACTCGATCAGAACACACTCGTCAGGATCTAAGGAGGTAAGCATGTGGGGGGACAGACACAAAGGCAGGGGAGTCGTCTTACCCTGCGGTCGCATGTCTTCCACTAGAAAGCCCCAGTCAGTCAGCCCGATAAAGGTGCCTCTGAACTTGACCTTGCGGGAATGGTCGATGTCGCGTAGAAACTTGTTGAGCTCATCCACTATGCCGGATTTGTGGAGGATGACCAGCTCCTGCTGCACCGCATGAATGCCCAGAAGCGGCTTGATGGTGGCCTGGTAGAAGTCCTGCTGGAGGAGGTAGTTGTACGTCGGTGGGTGGTTGAGGGAGGGCACCTTGGCGACCCTCAAGAGCAAGCCTGGGCCATGTCAGGGGACGAAACCGCCGGGGACAAAGAGGGACACGAACCAGTGAAATCGGGGTCGCTGCAGCTGCGTCGGGGAATCTTGAATTCGAAAACTGCATTGGCGGCGCCCTCGCCGATAAGCTTGATAGGCCTTGTACCCCTGGGGAGTCTCCTCACGCGGCTTTGGCGCAGGTTGCCGCGGCCCCTGAGGCCAGGATCCGCGCCGAGAGCCTGGAGAAGGGCCATGTCTTGGGGCGTTACCCATGGGTCACCATCGTCAACGTCGCCCGCGACAGAGCCTCGGTTCGGGGTCGTGCTTTGGCTTGGAACAGAGATGCTCTCATCGGAGCTGTCTCCGGCGGAGTCGCCTTGATTGGAACCAGAATCTTCCGAGCGTTGGGGTGGCACAACCTGCAAGGCCATGATTGGAGGCAGCGGCCCTGCAGGTTGATGCAAGGAACTGTCACTGCGGGAGGGCTGCTGCAGGCAGGCTTCTGGCGAGGGAACACAGCAGCAGAAGCCGCCGCATCCAGGACCGCCAGGACGGTGAGGCAGTCGACGGGGAGGATGCCTCTACTTGATCATTTGGGCGATAAATTGCAGCAGCGCGAGCATGGCGGTTTGCTTTGAGGATGACGAGAGAGATGGCGGCGGTAGGGAGTTTTTACATGGCAATGAAAGTGGCGTCGAGGTTACTTTTTTCGAGGCGATTGCCCACCTGCCGCCCAATTCCTGGCCCCCGCGGTTCCCTCTTTCCTCGAAGAGACTCAGCGAAGGATGCTGATAGGGCGTAAAAGCGGTCAATGCGATCAATAGCAGCAATGGCATGTACGAGTAGCGTGCAAAAGGCACAAGCTGTCGACGTATATTTCTCGTACGATGATGCAGCTGCTACAGCGGTCACTGTACCTACCTAGTCTTGCGAAGGCAGACAGGCAAGCAGCTGCCGGACTGCCAGTGGTTGGCTGGAACGGTGTTGGGGCATGGGCATTTGGAGCGTCCAAGCTTTGATGCAGATTGCCAGCTAGCACGGATATGCATCGCTCAGAGCTGCCTGCCTGCCGTGTTGAGCAAGGACCAGTTCGTCTGGCGGGAATTGAAACGTACCTAGGTACCTTATGTAATGTACGAGCAGTGGCAATGATGCTGTGTGGACGCTGCCAGACTAAGTCATGTTTACACACCTCGGCGCCTTGCGTATGCAATCTGCCTACGAGTACGAGTCGTGTGATGGAGAGAGCAAACTCGGGACTCGTTGCCCCCGGTTCTGGTGATGTCACTCGCGATCCATGCTCACGCTAGCAGGACAGTCACGATGGAGGCTGGAGCGACGCGGGGACACGGGGAGTGGTGGACGCCACAACAAACAGACCTTGGTCGACCTGGTTGAACAAGATGCTGGACGCGACGGTGCTGGCATGTCGTGATATCACCCACCGCCTGTACCGATGCAACTTGTTGCATCGCATCCTGGGAGGGTACCTGGGTCTTTGGACTCCCCGTCGGGTTGCTGATGTTGCGCTGGTCTAGTAGCTCGGGCGTGTCACGTTTAAAAACAACAGCCCTCACAACCCATCCAATAGGCGTCATCTGACGGTAGGAGGGTCGCTGATGCGATTGGCGCGTATCGAGCAAAACGAATGTCCATGTTGTTGACGGCGAATGTGACAAGGGATGTACGGGGCCTCGGGTGACCTTGGCGCTCCGCGTCCCGTCCGTGCATTCTCCAGACTGTAGCATGAGACGCATCGCATCATTCTCGGCGGACGAGCAGATGCCGCCTCTCACGAGCCACTGTGGAACGCAGCCAGCGGGGCGCTGACTGGCTTCTTGAATGTACGGAGAGCGCTGCGGGAGAAAATTTGTTGCAGGGGGGGGGCCTTGGCCAGCATGAACAGCCAAAAAAAAACAGGTCCATAAAGTCCCAAGGTCACCCGCAGATTTTATTGTAGCGTCATCTCCGCGCACCCGGCACTCACTCCTGATCTCCAGCAATTTCCCATCCACCTCAGACCCTGAACCTCCATCGACCTGCATCCTGCGACGCCGGGATCGAATACCGCGCGCCCGAACACACGTCCTCTCGATCGCGAACCTGCCTCCTCCGCGCTCCCGCCTGCGCTCGATCCCAGTCGCCTCCCTTTGCCTGCGCTCGCTCTCCTTGGCGGCCACTGACGGCCCTCGAAGCCTCCCTCCTATGGTCGCGAGACAGTGATTGCCATTTCAACATGGCCTTCAACTTCAACTGGTCGCCGCTCACGGCCGACGCCGAATTCTACCGCCGCGCGCGCGACCTCCTGACCAAGGCGCTCAACAAGTCGCCCAAGCCGCCCATCATCGTCGACGACATCCTCGTCAGCGAGTTCAACCTGGGCACCGTGCCCCCCGACCTGGAGATTCTCGAGATCGGCGACCTCGCCGAGGATAGGTTCCGCGGCATCTTCAAGATGTGCTACTCGGGCGATGCCTTTCTGACGCTCAAGACGCGGGTCCAAGTACGTTCTTGCACAGTCGCTTGCTGCCACCGGCTCCGAAAACGCCCGATCGCATCTGCCCACGTCTACGAGAGCCCATCTTTGGTCGCAGAAACTGCCGAAAGCGATCAAAGTCACAAAACTTCGATACCTCAGACAAGTGTCTGGCGCGCCCCAGCGGCTTCGTGCACACTGAACGAGTCACTAGCTGCATCGTCGCGGCATCACAGCTCGGAACTACACACCTCTCTCTGTCTGCATCGCCGCTGAATCTCCTTGGTCCGGCGCATCGCAAATCAAAATTGCACTATTACTCATTTCATGCGACGCGCTCTTCGTGTTCCTCTTTCCAGGGGTCTGCGTCTCGGAACATGGTTCTTTGAGTTTTTTGCAGGGGTAGTACAAACCAGGATATGACAAAACTAACATGGGTCGCGAACAACAGGCAAATCCCTTGAACACCTATCTATACTCCAAGCCGAGCTTTACCTCTCCACAGCCGCTCGCCGCCGCTTCGGGGCTCACAATACCGCTATCCCTTACCTTGTCAGAGATCAAGCTCTCCGCCTTCATCATCCTCGTCTTCTCCAAGCAAAAGGGCCTGACCCTGGTCTTCCGCAATGACCCTCTCGAGTCCCTCAAGGTCTCATCGACCTTTGATTCGATCCAGTTCGTCCGCGACTACCTACAAAGGACCATTGAACAGCAGCTGCGGAACCTGATGATGGATGAGCTGCCCGCCATCATCCATCGATTGTCACTTCAGCTCTGGTGTCCCGACCAGGCCAACAAAGGCACTGATACCCCCCAGGAAGACGTGGACGAGAAGGGAATCGATCCTTTCGCGAGCCCGCCGCTSGACCCTGTTGACGCGCACGGCAATCTTCTGGATCCCAACGCCGTCTCGGAGCTCACGCTCAACGGAGGCGGCGAGATGCAATCGCTATTCTCTCAGAAGAACCTGCTGCGCCTGGCTGCACTGACCGACTCTCACCGAACGCTGTCGCTCTTCACGCCTGGCATCCGAGACGTCGTGTTCCGTGCGTGGTCCGGGCACGGAGACCGCTCAGAACCTGCAACGCCGGCCCTCGCTACCCCCAATCTTGCAAAGACTTACTCGCTCCATGGCGGTGGTAGCACCACCTACACATTTTCTGACTCTGGCAGCACCGCGCATGGCTACCTCCCTTCAAGACCGTCGCTTGTCAGCCTCAATCCGGCAGCGGCAGGCCTGTCTCACGGACCTGGCCACCGCTCGCGGCCAGGCCGAAAGAAGAAGACGCGAGTTGTCAACCTCAGGCGCTCGAGATCGGAAGCTGGCTCCACCGACGGTGCGTCGGAGGACAACTCATCAGACACTGCGTCTGTAACTGTGCCCTGCTCCGAGCCTGTGTTGTCCATCTCCATTCCCGAGGAGCTCGAATCACATGCTGCTGGAGCTGCTGATGCGTCCTCTGCCAAGGTGCGCTTCACTCCGGCTCACAAGGACACCTCAATGCGCCAGGCTCTGATGTCTGAGATGTTCAAGAAGAATCTGGAGCAGGCCGCATCCGCTCTGAGGGAACAGAAGGTCGCCGCCGAATCCTCGGGTCCTGCTTTTGAAACTCTGCCAGAAAAGCCTGCAGCTGGTTTCCACAACGACGCTGCCCCTATCCGTGAGCGCCCATCCGGCGGCTCTGACACCTCTTCTGTGATCCTCGAGCAAGCTTGGATCATGAAGATGGCGGGCGAGATTGCCCGCCGCGTCTACGACGAAAAGAACCGTCAACAACAAGGCATGTGGGACGAATCAGAAAACCCACCGCCTCCGGCTTACGAAGCCGCAACCCCCTGATCTCTGTGAAAACACACGAGAGACCAGTACATGCACCCAGTCACTCTTTTGGGCCGTCTTTTTTCTTTTTCAGCCTTGTGTGTACAAGCGTTGACGAATTCTTGGAGAGCCTGCGTATTGTTAGTGTATACTTCCACGGCGTTGCTTTTTCCATGGCACAGCGTGGGTCTGTTATTACCGTCGATACCCGACGAAGGGGTAATCTGTGGGTCACGGAGCGGCGCCTGGGATGCGAGCCCCGTGATATCGTGCTTTTAATCTTCCATCTTTCGCTTTTTTTACTGGGAGCCTTGCTTGAACAGCAGCAGTGGTGGCCGATTACAGGGGGATATGAGCGCGTGTGTACAACAATCGGAGTGAGGACTACGGAACTGGGACCGGGACTTGGGACTTGGGACTTGGGACTTGGGACTTAAGGGACTTGGGAATTGTGAGGGAGGAGTCAAAGAGTTGAAAACTTGCGAAGATTAGTGTAGAAATTTGTTCCCGACTTTGGGACGAGATGGATGGTTGGCGTACAGCATGCGGCATAATAGCGCGCGAGCCGTGGGAACGAGAACAACTCCAATCCAACTATCTGATGATCATTGCTGGTGCGGGCTGCTTGCTTGTGGTCTTTGATTTTGAATACACATTCCCTCCGTGATAAGTCGCTGAATGCTGGGATACCGAGCTCTTGATGATCTCCTGAATATCTTCCTGTCTGAGCTGTAGTCGACGGCGCTCTGGCCCAGATTTGCCGCATGCTTCTTAACTGCTTACTGACCAGAGACCGCCGTACTGCAGCCCATTCCCTTATCTGGGATGGGGCTGGCGCAGTATCGGTGCCGTAGCACCGAGCTCAACCTCTCTGGCTGACATGCCTACCGCGGCGCCGGTCTTGGCTTCATCCTCGGCGAAGTGCGCTGAGGCCGGCCGTCTCGGTGCGACCGCCCAGCGCAGTCTGCGCCAAACTTAATCCATAGCCCCAGCCAGGGCTTTGCGCATTCTGCTTCCGGGCGCACTCCGCGGCGCTAGAATAGACCCCTGGCCTTGCGCGTGGGCTTGCGCTTCCTTGCTCTCTAAGAAGGCTTCGCAGCCGCCGTCGCCGCCTGGTTCTCCGCCTTGAGCCGCGCCAGCAGCTCCTCCTTGTCCTTCAGCTCGGCCGTGAGCGTGCGCGTCATCGCCTCCGTCTTGGCCTGCGCCTCCTTGAGCTTCTTGATCTCAGCCGCCTCCGTCTCGCGGCTGAACGGCTGGCCGGGCCGGTTGTGGTTGGGGATCATGGCGGTACGCTCCCACACATCGCCGCTGTCGGGCGCAGGCAGCGGCGGTGGGGCCTTGTTCTTGCCCTTGCCCTTGCCCTTGCCCTTGCCCTTGCCAGAGCCGCCGCCGCCGGCCGAGGACTTCCAGCCGCGGGGGACGGCGCCGGCGGTGAGCAGCTGGAAGAAGGCCTCGTAGGGTTCGTTGAAGAGCTGCTCCTCGTAGCTCCAGGCGCGGACCTCGCCGTCTTGCGAGACCATGGCCTGCTTCTCCTCCTCGGTCCGGCCGTACGGGTGTAGGCGTAGGTAGTGGTACAGCGTCTGGGGCTTCTCGCCGGACTCGTTGACGTAGTAGAGCTTGATGGTGATGTCGAACTCGCCCCAGCCAGTCTCGCTGACGGTGAAGGGCCTTCCCTGCTCGCCCTCAACCACTGGGCACCACGGGGTCAGTCTTGCAGAAGACACGACGGCGGACGGGAACAACAGGACCTACAGCGCACGTAGTTGGGAATCGACTCGTGCAGCTTGAACTGCACGCGGCGAACCCAGTAAGTGATGTCAGTATCCTCGAGGCCCTTGACAAAGACCTGCCACGAGTGCGTGTGATTGTCGGGCGTGCCCGGCGGCTTCGGGTTCGAGTCGGAGAAGGGCGTGGCGGTGCTGCCGACGACGAAGGGCCGGCGGATCTGCGTCAGCTTGACGCGCTTGCCCAGCTGGTTCGAGGGCGCCATGGCGATGTCGTGGGCATCTGTGAGGCGGAGCACAGCCGGGAGATGTTGCGCGCGACGATGCGCCGTGCTGGCGGGAGGGTTTGCAACAGGCGACGTCGAGGATTTGCGTCAGCCTTGCGGGCGAGCCCCCCAGCGAGGCTGGAGTTGCGCGTGCGCTACCGTGCGCGCTGGCCAATCCTGGTGCGAACCAGCGACAAGGGGAACTACCTTGCCTACCAGAGCGTGCCAAGAAATATCACAAAAACCAGCCAAGGGCTGCAAAAAGCTGGATAGAAATACGGAACACGAAATCGCCTCGGTCTACATATTAACTTGATACCTGCTATATATTATCACCATCTTTAGGATGGCTATCCGTCAGCGTGCCGAGTGTGCCGCTGTTAGTGCAGTAGCTCTCATACAGCAACCCGCGCTCCGGTTCCTAAACCCATCTGTCGGCTTCAGCCTTGTCCGGAACGTATGATTTCATGACTTTTACATGGACCATTTACTTCAATTCACGCCCATCTCTTCCTCTCAGCCTCAATCGCGCTCCGMACGGCTTCTGCATCTCGCAACCTTCGCATCATCTCAGGCTACAACTAGCAACCCGTTCTCTTCGAGACACTGCTACGCTTCACATCACACACACCCTCACAGCCATGTCGGCGGCCAAGAAGCTCGTCGTCTGCGGCGGCAGCGGTTTCCTCGGCTCGCGAATCTGCAAATACGCCGTCGCGCGCGGCTGGGACGTTACATCCGTCAGGTAAACGCCAAGCACTCTCTTCCCTTCATCGCAAAGCGCATCGAGCTCACCGTTCACCAGCCGCTCCGGAGAACTGCGATGGGACACTGTCACTGCCTCTCCCGACCCGCCCTCCTGGTCGCACAAGGTCTCCTGGGAGCGCGCAGACATCCTCCGCCCGGCGACGTACCCGCCGCTGCTCAAGGGCACCGACTACGTCGTCCACAGCATGGGCATCCTGCTCGAGGCCGACTACAAGGGCATCGTCTCGGGCAGGGACTCGCCCATCGCGGGCCTGCAAAAGATGTTCTCCTCGTCGTCCGCCGACAGGGGCGTCAACCCCCTCGACAAGAAGCCCGGTGAGGACATCAAGCCCTCGGACCCCAAGCTGCAGTTCTCGTACGAGGTCATGAACCGCGACAGCGCCGTCGCGCTGGCCAAGCACGCCGCAGAGGGGCACGCCGGCGCCTTTTGCTACATCTCGGCGTGCGGCGGCGCGCCCATTATGCCGCCCCGGTATATCTCAACTAAGCGGGAGGCCGAGAGCGCCATCGCGAGCAACTTCCCTAGGATGCGAGGCCTCTTCTTCCGGCCGCCGTTCATGTACGACACCTCGCGCAAGTTCACCGTGAGCATGGCGGCCATGGCCGGCGCCGGCACCATCTTCAACAACTTGACGGGCAACTACCTCAAGGACTTCATGGGTGCCGCGGGGACGAAGCCTCTCAAGGTCGAGGTCGTGGCCGAGGCGGTGGTGGAGGCATTGAGCGACGATGCGATACAAGGGCCCGTGGAGGTTCCCGAGATAGAAGATCTCGCAGCCAAGGCATGGAGGAAGACCATGCTGTAGTATTCATGTCCAAACAAAACTCAACGCTAGCCTGTACAATACCCGGGGGCGGCTCATGTTAAAATGTCTATACCACCCATACTCTCATATCATCGTACCTCTCTCGAAGCTGTCCCGAATATCCGCCGTGTACTTGTCGTAGAACCGTGACAGCTTCTGATTGAACTGCTTGTTCTTCTCGTTGATGTACGTGATGTCGCCGTCGTCGCCACTCTTCGCCATACGCTCTTTTCTCTTCTTTAGCCTCTGCTCCTCTGCTCGCCTCAAGTCGTCCACTAGACGGTCAACCGCCGCCTTGTCCGGCCTATTCTGCGTAAACGTCGTCGAGTCGGCCGTCGAGTAAAAGGATCCGTCCTTGTCCACGGCGATAAGCTCGCCATCCTCAGTCTCAACGATATCCAGCCCCCCAGAAGCCGCGGCCTTTTCGATCGCCGCGTGCTTCTGCTTGTCGTAGTGCTCCAGATCGGGCTTGATGTTGCGCAGCTGACGCTTGTAAACCTTGTTGCCCTCCTGGTGACCATCCCGGAACGCGTTATTATCGCGATGCGCCGCCTTCTTCTTCACTCGCTTGTCCCACCTCTCGCTTTCGTCTATCGTCCAATCCCACGCCCGCTTGCGCTCGAAATCTTCACCAGAATCCTCCACGTCAGCCTTGAGCAGCTTGTGCGACGCGATCGCGTGCTTGCGGTGCAGGGCAGTGAGTTGGCTGGGGTCGCTGGCCAGCCGCTGCGACTCTTTGGTGGCCTCCTTGAGATTCGTCTCAGATGATGTTTTGGCTCGGGCTTGCAGAGCCTTGAAACGTGCCATCCGCTCCCCAGCTTTGGCGGTGGCATCGATGCTTGTCCTAGGCTGTTCGGGTTCCGTCTGTCGGTCGGTTGTCGCCTCGGTCGCGACCTCCGCTGTAGGCTCGACTGCGGTTTTGGTAGGCGCTGGCGCTGGCTCTAGTTGTTGCGCATTGTCTTTCTCTGCATTCTGCTTGATCGCCGTCTGCTCAACGCTGGATTCTTGCTCTTGCTCAGCTGCCGCTGCTGCCGTTGCCGCTGCCTCAGCCGCCGCCGCCGCTCTAGTTCTTCTCTTTTTCGCGGGCGGCGCCATGTTGTAATATCAGTGTCGTGAGTAAAGCGTTTTGTTCACTGTTGGATTCTGGAGGTGCCAGGCTGGTTGTTGTGCGACGGGTCCTTGAAGTTGTCGAATCTTGAGCCAAGTACGCAGTTGCAACAAAAGTTGATTGCCGGATATACGTGGCTGCGCTTCCGAGCCGGAGCCAGGCAGCGGGCTGTTAGCGCCTCTTCACAGGGGTCGACGGGCACTTCTAGGCGGGAAGTTCCACTAAATCTTGGGGGAGTTGGGGTTGGCGTCTCCCCTGAAGGTCACCCCGCGCGCTACCTACGTAAGGTATCAAGTCCACCCGAGATTGATCGCGTGTTTGCCAGTTCCAACGTCGTATCCCGTCTTCACGGCTTGTCTCAACCATGTCATCTCGCCATCACCGATAGCGTCTCCTCACACGCCCCTCAAAGCGCATGCGACCGCCTCGAGCATTGATCTACCTCCGCAATGATACGCTCAGCAGCGTCCCGGGCACCTGCGCTCGCCAACGCGGAGTTGTGCGCCGGATCGCATCAGAGGAGGTTCAAGACCTTTGTCCGCCGCGTCGACAAGAACCAAGAGGTCTACTACACGCTCGCCAGGAAGGGACTCTCCCCGGACCCGAATTCGCCGGTGCAGTATGACTTCTTTGAGATGCCCGACCTGCTGCTGGACCTGGACGCCGAGGGGACCAGGAATGTCCGCTCGTTCGAGGACGACGATGAGCGGCACATGAAGGGTAAATGGGCTGTTGTGCCGAAGCGTACCGCTGTCAGGGCGCGGTTGAAGCAGTTTGAGGAACAGGTCTACGAGTCACGGCGCAGGGCGCATGAGATTCTGTCACAGCCGACGAATATCTGGCGCATCACCTCTCATGACATTGTTTCGGCTGCGCTTCGCGGTGCTTCTGTAGAGAGTCAGGCAACGCAGGCGTCAAACGAGACACCAGGTTTGCAAAAGGAGCCGGACATTTTCGAAAAGTTACGCATTGAGAATGGCATACCTCCACACGCAACTGAAGAAGACGAACAGCTGCTACGCTGGATGATCCTGCGCCGCAAGAGTCTCGAACAGTCCAGGCAAAAGCGAGAGGAGGCGGCGCCGACTCCACTGCAGCTGGCAGAGGCTCTGGAACAGCAGATGTCCATCACGGGCGTAAGGCGGCTGGTGTTCCAGTGCCTCGCCGCCGGGACGAGCATCGCCAGCTTCAAGTCGCCATCGGGGTTCAAGCCGGGCCTCCCCCTCACGATTAGGGAAGCATGCGAGCGGGTTTTGCGTCAATATCCTGGGGACCGCACTTCAATTCTTGAGACCTTGATATTTATTGGCAACCTGTCAGAGAGGCTGTCGAGACTCAACACAAGTGCTGGGGCAGCACTCTGTGGACTCGGGTTGAAACTCTCGTCCGGGACAGGCCTTCTTGAAACGACGTCAGAGTGGCTATACCGCGGGTACGATACAAACTCATGGAGCAACGACGTCAAAGCATCAAAGGATGTGCTGTCCACACTCAGCTCATTGCGCTCTACGTTGAGCAATGAACAGGAGCCTAGACTGCATCAGGTCCACAGCCGCCAGCTCCTCTTCCAGCTATTGACCGGGATCGACGAAAATGACGCCATCTCGCCCGACTCGTTCAGAGCTCTGGCCACACTTCACCTAAACGACGACAGCCACATTCCGGCGCAGCAAGCCTTCGAGATATATGAATCCTACATTTTATTGCTTGGGCAGCTCGGTGCAACGAGAATGCTATGGAAGGAATGGCGCCTCTCTGCGCCGCAAGCTCGCAAGCGGTTGAACGACAGGATCGTCGCCATCTTCGGGAAAGCAGTCCGCGAGTCAGCCCACGTCATCGCCGCCTCGAATGGCGAGACACGGTCAGATCTCAACCTCGACGAGTGTGCAACGCGCGACTATCACGCCATCGAAATGCAAGCTGCCAGTACATTGCGCCACGCGGCGGGTGCTCCCAAAGAGGATCTCGAGATTGGAGACGTTGCGTCAGCACTTGACTTGCCGCTGGAGGGCTGGATGAAACAGGTGGCGCGACTACAAGAACGGAGAGCTAGCACTTACGAGTAGTGGTTGAAACGTATACTGTACATAAAGCCAGAGGCACTACGTTGTCACTGCTTGCAGGTATGGCACGGAGAGATATTATCTTGTATGGATAGTAGCGTTTAAACTGGATATCGAAGACAACCCATCTGAACGGTCATTACGACCCCCTGACTATAAACTTGATCCGGTTGCTGTGTTGTGTTGCGTCTTTGGCGATTCGCCAGCTCCCAATTCAACCAACTTGTCTGACACGAGGCGCAAGCAAGAGTGCAAAATAAGTTCCGAAGTGACAAAGTCTGGGACTAGATCCAAGCGACCGTGAGGCCTTTTGACGAGTTGCTAAGCCGGAGTACCCTGTTCGGTCTACCTTATCAACGTCGAACAGCTTAAGAAAGCAGGTGACGGGTCTATTTTCGACCGTCGCAATGCACCGGCCGCGTGGCATCAGACGGGGTCAGTCACGGATCGACGCAAGGAGATCTGGATGATCATCACGTCCAGATGCGATAGCACAGCTTCCCGAAAAAGGAAGTCGATAATAACCGCATTCTCGAGATGCCTACCTGTTGGTAGCGAGAGGAGGTGGAAGCTGCTTGTTTCTCGCCGACCTCAAGGTGACAGTTGACGCTTCAAGCGTAGCTCAGCACTGCCTACAAGAACAAGCTGTGACAACTAAATCCATCAACTACCATTCGTTCCACTATGCGATTCGAAAGCGAAGAGCCGGCAGCGTTGGCTCCACGACATGTTGTGTGCACACACACCTCCGCTTCTCTGTCGCCATCTGGATGCGACATTCTTCTATTAGAATCTGAGACCTGCCAGAGAAGGAATCGCATTGTGCGAGCAAATATCATGACAACGAAGCAGTGCCTAGCCCCTGACTTCAGGTCTTCCCATCAGCCGCTCCTCTCCAAAAATTAATTTAACCCGCCGTAATATCCTCCTCCAAGTCCGAGGGGAAACGGGCAGAACAAGGTGACTTGGCTACGGCTGCTTGGCATGAATGAGCGTCAGGATACGCTGATATCCATCGGTCTCGAAATATCCACCAGTACAAGATGTCGCCAAGCGTCAGTCAGTATACATCAGGCCCGTGATGCCTAGGTGGACCATCTGTAATCCGCATTTGTTCTCCATGGAAACTCCGGAGGCCGGACTCTGCACCAAAGCCCATCAAAAGCAGTGGACAATTGCGGTGGATTGGTATAACCTCTGTGCACGAGCCCATGAAGCGAAGAGCACAACTTTTGCCGTCGAATCCAGAGTGACGGGTAAGCAGCCCCTGTGCTCGTCGTGTAAAACCCACCACAAGTTCAAGCTGAAATATGAGAGTCCGAAGGAAATCGGGCCCCCAGACTTCGCACAGCTATGTACGAAATCACTCAAATGAGGCCAAAGACATCCCCCGGTTTGATCGCCTTTCTGTATGCGGCAGCCAACAAAGTCCTCGGTCAGGCGAGAAATTTTAAATGCGCGAATGACTGGTTCCCGAAAATTTCGCTTCATGTCCGATGTTATAAGTGAAAACGGAGCCCGACGGCTAAGCCCCCAGGCGCTCTGACTTCATCTGACTTCATCGCCGATTCATGGCTTGCGTCGAAGGAAACGGCCCCTATCAAGGCCTGTCAAGTCAGTTAATTGTGGGAAGCTGAGTCCGTAGACATCGTGACTCGGGCCCACGAGGTGTTTCTTGTATTAGAGCCACCCCGGAACAGGGCGGAGAAATATGCCGATACCTATCCACAGCAGCGAAGCGTGGGGTAACGATTGGGCGACGGCGAGGGGCGTGCTCGACCAACTTCGCCTACTTCCCCTGTCGGCCTGGGCTGAAGGAATTTTTTTGCACAAATATCGAAAAGTTCTCCGTGCAAGCAACCAGTGACGACGTGCTCAAATCTCGGGCAAAATTGGGGCACTTGGATAGCAATAAATGCGCCTGGCGCCGAGGAGGTGGCATGGTGAGTGGGCCAGCGACACCCGTGGTACCCTGATGGGCCGCTTACTGGCTGTTGAAGTATCGCGAGTTGAAAGGCTCTACAGCGCCAGCATGGGCGAGTAAAGACGTCCTTGGGTGGGCCGTGGCATGACGGTGACAAAGCCGGTAACCCGAGATGCTGTGGGACCTCGGCGAGGTTGGACTGGCAAGGAATGGCGCTGCGAGGAACCGTTCGTTTATCCTGAGGCACGACGAGAGCCGGAAAGACATCGTGAACCCCTGGCAGCGGTCGAGGCAAGGAAAATGCCGGATCGCGAGGCATTCCTGCTTGCCCGTTTGCTGCATTGGAATGGACCCCGATAGCAGACGGTACGTACTCGGTAGGCTCGAGATAACGCATTGATTGCCGCTGGTCAACTCTGGCTGCTGGCCTGACTCAATGGAGACGCGGATCGTCGAGCATCCCCATCCCACCAAGTTGGATGCCAGAGGCTGGCCCATGGCGGCCCCGCAGGCGCCCCGAAAGCCGTTGATCGCCAAGCGGGACAAACGAGCGGTCCGACCTTGATGAGGCTCGTTTGCCGTCTGTCCATTGTCATAACCGCTGGCCTCTGCCAGGGTCCAGAACCTTGAGGGCTCTGGGAAGGGTGTCACATTGGCCATCAGCGAGGTGCAAGGCAGGACGACTAGCGCGCAGGTTCGACGGCAGATGAGGGCCGTGGCCAGCGATTGCAGGGAGAGAGGGAGGAGCTTGATGGACGATCCGGGATCCGACGACGGGCAGCCAGGCGGCCCAAGGCACAAGGCCCAAGGGCGAGAGTGAGGTGGTGGAGCAGCGCCAACGCAAGGCACGGCAAGGCGGTGGCACATAGAGCAAACGGTCGGCGGTGGCATGTTGCAAGGGCAAGGCCCTCGGTTGCACCAGACTGGCGTAATACGACGCAAGAGCCGCCTGGGCGTCTGGCAGGCTCTGTTTCCGAGTCGTCCATCGGAGGATGCAGGGTGGATGACGACAGCAAGTTGAAGATGCGCAAAGCTGGGGAGGGGGGGTGTGAGGGCGAGGTGGATGAGGTGGATGAGGTGGATGAGGTGAATGATGCTGCAGACCTCGGACGGCCACGGATGGCGTTTTGGGGCAAAACGTGGTCGAGGACTGGGCGTCCAGCAGGCGATTTGTGACGGAAATTATGCCATCGTCGGCCACGACCCCTCTCTACGGCCGCCGCTGCAGGCGCTGAAATTGATCTGCCAGCCCACTAGGCACTCCCACCCCCCGCCTCCCCCCCAGAGGCGCGCTGGGCTGTCCCCTCCGGCTCCACTGCAATCACTGTAGCTCGCATCGCCAGCGCTCCGCAGCCAGAGCACGCCGTGGACGTGGTGTGGTGCATGCCTCTCGCCTGAGGCATCATGGGACACACTTTTTGGGCCTCTCCACCCTCTCCATCACTCCACTTGTTCTTGTGCCTGGCCATCGTAGTCTCGATCGCACCCCCGTCCGGGTCTGCCTATACAGGTCCTCGTACGTACTCGAACGGAGAGTTACAAACCTAATAAGTGCTAGATGTACTTCGTACTCGTAGCCAAGCACCCGAGTACCTAGCGGCATCCGGCTTTTTTGCTTGTGTAGGTACTCCGTGCTTCGTATGCAGCTTATATGCGGGCTTGCTCCCCGAATGTCGTGATCCAGGTCCTTTCTCTTTCTCTCTCCCTGTCAGGACCGACTCTGTTGCATCTGTTCTGGCTCTGCGATTCGTCCCCTGCGTGTTTCACCCCTCCGCTTCCTCTCGATCGCCTCATTCAACAGGAGGCCCCCCCGCATTGTCCATCAACCACACCGGACGCCGCCATCTGCCTATCTCACCAGGTGCTAAACTACCGCAATACCGTGGCCAACAGACGCCATCCGAACCGGTATACATAAGCCGGGCGCTGTTTGCCAAACAGGCTTTGGCTTTGGCTTTCACTTTGGATTTGGCACCGTCGCAAGGCCATCTCCATATTTCCCGGTTCCAGTCGTCCGTTCCCACACGCCGAACCTTCGTATCTCCGTTCTCGGCTGTTGTCACCGATCGGGCTGAGCACGACAGACGGCCAGGCCAGCACGAGGAAGAGTCACACGCCAGGGCGACGGGACCCTTTTTTATTTATTTTTGTCTCCGTGCCTCTCGCCCTTTCCGTCTCTTATAAGCGCAGCTCGCTCCCCTAGCCTCGTCTCTCGCAAGACACCACATTCAACGCTCAACGCTCAACGACGTGCGATTGCTCAGACCATCCAGCCCGTTCCTCGCTTTGCAGCGGCTGTCCCTCCCGTCGTGCGCTGTAGCCAACCGCCCGCGCCCGCGCCAGCGCCAGCGCCAGCGCCAGCGGCAGAGCCGATCCGGTAACCCTGTCGGCCTCGACTCGCTCCCGACGCTCACTTACACGCACACACCCACCACTCACTCAACTCAACCACCAGGCGCTATCATCACTCTCGCCATCCACCCGTCGCCTGGGTCGCCTGGGTCGCCAGCTTATCGCGAAAACACAACGGGAAACACAGTCACACGACCACTCCCGGCGTCTTCCCCTCACTTCGCGACGCGCGATAGATAATCGCACCGCCGAATCGAATTCCTCGCCCTGGGGCTGCTTATCTGCCGGAGCCTTTGTCGATCAACCACCCGCTTGCGGCTGCAACCCTCCACTGCGCATTTTGCATTAATATTACCTGTCGCGCGCGGCGCCCGCATTTCTAGCCCACCGTCTGCGTTCGGGGAAATCCTCGTTGCCTTTCTTTGTCCCTGGCTGCCTTGGGGCCTGCCTGCACAACACGTGGACGCCTAGCATTTGCCACCCCAAAATCTTTCACCTGGATCTCTGCCTTTCAACTTCTACCTACCTTTCCCCAAGACCCACGAGACGCATTGCGATACTCAAAAGCGACCCAGGTCGACTCGATATCCCGCCGTCAGACACTGCCAATGCACACAGTCGACCCTGTTATACCCGCCTGACCACAGTATCAACGGGGCACGCCTGTGCAACCACCACCGCCTGCCTCGCCAGTAGCACCGCCCTGAATTCCCGTTTCGCCGAGCCAAATTGGCCAATCAGTACCTTGTCCAAGCGGCTTCGGCCCAATCTCGCCAGATGCATCACCACCGAAGGAAGTCGGGCAACACGTCCATGACGGATGTCCGCAGGGCCGTCACCGTCACGGACCCGTCGACGAAGCACCGCAGGCCCGGCATGACTCGTCGGCAGACGCCCGTCAGTGCCCAGAAGCTCGGCCGCAGCCACCGCGAGCGGGAGAGGGACTGGCAAGACTCGTGGGACGACGAGCGAGAGAGCTTCCCTCAGTTCTGGTGAGTCTGTGTCCTCGCTTTCCGAGCCTGCAGCCGTCTTGTTTCGTTGGGGAGTCACAGCTAACAAGTTTCTCTCTCCACAGCATGACTTGCGAGAAGCAATTCATGCCCCACGACGAAAAGTTTCTATACTGCTCCGAGACGTACGTGTTCCCTCTACCTCTGTCTCTACCTCTACTCTCCACTGCCACTGGCACTCAATTTTGTGGACCGCGCTCTGGAGACATGCCCAGTTGCTAAAACTGTATCCCCAGGTGCCGGCGCGTCGACCAGAGCAGCTCCATGTCCTCGCACCAGGCTGCGCCGACCCATCTTCGAAGCTACGCGAGCAGCAGCAACTATCCCTTCTACGCGCCGGGAAAGCAGGAGCCGCGGGACATAATCCCTCGCGCGTCGCCCTCGCGGCCCACGTCGATGCACTTTAGCAGCTCCCCGCCGGCCTCGCCAGGCGTGACGACGGCGTCGACGACGTATCACCAGCGCCGTACCTCGGCCATCTCTGCGCTCCGGTCCCTCAACATCGGCCCGCCGAGCCCGCCGTCCCCGACGGGCAGCAGCGGCAGCAGCATCTGGCCGTTTGGCCGCAGCGTCGCGACGAGCCCCGGCAACTCGTACACAAAGCCGTCGGCGCCCTACCTGTCGTCAACGTACGACAGCGGCTACTACGGAGGCGGCGGCGCCGCCGCCTACACGTACGACGTGGGACCGGCCGGCCTGGACCGGCCGCTGCCCTCGCGGCATCCCAGCGCATACTCGCGACCCAAGAGCATCGAGCTGGTGACGCCCGTCGTTGGCCGGTGATGAGGGCGCCGGCCAGGCAACCTCCCAAAGGACTCATCCCATCGGCCACGCAACCTATTGACACCACGCGCCAGTTCCCATTGCGGCATTGCGAGCTGCGTCTCAGAGAAGCTCGGATCTCTCCGCGGATCTTGTTAATGGTGCTCGGGCTCCCTGGATGCAGCGCGTGCAGGGGCCGCATCACAGTATGAGACATTTGCGGGGTTGCAGGGGGCTTGCGCGCGAGGGCATTCAGGGGCCAGGGTCAACCATCAACACCATCAACCATCCACCTCCTGAGCCCTGACCGGGGGCAGGCTTGGAAATTGAGCTCCATTACGCCCTACCCCAGGTTACGAGTACGCCACACCACCGCCTCTTTGACGTCGACGATCGCTCCGGAGCAACACGAGCGCAAATTTCCCCCTCTTCTGTCATTTCCCCCTCTCGGCGTCAAAAAGTGGATTAACAAGTCTTTTGCCGCTGCAGACGTGGCTTTCAACGGCAGCTCCCCTCTTCTCCTCCGCCGCGTCATTGTTAGGGGAAGTTGGAGGCCGCAGTGTCATGCTCACCTCCCATCGTTGTCCACATGGCCATGGCGCCGGTCAGCTGAGGGACCTCGCTCCCGTCCCTCTGTTCAACATCCGGAGCATTTCTTACGAGTACGAATATACGGAACGAAAAAAATCCTTGGCATATCTTTCTACACTATAGAGTAAAAAAACAGGTGCGGATTACTACTTACTACCATTGCATGGCGATTGCGGGTTGGCGGCACGGGTTCCTAGATAATATTGGGTGGCTTGTATAAACTAATAAGTTGGGCGGCTGGCGCGCTGAGAAGAAACCGTGGGTCAGCGTACCCCTTGTCTCGGCGGTTTGAAAGTTGCAAATTTAGCCACTCTGTTATCATTCATGGGTTTTTTCCGGACGGGCGGTGGCATCCAAGGCGGCGGTTTACTATGCATTACATCTGTGGCATTATGAGATGTGAGATTCGAGGAGAGATGACAAGGCACGGGTAATACGGTCAGGCATACGGAGTACCATAATTTTGCAAAGGCATGTTACAACAAGAACACGTGAACAACGATATTGTTCCACAAACACTGCCTTATCTGCTGCACTGACTCGGGACTTTCGGAGTCCTCGCATTATGCGGGGGAACCAAAGGCCTACCGTGACCGCGGCGTCTTACACGTCACCTCGTTTCCCAGCCTCCCGGTTCGCAGCTCTTCGAGCAGGGGGGGGGCCGCACATTCACGAGCACAGGCTCCCGTTCCCGCAGCAGACCAGGCACATGAGCGGTTTCCCCAAAGCCCAGACCTGCGCGGAGTTTGTGCCTGCCCCCCCGTCGCTCGCCGTCGCTCGCTGGCACGCGCGCATGGGCGTGTCACGATAGCCACCAATTCGTCTCCCCCTCCCGTGGCACGCAAATCTCTCAGCCGCGCCTCTTCCGGATGGCCGCTACGGCGGTTGCGGAGCCGTGGGGAGTGAATTTGATGTTACTTCGCACAAAGGTAAACTTTAGATGACGTGCCTGACGGGCCTGACACGCCACCATTCCTGGGCCAGCGCAACTTTCACTTTACCGGCCTTGTTGAGTCCCCAAGCATCCACGGGCGGAATCTAAAATTCCGTCATTGTTGGCGTCATTGTCCATTGATGCCTCTGGAAAAGAATTGCGGCCCGGAGGCGGTCGTCATGAAGACGTGCACCTCCACCAAGCAACCGACGGCGGTGAGACAATCGCCCGTCCTAGAGGTACATTGGTCTAAATAGAATCATCGTCGAATGCGTACTTCGTACCAGAACCCATGTGCAGCTGTTTCCCCCAACTCCAGGCCGGGCCGCATGCTGTTGCAATTGTAACAAACCTTGGCTTTTCTAACTTGCGTCCTAGTCTACTCTGACCTTGCCCTTTTGACATGCACGTAAAATACACCCCCCCAGTCCCATCCAGATGCGCACGCTGCCGACAGACATTGATCCCACTGTAGCAGCCTATCTGTCCAGTGGCCTTGAACTCGCCATCTCTCCATACCGGCCCCGGTGTTTCGTCGTGTCGTACGCCTGCAGCACGCGCGTCTGGCTTTCGTCGGCCTGCGAAAAAGCATAGCCACGTTGCTTACGCATCCGCTGTACCTGCCGGACCTTCCGGATCGCCTTTTGGAATTGCTCCATTCTAACGAACCACAGTCAGTTTCCACAGTTTTTGCTCCATGAGTAGTTCCCATGTTTTCCGGATGAGCGGATCAACGTACCTTGGCCGATAGTCCTGGATGTTGTACTTTTGAATCTCCTGGATGTGGTGGTACGTCTGCGGCCAATACATGCGCTTGGCATACTTCCAAGCAAAGTCGCGGGCCAGACACAGAATTGCCAAGGCAACAGTCTGCAGCCAGAAGATGGGGCTGGTGTACAAACGCGGCACCACGCCGTGGTATTCCGTGGACAAGTTGAGCATTGGCGCCACGGTACCATAGGCAGCAATAAACACATACCAGATGGCCATGCTGCCTGGGATTGCCAACACGTGGTACTTGGTCCAGTTGTTCGTCACTAGGGCTGCCTTGCCCAGGACCGTCAGGAGCACAGCGCCGTACAGCGCCGTTCCCCACACCCAGTGGCCGGCAACCTTGCCATCGCCCTGGATGAGGTCTCCGTACCAGATCATCTCGGAGAACATGTAGAGGATGATGGAGTGGTAGAACGCGTTGGCAATCCACTGCGCAAAGACCTTGAGCTTGAAGAAGTAGTTCTTCTGGCCCATCATGTAGAGCTGGGGATACCGGTCGAGGAGTCGAGCAGAGATGAACTGGTCAAGGATACCCAACGCCAAGGGTGGCAGAACTGTGTAGAAGACGTTGTAAAAGGATAGAGTCCACGATTCGTAGATGACCTGCCCGGAGAAGACATTTTGGAAGGTGTACTGTTCAAAGTCAATACACACAAGGCTAACGACACGGAGCTCGACTCATCATCAACTTACCCAAAACTGCGTCATGTACAGAGTAATGTTCTTGTAAAAGGAAAACAGAATAGTCTTGCTGACGCGCTGGTAGCTCCAAGCCCCGTGGACGAGGAGCAGCTTGCGCAGGAACCGGAACTGAGCAATGGCCACGTCGGCGCTCCGAGGAGCCTGCAACCCCTCCATTCCGCTGATGCCAACACCGATGTGGGCGGCCTGGATCATGGAGACGTCGTTGGCTCCGTCGCCAATGGCGAGTAGAATTGACTCCTTCTGATACTTCTTGACCACCTTCACCACCAGGGCCTTTTGTAGCGGCGACACACGGCAGCAGATGACTGCCTTGCAAATGACGGCGAGATCCAGAAAGAGCTTCTCGAGGTCCTTTTCCAGCGCAAAAGTCAGGGACTTGCCGTCAATGATGAGCGCCAACGTCTCCATTTCAATAGTGCCGTCGCCTTGGGTGCGGATCGCATCCAGTTTCTTTTGAAGGTTGTCTCTCGTCGCTGCAGCCGATTCCTCGTTCACAATCAAGAGCATCATGTCTTCGCTCAGAAGCTTGCAGCTCATTCCAATGTTGATGGCCGTCTCCTGTCGGTCACCGGTCAAGACCCAAACCTTGATGTTGGCTTGCTGCAGGGTGTGGATAGTTTCCGGGACGCCGTCCTGGAGGCGGTCTTCAATGGCGGTCGCGCCGAGGAGGAAGAAGTCGTGCTCAATGATCTCGGCCGCCTTATCCAACTCGTCTGCGCGGGTTCCTCCAACAGTGGTAGAAGCGGCGTCAAAGATCTGGCGCCACTCATTGAACTCTTGGTCAGGAATCTCACGCATGGCCAGACACAGCGTCCGCAGACCCTCCGAGGCGTACTCTTCGAGATGTCGCAAAGTAACCTCCACATGAGGGTTCTGGTTATTCAGACGCTCCAAAATCACAGTGTCGGCACCCTTGCAGTAGCATCGAATCTTGCCATCCGGGCATCGATAAATTGCAGACATCCTCTTGCGGGTCGAGTTGAACTCGCACACTGCCAACAACTCATATTCCAATTCCTGACCTCCCGCTTCGATGATTACAGACTTCGGCTTTCGAGCAGTGAACCTGTATCCGAGATCAAGCGCACCTGATACAAGCGCACCTTCGTCCGGGGAAGCGGCTTGGTACTTGATTTGGCCCTTCTCGGTCATTTCAGGGATAACGGTGTGGCAGGTAGCCAGCAGGGAGAGGAAGTGGTCGATAGCCCCAGCGGTCTCGTGGCCCTCCCCCAGGTTAGACCTGAGCCTGTTGAAGTCGTGGATGCCACCCTCATCGTCGTCCCGAGAAGTTGCTCGGCGGTCTTCCGGCACGTCGTCTGCGTATTGGATGCCCGCAATGGAACACTGCTTGAACTCCATCTGGTTGCAGGTCGGGGTGCCTGTCTTGTCCGAGAAGACATATTCAACCATGCCAAGCTCTTCAACCAAGCTCGACGTGCGGCAAGTAGCGGGCGTGTCGGTTTTGTCATGGTACATGTCGAGGTCGTCGTTGATGAGGATTCCATGCCAGTATTTGACAAGCTCGACCGTGACGAACAGGGAAATGGGAACCAGGGACGAGAACAAGACCCAGTAGGTAACCATGTCCTTGGCAAATGTTTGCGCCACCTTTCCGGCGCTGTTGATCCGGTCGAGATACAGGTACTGGAGCGAGTCGCTCTGCACACTGCGCATGACGAGGTCGCCGACGGTACACACCACGCTGAGCGCCAGCAGCATGCCGACAAGCACCAGGACGAGCCAGTTGAGCTGCCTCTCCACCTTGGTCCGCTTGATCGGGGCGGCCGTGGCGTTTCGCATCAACTTGGTCTCGTGGCCGGTGAAGACGACCACCCCGTGTATCCAGGGCGTGTTTCGCAAGGTAGCGCCTCTAAGGAGAAGCTGCTCGGGATTCAGGGAAAGTTCCTTCTCCCCGCCTCCTGACTGCATGGTGAGTGTTGCTTCGTACGTGTGCAAGCTGCTGTTGGGCTGCTCCGACTTGATGCGGCCCCCCAGTCTGCTCAACTCGCTCGGAGACACCATGGAGAACGTCTCCGGCAACCCCTGCTTGATCTTCAAGTTCGTTTCGCCATCAAGATTCGCTGTTTCGATATAACAGAGACCTTCGGGCTCGGAACTTGCAAGAAGCACCAGATCTGCTGGGAAAGGCTCTTCCGACTCGACCCTGACGACGTCTCCTACCGCCACGTTAATCCATTTCGTTTCCGTAAAGCTCGTTCCACGCAGGACGCGCGCCTTGGAGGTGTTGAGGGCGTTGTCAGCCTGCTTCCTCCGGTAGTCCTCCACTAACTCTTTTCCCGCTGAAATCAAGAGCACAATGAGTAAAGGCGCAATGGTGGTATAACGATTCGTGGGCGACAGGCCAGGGATCTGCTGCAGGCCCGCCGTGAACAAGAAGAAGATGTTGGCAAACTTGGAGAACTGCTCAAACAAGAACTTCGGTAAGAAGGTCGCAACGTTATACTTGGCTGTCGAGATGTGGTTGTCGACATATTTGTTGGCGGCGTTAGCCGGCGGGTTATTGAGGTGGATAATTCGGGGGCCGAGTGTCGACGGATCGGGTTTGCTTTTGCCAAATCCAAACTTGAAGTTGCCCATGTCGAACTTTCTGCTCCTCTGCTCCGGTTGTTGCGATGCGCCAGCCGGGGCGCCGCGCTCTTGTCCAGACTCGGTCAACGGCAGGTCCATTTCCGAGTATCCTTGGCCCATGCCGAACCTGTTCTTGACCCTTCCCAGAAAGCCTCCTCCGAGGCCCAGCACGCTGTTTCTATTCCTCGCATTACTCCTCGCAGACGAGGGGCCAGCGCCGGCCATGGCTCCCCCGTGGTGGTAGTATGAATCACTGTCGGCGGGGTAGTCATCAAAGTCGTCAGCGTATCGTTGATAGTTGCCCAGATCTGATGTTTGGCTGTATTGCCTGTTCCTATATGGTCCGCTCTCGCTTTGCCCGGACGTGGCCAGCCCTGGTCCCGCGGAGCGGCCAGCCGATGGGCCTGACGCACCGACAAAGTCGTCGTATGACACGGATGGCCGGCTCTGCGGTTGGTGGTCGAGGGTGTAGGATCGCATCAAATCGTCATCATTCAGGTTCGACCGTTGTCCATCGTTGTAGACGGGCTGGTCGTAGTCCAGATCCAGCAAAAGGTCCTCGCGGTTCCCAGAGGATCCGCCATGCAGACCTCCGGGTGGTCTTCCAGCCATGCTAGGGGGGACGAGCGATGGTCAGGATATCGCGTCGGCGGATCGGCGTCGGCGCATGCAGAATTCTTGTGTCGCGGGCAAGGTGGAAGTTGGTCGTCTCGGAGGGGAGGGGGAAGAAAGAGATGGGATTCAGTCGTTGCGCGTCTCAGAGGGGCGTTTCGCGATGCTTGTCGCAGTACCTAGGTATGTACCAGAGGTCGTCGAAGGCGCAGACGTTTTGGCAATCTCGAGGCCGGGTGCTGTGCGCCTCACTGCAGCTGCACTGCACTGCACAGCCTCCTGACGAGAAACAACCAGCGCGCGGGAGTGGGACGTCGAGCAAGGCTCAATGTCGTTCATTGACCAGCTGCGCGGGCTTTGTCCGTTCCGTCCGGGGGGGGGCGGTAGAGCCAGGCGCTGTGGGCACGGGACTCGAGCTGCGTTTGCTGCTTGAGATGGACTAGATGCTCCGTTGCTGTCGTCAGCAAGCAGGGCGAAGCCAGCAAGCAAGGTTCTGGCGAGGCGGCACTGGACCTCCTCCAGCTAAGGTAGGTACCTAGTACGGGGCCGCCTCAGCCGGCAGGTCGCCGCCTGCATGTAAAAAGGGGCCCCAAAGGCCCTAAAATCGGTTGCTATTCGTGGCAGTCCAGTGGACATGCAGCGCACCAGCCGTCAAGCCCAGCCACATCACTCGCCTCGTTCCAAGCTTCTGACAGGTCACTGGGGTCGGCGAGACGACGGGCCGCCATGTATCTTTGCACCATCTTTCCGCTGGCCAGGTACTTTCTCCGCAGCTCTGCAACACGCAAGGGGGCGCTTGTTTGATGTTTCAAGCGCGTGTTCTCCAGTGATAAGTGACTTTGGACGACAACACGGAACAGTCCCACCTGGCCTTGCCACGATACATCACCCATCCATTACTCCACCGACAACTGAGCCTCTAAACCGGGAACCCAGCCGAATACGACCTGCTCAGCGCTCGGGCACAAGGGTGATACGAGAAAGACGGGAATAGAACTCCGGCGCCGCCATGGTTTGCGCCAAGTGCCAGAAGCTCTCCAAGGGCACGACGCTCGCCACGCCCGAGGTCAAGAAGAAGAGTGAGATGTACTACGGCTCGTCCGCCAGCTCCTCGTCCAAGGGGTCGGGCACCAAATCGACTACCCTAGGCCATAATGGGATTGGGAAGGTAGGTAACCGCTGATCCTTGCCGCCTCGTATCATTTCTAACGTGGTTACAGAGCAAGCTTCTGTCCAAATCAGCAAAGAACCCATATGCTCAGTACTCAAGGTGAGCGAAGCTCACGGCTCCAAGCCCTCGTCTCCAGTTACTAACTCTCTTTCGTAGCTCATGCACCAAATGCAAGACCAAGATTACTCAAGGGCATTGTTTTTGTCATACTTGTGCGTATAAAAACGATGGTAAGGCTATCCTTCATCCACATGTCAGACGTGCCTAGGTAGCTGACAGAGAACACAGTTTGTGCCATGTGCGGCAAACCGAACAAGAAGAGCTCATCAAAGACACCGGTTGTCTCTGGGCAAAAGTTCTCACTAAAGTGAAGCACGAGCGCTCGCCTCATCCGATCGACGACGCTCAAACCTGGCCGGGATCCACGTTCCGAATCTGCCGAGTCCTGATCAATGCCACCGATAGATTCATGCGCTATGCGTCACGAACGGCTACTTGCCTCACGGTCGCCAGGCGTCGTTTATCACGGAGAGGCTTTTTGCAGCAGAGTTGAGACGATTGGCTTGGGAGTCCAACACCGACTATTCATAAGCAAACATATTCAGGCTTCGCGACTATCCAAGCCATCCTGGTGTCCGGCCTCTGATAACATGCGACTGCAATGCCGCCAGGCGACCACCCCCTTCTTCTATATAGCAACAGACATGCCTGGTCATTTACAGCGCCGACTTGATGGCCCCATTCAGCACACCGTTCAACCACTTAGCAACCTGGCCGTTGACATCTTTGCTTGCCCCCGTCAGCGCCCAGTGCGAGCCCCCCACCTCTCCCCGAGTCAGCTTGGGCATGTACTGATCCATACCAACCGACAAGGACGGCGGCAGCGCAGTGTCGTTGGACGCTGCGATGTAAAGCGTCGGCATCTCCAGCGTCACGGGCTTGTCGGCCAGCGGAAGCTCGTCCTCCCAGTTGATCTTGCGGGTGCGGTACCAGTTCAGCGGCCCACGCAGCTGCGGCACCTTCTGTAGCATGTACTGCTGAACGTAGTAGTCGAGCTCCTCGTCCGAGAGCAGGGCGGATCTCCCCAGCGTTGACAGGTTGTCGAGCAGGACGCCCTTCTCTATATTAAAAGCGATCTCGCCATTGGGGCCGAGTCCGCCAAACATGCCGTTGAGGAACTGGCGCACCTTCTCCTCGCCCTGGATGGCGTTCTCAACATCGGGTCCCTTGAGCTGAAGCTGGTAGGTAAAGTTGGTCAACTTTCCGGCAGCAATCATGTCCTCGAGGGCGATCCAAGGCTTCATGGGCGCGTGGAAGGGCGTGCAGATGCCGAAGACGGCCTTGATCAGCCCAGGGTGCCACAGGGCGACGCGCCAGACGAGAGCGCCGCCCCAGTCGTGTCCGCCGAGGATAATCTGGCCGTCGCCGACGAACTTGCGGGCGAGTTCCTTGATGTCCGCAGACAGGTTCTTGAGCGAGAACGCGTTCAGGTCCTCAGGGGTATCCGTCCCGCTATAGCCGAGCATCTCTGGGACGACGACTTTGAAGCCCAGGGACATAAGGTATGGGACCTGGCAGCGCCAGCCGAAGCCCATGTCCGGGAAGCCGTGGATGAGGAAGATGGTGTCCACGGGCGGGCTGGTCTGTGGCTCGCCGACCACATACTTGTACGTCTTGCCGCGGATCTGGGCCGACTCGTACTTGACCCGGGGGTCGTTTGGAATCAACTTGCTGGTATCCATGCTTGCTGCAGTATGTTCGTTCTTTCTAGCTGCGGGATGGATTGGAGGCTGTTACTGCCAGATCCTGCATATGGGTGTTAGCCTCGTATCTTCTGATTGTACCATATCGCTGCCGTTGGCGTCGCAATTTGCACAAGACAGATTCACTTGGGGTATTGGCCGTAGAAAGCCATGTCCCCCGATGGAGGAAGCGAGGGGTATCGGAAGAACTAAAGATTCAAGTCTGGCAAGCATCGTGACTTACTTGGTAATGACCCCCTCTCGCAGGCGTCTGCTACTCTGGCGCTACCGCCGTATCTTCTTGCGCTGTTCTCCGCCGCGAAGCACAGACCCAATCCGTCGTGCTGTGTACGAAGTATGAAGGACCTGTATCGTGAACGACGTCGACCGACAACGCTGCTGCTGCGGACGAAAATATCGCAGCGCGGCTCAGCGAATCACCCCCACGGAGCAATCTGAGCAATCTGTACTCCGTAAAGCGGGCTGGTCCGTGAAACCCGGACACTGGTGTTGGTTGTTCTGCGACGACGAGAAACATGGTCGGGGCTTGGCTGGTTCCCATCTCTCGGCATTTGGCGCAGGGTGGAAGCGGGGGTGCCGAGGCTTTCAGGAAACGGAGTCAACCTTCCCAGTGCAGGTTGGTTCTCAGGGCACGGCCCAGGGGGGACAGGATCAATTAATGATCCCATAACCCTGTTGAGCTGCACAAGTCCACGAGTACTCCGTACGAGTGTGGGCGTGAGGATAGCACAGGATAAGGTCGGATGATGTGTTTGGACGTGGTGGATCCCAGACTTAATTAATACCTGCCGCGCATTTACGAGCACGGAGTATTAGTAAGAGATAAAGTCCAGTGCCTTGCATGTCGCTCTCGCGTCTTTCGGCCTTCTTCTGCCAGTGTCGGGTTGGTTCGGCTGCCGTGGGAAGCAGACCATCACTGGTGCCTCTCAAGCTGGCTAGAGATGCTTGACGGCCGAGTCTCTCATGGTCAGTAAGCCGTGGATATGGCTGTGCTCTTTGATGATGGTCTCTGCATCAATATGATAATTCGAGAACCTCCTCCAACGCCAAGCTATTCCGATATCATAAACAGCAAAGTAGGCAGCCATCGCCTTGTCCTCTCCTTACACTATGGCCTTGTATGGAACAGTGCTTCTCGTACTCCATGCATGTAGCAGTAATACAGCAGGGAATAAGGTCGTGCACCACCATCGTCACGGGTCACCTAGTAAATGACCATGTCCTCTTCTGCCTCCACCAGGATGTCGCCCGAGTCGTCGTGAGGGTCGTCGTGAGGGTCGTCATGGTCGCGGTGGGCCGCCATGGGCTGCTGTTCAGAGCCTGCAGGGTGGTTGGCGGCAGGCCTGGGGGGCGGTGATGCCTCAGGCTTGGGTGCCGGCACAGGAGGCTGTTCCGTAGGGCTGGCGTCCGATTCCCTCCTTGGCCCATACCTGCTGAGATGCCTCTCCCTGCGCGACTTGAAGTCTTCAAGTTCCCTAGCTATGCCGGCCTTCGTGTCGCGGATCTGGTCATCGATCATGTCCTCTTCTCTAGAAGTAGGCTTCCAGCGCAGGTAGTACTGAGGGCTGGGTTAGCACAGGCAAGGGTCGCGCCAGCAGATCAAAACTCACAAGCTCAGGTTTGGATCTAGTCCGCAGGAACTGCGCCAGCTTGAGCTCCTTTGCGTGTTTGTTGCGCATCTGTGCCACAAGTCAGCATTGCCACCCGGGAGGTGACGCAGCCACAGCATCGTTACACTCACCACCTGCTCCTCCCACGTAATCTGCTGCTCCATACGGATCTTGTCCAGCGCCGCACGCTTGTCCGAACGCTGCCTGTCATCCTCGGCTGTCTGTTGCTGCATCTTCTCCTTTTGGCGGCGCTCAATCTCCAGGCGACGCTTCTGCTGTGAGCTGGTGGTGGACGTCTGGCTGAGCGTGCTGAGCAGGCCACCGAACAGCCGCTTTCCGCGCTTCTTCTCCTCTTGCGTAACCGCCGATTCCCTGCGCTCTTGTTCGACGCCGTGAGCTGCCGGTTTTCGGTCGGGCGATGCCGATCGCTTGAACGGCGGAGGGGAGCCGTCGTCGTTACTTCTCTGTCGCGCGCGCTTCATGAAGCCTTCGTGGGCGCCTCCAGCGGGCGATGCCTTTCTCTTACGGTTTCCATCGTCGACGGGGCTTCTCTCCGACGCATCCGAGAGTAGCGCGGGGGCGTCAACGAGAGTCGCTCTGCAAGGGTAGCAGGAGTTAGCGATCGCTGCAGGTTTCCAGGCAGGTAGAAGCAAGGCTGAGGTGCGCACTCGTCTTCGGGAGCCATTGTTGATTCCTGGCTGCTCAGAGCGTCATCGCATCCGGTCATCGAATGCTCTGTTCCGCCGGCCAAGAGAAGCGCGCTCACAGGGCCCTCGAAGATGCTGGGGCACAGGAAACGGCGTTGATGATGAAGCGACCTGGAAATCAGACCCTGGTCTTGGAGAGTTCCAAAAGTTGCCTGCTGGAAATGCGGCAAAAGCAAGCCGTCGCCCCACCTCTGGAGTCTGGTCGGCGTCTTCTGCGGCCTGTGATTGGCTTGTGGGCCGAGGTTGCTCATCCATGCCACTGGCAAGGCTGAGAAATCTCGAGGGGCAAGCTCCAGAGCTCCCTCACTGAAGCATAAAGCAGCCCGCCTCCTCGCACTCTTGCTATCCTGCGTTGCTGTCCTCCTCCAACCTGTACAGCAAACCACCTCACCCCGGCCATTCCAACCCCCCGCGAAAGCTGCGTCCATATCACTCCTCCTCGCCCAGCATGTCTCGTCACCACCCGTACGTCTCGCTCCCCTTCCTCTTCCCCCCTGTGAAGCTCGCCACGTTGCTAACGCTGCCTCTCCCTAGCGATCTCGTCATGTGCCGCAAGCAGGCCGGCATCGCCATCGGACGCCTCTGCGACAAGTGCGACGGCAAGTGCCCCGTCTGCGACTCGTACGTGCGCCCGACGACGCTCGTCCGCATCTGCGACGAGTGCAGCTTCGGCAACTACCAGAATAAATGCGTCGTCTGCGGCGGCGAGGGCATCTCCGACGCCTTCTACTGCTTCGAGTGCACGCGCCTCGAAAAGGACCGCGACGGCTGCCCCAAGATTATCAATCTAGGCAGCTCGAGGACGGACGTGAGTTCCCTCCCTATCTCCCTTGCCTGTGTTTCCATCTGTAGTACAGCAAACGCTGACGTACGTGTGCCTTGTAGTTATTCTATCAAAAGAAAACGAATCGGACGACGAACTATTAGCCCCGACCTGCCCTGGGTTGGGCCTCGGGTCGGTCTGAAGCAAGTTGTTACCTTAGCTGCTGGTTGGCGTCTCATGTTCCGAAGGCTCGGCGTTTGACGGCGTAGTTTGGGATAGGGCCTATCAGGTTGTCATGTCAGGTTATCACAGCTTGAAGCTGTGCTAGATTTGTTTTTAGAGTGCTGCACCAGGATGCCTGCAAAAGTGGAATACAATATTCAAGTTGTGTATTCGAGATTCCAATACTGAACAAGGTAGCGAATAGGTTCTGCTGCCATTTGTGATATGTCGTGACACGTCCGCAAGGAAATTCAAACTGCTGCGTGTGAATCCCATCCAAACCCTCAACTCCTCATGATGCAATGAAATGTTGTACAGTACAGTTATGTGGTCAGGCCCGGTCGGCCAGGTCAGATGTAGCTGACCTTGGTCCCCATGCCCGCCGTGGCCTTGACCTTATTCCACGACGCCCCCAGTACGCGCTGTATCCGTTGTCGGATGCCCTGGTGGCCGACCATGATCAGCAGGCCCATGATAAACGCCAGCAGCTTCATCATCAAGACAGGGTTGCTGTTCAACGAGGCGGCGAGCTCCTGCATGGCCGTACGTAGGCGGGACAGTATCATGCTTGCCTGCCCCGTGAATGTCTGAGGCACGACAGCCTTGGCGTTGGGTCGGGAGACGGAAGGCCGTGATGGCCGCTGCTGTGATCTGCTTTGGCGTGCTTTGCTGTTGCTGCTCGTCGCATAGCTCGGCGTGTGTTCGATGCCGTAGTCGACTTCGCTCCCCTCCCTCCGCACGCGCTCCTCCTCTATTCGCTTCCGCTCCCTCTCCTCATTCTCAGCCCTCTGTCTCCTGGCCTCTTCGATTTCTCTCCGCAGCTCGTCCTCCTGCCGCTGGCGTTCTTCCCGATCCAGCCGCTCCTGCTCCTGCTGTTCCTCCTGCAGGCTCTGGAGTGCCTGCAAGAAGGCTTCCCTACGCTCGTCATCGAGGACGGAGCTGACGCTGATGAATTCACGGGCGTAGTCCCACTCGTTGTTGCGGAGCAGGACGTGGAGCGTGTACAGCTCTAGTATCTTGACTCTGGCGTTGAGGTCCCTTGGGGTGTTTGCACCGCTCGTCCCTGGGGCTGGCGACCGGTATCGCTGGCCCATGCGAGATCCGGAGGCTGGCGGCCCGGCGAGCTTGCCGGCCAGGTCCAGGTTGGGTGCGTTGGACGAGGCCAGATACGTCTCCAGCCTGCGCTGGTTCAAGGTCTGGTCGCGCGCATGCGCCAGCAGCAGCGTTGCGCTTCTCGTCTGTCAGCACAGACCCGTGTTTTGCGAGAGTAGAAAGTCCGGAACGGGAAACTTACAGGTTGATGACGACGTCAGAGTCGACGTCCCCCTCGATGCCGTGGTAGCCGTTCCTGACCACCTCCTCCCAGACCTCTCCGTCTCGGACCCTGTTGCACAGCGTCCTCCATTCCTGGTTGCCAAAGGCCTCCTTGCCCTCCTCGGGCTCCATCTCCACAACGGCATTGAGGACCGTCAGGTACAAGCTCCACACCTTGATACGCGTCGTGCGCGACGCCGCGGCCACAGGGGCGGGCTCTCCGTCGTCGGCAGAGCCGGGCGGGGTGATGAGCGGCGTCAGAGTGGTCAGCGCCTCGGGCAGGAGACGCGTCAGGAAGAGGGTCGATGCTTGACGGTATGTCTTGGATATCTGAGACGTATGGCGGGACGCGGTGGTGGAGGACGAGAGGGACGATATCGACGAGGAGAGGAGGCTGCGGGTGAAGGGCTCCGAGGCCACCGTAGGGCCCACCCCGTTGGAGGACCCGTTCAAGGACGACATGCTTGCAGCTATCTTGTCCCGGCGGCGTCTACCGTCTCGTCATGGACCTCGAGTCTTGCCGGCGAGCCGTGGCCGGTTGTTTGTCGAGCAACGTGGGGTGCCGGAATGCGAGAGAGGAGAGACAATGGTGGTGGTGGCGATGGCTCAAGAGCGGGCTGGTGGTGTTATTATGGTATCAGTTTGCGCCTCCATCAGAGGAATGGCGAGCGCGCAGAGGAAGAGGGCGAGGGAGGGCGAGGGAGGGCGAGGGAAGGAGAAAGGAGAGGGGATCACGCGTCCCCGTGGCTGGATGACATGTGGTGGTCGCCAGCATTCCTCAGGCCGAGTGCGGGTAAGTTTTAGCCTCGGCTCGACGAGTGCTGAAGAGTGGCTACACAGTGCAGGGGCGGCGCACCGGGGGTAATACAGCAGATGTATCCCCTTGCCTCCGCTATCCGCATCGCATCGCTCGCATCGGCGCATCGCATCGCACCCTGCAGGGGTGTCTGCCCCAGAATTCACGGAGATGAAGGGCCGTTTCGAGCAGCGCGATGCTCCTCGCCTTCCTGTTTTGGTCCGTCGGTTCATTTCAGCAGTGCGGAGGACGATGCGCCACCAGTCCCTCGCCTGGGCCCTTGGGTTGGGTGCCGTTCGCTGGCATCAGCTCATGAGGTCCAGGCCGGCATCACAAGCACATCGATGTCTGTAAATGGACTGATGTTTGCATCTGTTATGCTCCTCCACTCTAGCTGCTTACCTCTATGCAAGAACCCGAAAAGATGCTCATCAATATCAAACTCCATGGTATCGTCAACGAAACGGCCCCTCCTAATCTAAGATGCTCATGCAAGTAAAATGCGCACGTGCGAGCTCGGCTTCTACGCCTCTCCTCTTCTCCTGGATGATCGTCTCAACGACATCTCCCCCTCCCCCTCTTCCCTCGACACAATGATGCTATCCTCCCTGTCGAGCATCGATGTCCCGGCCCCGATCAGTTGGCCCTCTCTGATCCAGCCAGACTCCACGGCGAAGCACACGACATCTGCCGCGGATCCAAAGCAGGGGACGTCGTCGTTGGCATCGGGATTCAGATATGCCCACATCTCCTTCGTCTCATTCTCGAAGCGCGCAAGTTGCTTATCGTCCCCGCTAAAATTGTCGACCAGGTACTCATACAGGTACGCAAGCCACAGTACGTTGGTATACGGTGCGTACGCGTCCCACGAGAGCGGTCCGTCGACGCCCTTTGCGTAAGGCGTCTTGTGCCCTTCTGGCGGGATGCACTTCCGGTCGCCACGGAGAAGAAACGACCGCATCTGGCGATACACGTTGCACTGCGATGCGTGGGTGCTGGTGAAGAGGCTGAGGTCTCTCTCCAGGTTGAATGCAACCGGCTTCGCGTAGTCGATTGACAAGTCTTCGGCTCGCGACAACCCATAGTCCAGAATGGTAATGTCGACACCAGAGTTGCCGAAGAAGCCGCTGGAGTTGGCATCCCTCTCTCGTTGAGGGTTCACACGCCTGACGCAGATGTTTCCTTCGTGTAAGTCTCGGTGCTTAGGACTAGTTATCAATAGAGGCACCGCAAAGGAGTAAAGGCGTCCTACCTCAAACATGGCGAGATCCTCGGCCCTCCCCAGGGCAATTGCTTCGAGAAAGAAGATATCCCAGAGCTGGCTCTCGTCGGCTAACTCCCAATCCTCCAACGCAGTGCCTGCGTCCCCAAGCTCTACCACCAAAAACTTGGTCTCATCGAGATACCGACTCGGCGACGGGTAGAACTGCGCCCGGCCCGGGTCCTGTCTCTTCATCCTCTTCTGGAACACCTGGTGCGTTTCAAGTAGCTTCCTCGACGCCTTACCCTGCACGATATATCGCTCCTTGTACACCACGAACCCTGGGATGTCGGCCAGCCACTCCGAGATTTGCAGCTCGCCGTCGACGTCGGCCTCGGCGTGCGGTTCCTCGTCGACGAGGCCGGCCTTGACCTGGGCCTTGGTCTTGGGTTTGATCGGCGAGTCGAGGCGGATGACCTTGATGATGCTGGTGCCACGCTCGTTGGTGACGCGGTAGACCTCTGCGTAGGACGCCTCCGAGATCTTGACGATGCGGTCGCCTGGCGGACAGACGTCGTCCCAAGTCAGGATCCGTAGGGATATGCCGCTCTGTGAGTCGACCAGTGAAGGCTCTTGGCAGTCTTCTCCGGCGCTTATTTCGACTGAAATGTCATTTCGGTTCCCATTCAGTGACACATCGCGAGCCTCGTCGCCAATCTTGTCCCCCTCTTCGCTGGTCTCCTCCGTGGTCAAACGGTCTTCCACAATCGACGTTGGCCTGACGCTCTCCCGAGGCGACCTTGGAGGGATTTTTGGTGATTTTGGCTCCTCCTCTTCTATTACATGAACCGCTGACAGCTGCTCCGTGATGCAAGCCACCGGGTCATCGATGACTGCGACGGCTGGTTTCCGCACCGGGGTTTGGGGCAGCTCGGCGAACAGCTTCTCGGCTTTTGATCTTTTTGAGGGCTTTCCATATTTGCGCGCCGTGGTTATGCGTGGCATTTTGTTGCATCCCGGGGCGTTTGTCGTCGTTGCGTGATCAATTAGTCGTGCAAGACACTCGTCGCTACCGAGCTTGGGAAGGATGATGCGCTGTGATGGTTGACCCGGCAACGGGGAGTTATTACCGCCACGCCCAGCGATGACGACAACCGGTCATCATATCCCCGTGGTGAGTAGGTATTACTCCCCCCTGCGTCGTCACTCGTTGGGTATGATCTAATATACAATAATGTACCTATTAATTGTCTCTTCTCCAACTCTAACGTTTGCCGGTTACTCAACTACAGACCGGCAATGTCACTTCCACGATTAGTTGCGCTCAAATAGCAGGGAATTATGGAACATGACTAGAATCCATCTCCCAATACCATCGCAACTAAGGAATTTCAACTGTTGCATAACATGACTAGGTAATAAAGATCAGCTGAAGTAGGCAAGGTGGTATAGGGTAGCCTCGGTGGCTCACCAGAGAAGCCAGACCCACTCCGCACGCGGCGACCTCCGCAAAACACCAGTCCAAATTTCCGCGTTGCTGCTGGCTGAGTGACTCCATTCCGACCTCACCCTCGCCTCGCCCGTTGACCACCGCAGCAGTCATGGCCGACCTCTTGAAGAACGTCTTTGGGGGCGCCAAGCCCGCGCAGCCCGCGGTGAAGAAGGCCGACTCGGGTGAGTCCCCTTCCAACCGCTGCGTCGCCACTCTTGGAGCTGTGGATTGGCAATGCCACGAGCACCGAGAGGGACACCCTTTGCTGACGTGGTGATGATGCGCCATTGATAGACTTTGCGGACTTCGCCGGAGCCCCCGAGCCCGTCCCCGAGCCTGCCCCCGGCGCTGCGACGCTCGCTGGCACCGCTGCTGCGCCCGCTGCCACCGGTGTGCCCTGGACCAAGTGGTACAACGTCCACGAGCGCCACTCGCTTTCCGAGTTCAGGGTCGAGGGCCTCATCCTCGCCGTCTCGGCCTTCATCTTCCTCTTCCACATCCTGGGCGCGCGGGCCAACCGTTCCAGGGCTAGGGCGTGGATCAGGGCCCATGCGCCCGTCCTGAAGAGCGAGTTTGCCCTCGTCGGCTTCGGCGGCGCGCCGACAATGGACGCCGACGTCAGCCCCGACGCGCTGCTCAAGGAGAAGTCGCTCTTCGAGTTTTCCACGTACGCCTCGGGCCGCCAGAACACCGCCTTCATGGACATCAACATCACGCTGGCCAAGCGCTTCAACCCCATCATGAGCGTCATCGAGACGGGCCTCTCCTACTTCACCGACATGTTCGCTGCGCCGTCTGACACCCTGGAGGCCTTCCTGTACCCCTTTGATGGAAAGGAGAACCTGACTGTCCCGTCCGTGCCCGGGTCCGCCGAGATCCGCGCGGCCAAGGATGCGAAGAGCACCTACGAGGGCTTCGTCTGGGCCGTCGTCAACAAGGACTGCATGCAGAAGTTGCGTGAGGACCGCTACGACGTCACCCTCACCTCCACCAAGGACCACCCCAAGCTGCCCAACTGGCTGAGTATCATGAGCGAGAACTCCGAGATCACCAATACGCTCCTCACCCCGGAGCTGATGGCCGCCGTCGTTGCCGCGGGCGACGTGTTCGAGTACCTCATCATCACCGACCAGCCGGCCGAAAAGCCCAAGACGCTGGACGACACGAACCCGCGCAAGCGCCTCTTCCTCAAGTACCGCCTCCCGTCGGACGGCAGCTACGGCAACCTGCTGCCCCTCTTCTCCTACTTCCTCCGGCTTCCCGACATCCTCGTGCAGTCGGCGCAGTTCCGGCTTGAGGTGATGAAGAAGGTGCGCGCCACGCGCGAGGCTATGGCCGCGCAGATCAAGAAGGCGTTCGAGGAGGAGCGCATCGAGGAGCGGCTGTACGAGAAGGAGAAGGCGCGCAAGGCGAAGCGCGACGCCGAGCTTAAGGGCCTGGACGCCAAGGCGCAGAAGAAGTACCTTGAGAAGGAGAAGGAGAAGGAGTTGCGCAAGAGCCAGAAGAAGATGACGCAGCGGGCGTAAGGATACTTGTACATGACGGCCCGAGAGAGGTTTGGAGGCATGGGGGCGGCGGCCAAAAGTTGGGACTGGACAATGCTATATGCTGCTGGTTGTATTAGTAGTGTTTAATCTCGCCGTGTCAAGGAAAAGGAGGGACGGTGGCTGATGTGTATTCTTGTCGCTTTGAGAAGCAATGGAATGGAAAAGAAAGTGCACGCCTGGATGTACTAGAGTCCCTGTTACCGTGCGACCCCCAAGCTGGCTGTTGTCAGTTGCAGTGAGCTCCAGCAATTGAGGCGAGCTCCAGCAATCGAGGMGAACTCCAGCAATCGAGGCAAGCGAGCCCGGAAATATGGTGCGAAGGGCAAGGTGCAACTCAGGTCCTGGTACATCCRGAGGWGCACTTTCTTTTGGGCTCTGCCTTCGTAAAAACTGCGGCTTGAAAACAAACACTTGAACCATGTCTCGCATGCATCCATGTCTCAGATCGCAAGTGGGTCATCGATGTCCATTGCACTACTACTTATCAAGCATCAACTCCAATGATCAGACTACCCTCCCCCCACAGCAGCGCCTTCATCGGTCTTGGGCCAGAAGATCTTCTACCCTCTTGACCTTTTCCTCGGCCGTCTGCTTCTTATCCGTCCTGCCCTCATCCATCAGCACACGTCCATACTTCAGCAAAACGGCAGCGCGAGAACTCACCTCGACCCAACCCGCATCGACGACTGCACCCTCAACACGCCCCTCTGGTGGACCACGGTGTGCGCCTTGCCCACCACCGTCATGACCTCGTCCCAGTTTCCCTCTGCACGAATCAATCAGCCAGTCAAAGTCGACTCATGGTGCTGCGGGGAGGGGGGTGGACGCACCGACGGTCGTGCCGGCAGAGTGCATCGTGTACTTGAGCCCACTCGCCTTGAGCACGCGCTGCACCTCGGCCACCTCCTCCGCGACAGAGATGTTGCCCGTGCCGACCTTAATCCCCCAAAGGATACGGCATCAGCACACGTGTCGCTGTGAATCAAGGCAGCGAGTTCTTCCCTACCGGGATGAGGCAGAAGTCGGCGTAGCACGCTGCCGGGGTGGCGATGCCGGCGTAGTTCATTGCGCTGAGCGCACTCCTCGTGAGGGAATTGGCGTGCGAGAGGGCGGGTCTTACGACGGGTAGGCTCGTCTTTGAGGTGGCCCTGAGAATGCGGCGTGCCGCGAACATCTGTCGAGCTTGTGCTGGTGCTGATGCTGGAGCTAGAAATGAGTCGCATGCCCACGCGGCCGAGGCATTATTAGTCAACGGCCGATTTCAAGATGTCGCGTCCAGCAGACGTCGGCACAACGCCTCCTCAACAGCACCGACGTGAGCGACGACGATCAAGGAGTCTCTGCATTCAGATGAAGTCGTGTTTCGAGAACGTCCAATTTGTGTCTCTTTCAGATCCCATGTAATCCGTGCTAGTCTAACCTACTCTGATTGATGTAATGTGCACCTCAACGCCTCGCTAATGACCTAAACAGTTCCCGAGTCCCGAGAAAGAATCCTCCCCTTGCATGACCACGTCCTCCCAGTTTACCACGCGAAACGTACATGCTGACTCCCCTTACACTAGCAGCAGCGTCGCCGTCAAAAAGGCGACCAGCGCGCCGTGCTCGAGATTCCGGGAGTTGGTGACGCTCCCCGTCGACTGATCGCTGCTCGGCGCGCTCTTGCGCCCCGTGGTGCTGCTCAGCCCGTTCATGCTGTCCGCCGCTTCGATCGGGCTGGCCCTGTCCCAGAAGTCGACAAGGACAAAGTTGGGCTGCTGGTTCCACTGCGTCTTACACGCCTGGAGGTGCTTGCCCAGGTTGCCGTCCGCCGATGTGGCCGGGCTGTTGACCACGTCGATCCTGTCCACGTCCGGCACCATGATGCCCGAGCCGAGGCTCTGGTACTTGAAGTGGTTGACGAGGCTCATAAAGTTGTTGAAGAGCGCGGTGGTCGCAGGACCGGCTCCCGAGGGACGGTCGAGCGTGCAGTTGAAGCCCGTGAGCTCCGTGACCTCGAATGGGGTCTCGAAGACAAAGTCAAACTCGGGCAAGAGGTACGGCGTCGACGAAGAGTACTTCATGTTGGTGACAAAGGAGACCACGCGCGTGCCCTGGCTGATCATGGTATCCAGCGTGGGCCAGTTCCCCGTGGCACTCGTCGTCGTCGACTGGTAGCCGAGCTTGGAAATGCCCGACTTTTCAAAGACGGAGCCAAAGTCGGAGGCGGGCGCGTTGTCCGAGTTGACGAGCACCAGCGTGACGACCTCGTTGGGGTTCTTGCTCATCCAGTCGTTGACAGCCGCGAGCCACGACTCGAGCGGCCCGGAATCGAGGAGGCTGCACGTCGTGTGGCAGAGCTCGAGCGTGCTGTTTGGCTTGTGAACCTGGGCCTGGAGCAAACGGAAGCCCGCGTCGAGGGCGACGGTGGCGTTCATGAACTGGTTCCCGGATAGCGAGTTGCCGGTGCTCTTGTCTCTCAGAAAGGAGCTGTCGTGGGCGCCCATGTAGGTGATCCTGTTGTACTGCCGGCTGCACAGCGAAGGCGAGTTGTTGCAGGCCTTGGTGCCGTTGCCCGCGGCAGGGGTGGTCTGGGGAGCAGCTTGGACGCTGACGACGGCTACCAGCGCCGCAGCTATGGCAGCGCGTAGCGAGGGAAACATGGTAAGCAAGCGTTGCAGTGCGGTGCGGGCCGGTGAATCGAAAGCTCGGATCTAGAGGTTGGTTGCCAAAGGGGGGTTGACAAAGGGGAGTTGAAGTAGAAACGACGGTCGTGATATTGCCGAGGACAAAGTTCGAGGTAGCAGCCTGTGTAATGTAAGCCACATGTGAATCCGGAAAGGAAAAGAAAACTGCCGCAGAGGTCTTCTGAAACAGGACGATAACGAATGCAGAAAGAACAAGAAGACCGAGATGCTGTTTTTGTCCGGATTGAAGGAGAGATTAATTCCAAAACGTCTGAGATGGGGCTCCTGGGAGGCCTGCTGCGCCTCGCAACGTCAGCAGTGGAGCCGCACCAGGACCAGCCCTGAAACCGACCTCAGCACTGGCGCTGGCGGTTGGCTACAGCGCACGACGGCATGAAGCTGGGGTCCAACGGCTATTAATATTATGCCCCGGAATACGGATCTATACTCACACCGGTGCTCAATATTTGATGCTCAAATATTCATATCTGGGAAGCAATAATCTCCCTTGCTCTCCGGTGTACGAAGTAGTCGCTGGTAACACCGCCGAGGCACAAGCACGTACAGAAGATGCTCGAGGTTGCCGCAGACAAGCTCACCACACCCCCCTGTCCAGCCGCATCGTGGCAGTGGTGTTCAGCGCCCGGCTATTTTTATCCCCTGCGCCTTCAACTCCACCGCGACACCGTCCGCGTTTTGCCATCGATGATGCGCTGCACACGTTGGCCTGCAGCCCTTCACTGCCCCAACTTCGGCCTCCATCGGTGCTGCTGTATACACCCGATCGTCACGAGGACCGAACGGCAATCATCGCAGGCGCAGCGCGGCACCGCTCCCGAGACGTCCATCCTTTTGGCTCCCACCATCACCGCATCGTCGGGTCTGGCGACCAACGTATATCAACAACCGCCTGCATCACCACGAAGGGCTATGCTACACAACAGTTGCTACTCTCGCTGTCTACAGAAAAACGCCCGTGGTTGCCTTGTCCCGTATGGAGTTTCCACGTACGGAGTAGAGCAGCCATCTGAGGCTGAAGTCACGGACCGCCGTAGCAAGTTCGTCACAGTAATACCGAATGCTACCTATGCAATCCTTCCCGCACTAGTCAGAGCTCTAATAGCCGCGCCCGATATTCAACGCCGAAATTCTTAGCTGTGCCGTTCTGGACTGGATGCGGGCTGGAAGTGGTCGTTTCAAAAGCTCAAGCTACCATTTGGGCGCATTGGCCAGGCCTTACAACAGCCTGGCCGCGCGGCATATGCAGAGGTGGTATTGGAGACTGAATGGTTGTGCTACATACCACTCTGAAGTCAATGTACACACTCCGGCTTGGCCAAGAGTACACGAATCCCGTATGCATACTTCTCATACCACTGTTTTGCATCACGAAGCCATGCCTACCTAGTTGGTCTTGATGCCCTATTCCGGGTCATCGGCATGGCTGCCCTCAGCCGCGGCGGCAGCTTCCATCTCCTTGAGCTGCTTCTGGCCCTCCTCTGTCGTAGCATCGATAATCTGCTCCTCCAGGCTGAGGACGTTGGCCTGCGTAATCAAGTCAGTGAAAATGCGATGCCGGTTCACAACGGGGCAAAACACACCTCCCCAAATAGGTTGACCATCTCCTCTGCATCTTCCACCGACATCTTGCCCAATACCTTGTTCACCTCGTCCAGCTTGCCCGACTCCAGAGCCTTCTTCATGTCTGGCTTGAAGCCATCGTAGACCTCGCGAGCCATTTGCACCTCGGGGTCTTGGCTGTCAGCAGGCGGCACATTGATCTGAATCACCGTCCCAGGCTCTACCGCATGGAGCTGGATTTGTTCAACCCCCTCGCCCTCGGGATCCTTGGCCCTCTCCGCCAGAATCTCCCGCGATCGGTTCTTGATCCTCATGTACGTGTCCTGGACGTCCTTGTAGAAGACTTCTTGCGCCTGGTGGCCCTTGGTCGTGATGCGCTTGAAGAACAGCCCCACGCCGTCCTTGCGCAGCGCGCGGCAATACTGAAGCAGCAGTGCCTGGTGGACACACTGCCGCGAGTAGTCGTCGTTGCGCTCCAGGGCGGCGTCGAATGCCAGTACGAGAATACCGTCCGTTTCCCGCTCCGTCAGAATGTGGGGGTGCTGCAACAGGAACTGAAGGCTCGTAGTGTAATCGTTGAGCCTGATCAGGGCAAACTTCTTTGCGTCCGGTGATGCCTCGATCTCTTCGTCATCGTCAACAGTCGCCGTCTCCTTGGAGGATTGGGAACCCGAAGTCGGGAAGCTGGGGTTCAGGAGCTCGACCTTGGTAGAGTTCTCCTGCTTGTCCGACGGCGCGGACTTGGTGACGTGCGAGCTGTCGAACCCCGTGTGAATGTCCGCGCTGGTAATCTTCTTCTTCTCCTCCTTCTCCAGCTCTTCTAGCTTCGTCGCCAGGTCCTTTTGCAGCGTCTTGACCTTGTCCTCATGCTCCTGGATCTCGTCAATCATGGCGCTGTATCGGTCATCTGCCTTCTTCTCATCCAACGCCTTGTTCACCTGGTCTAATAGCACGGCCATCATCTTCGAGTACGTAGGCTGCTCCTGCTCGCCGCTGTGGGCCCCCCCGGGAGGCGTTGGTGGCTGGTCATCCTTGGGGCTGCCGGCAGACTCCATGACGGCTTGGAAGGCTATCTCGCCAGGGTTTCGGGTAGCCGCTTCGGAGGCATGGGCTTTGAGCGAGGCCAGCAGGGCAGAGATGCGGCTCAGCAGGCCATTGTTGATGACGCGCTCGTACTTGAGCGTCTCGATCTGGTGCTTTCGCTGCAGCCGCTCCTGATGGATCTGGTTCTGCTTGGCCCGAATAAAGGATCGCTTGTCGACGTTCGGGTGGACCTCGACGTCGGAATCGTCGCTCAGTTCCAGCGCGTCCTGTGATACATGCATGGTCAGCGGGCAACTGCATGCAGGCATGGTGGGTAGGGGAGGGGCAGAGAATGCTTTGCTGCAGAAGACGTACCCATTTGCTGTAATCGACAGGCATCTTGAACGAGGTCTCGAGCTCTGCCAGCTCTGAAGCGTACCTATCTTTCAAGGAGTTTGCAACTAATTGGAGCTGTGACGAGAGCTACGAAGCTGAGCAGAGGACTTGGATGCGTTGGCAAGAAGATTTTGGTTTACGCATGATAGCGGGGTATGTAGTATGTATCACCGTCGCACCCCGCATCTGACACAGCAGACGATGAGGCTCACAACTTCCAAGACAAGACAGCGGCTTCTGTCTTCATCATTTCGAGGGATCTGTGCCCACCGAATCACTCCCATGGGCCCAACAGACAAGCCGTACAACATAAAATACATTGCGGTACACTAACAGTGCCCGTTCGCTAATAGGTAGTGAGCCACCATCATCTTCGTACATGCTAAAAACAGCCGACGCCTATGCATCGCCTCCGCTAGACCCATCCATATGCCCATGTCATGACTCCTAAAGCCCGAATCAACGATTTTTCTTCACCGCTTAGACCTGCCTTCTCATGACATGGTCTTCATGAAATCGTCCAAGTCAAAGCTCTCCTCATACTGCTTGCTATCCCACAGCTCTCCCAGGTCGTCCAGCCAGGCTTTCTTGCCCGGCTGCTTCAGCACATCGCCCGTCTCCAGGTCGACCATGTCCTCCTCCCGTCCTTCAATCTCATTCTGCGGCTTATCAGATATGAGGCTCGGCCCAGAATCGCCCAGGTTGAACAGGTCCAGAATCTGATCCGTGTCCATGGTGGACAGGCCCGCATTCTGCTGGTTGASCACTGTAGAGGCGACATCGATCTTAAATCGCTGGAGGCTCAGAATCTTCTCCTCCAACGTTCCGCGGGTGATGAGTCGGTACACGTTGACCACCTTCTTCTGGCCGATTCGGTGTGCGCGATCCATGGCCTGTAGATCCCTCTGCGGGTTCCAGTCGTGCTCAACGAAGATGACCGTGTCAGCGCCCGTCAGGTTCAGTCCGAGTCCACCAACGCTAGTGGTCAGCAACAAGACATCGTAGGATGGGTCGCTGTTGAACTTGTTGACAATGTCTTGCCGCTTGTTGGCCTCTACGTTGCCGTCGAGGCGCAGGTGAGACACCGACGGGAGCAGCTCCTTGAGGACCTTGTTTTGCACCATGTCTAGCATCTCCTTCATCTGGCAGAAGATGAGTGCGCGGTGTGGCTTGATGGGCTGGTACAGCGGGTCATTAGAATCCCCGTCCTCGACACCAATGCCACAGTCCACCAGGAGGTCCCGCAGGGCCGTCAGCTTGGGCGCGTGAACGGGGTCGTCGACCGATGTGCCCTGCTTCGCAAGAATCTTTTGCGTGTCATCATACACGTCGCTGCCTGGCTTCATAACCAGAGCAGGCGAGTTGCAGAGCTTGCGCATATATTGCAAGGCTTGGAAGATGTGCTGCTTGGCCTCCTTGTCGTCGCGCCCTGCCTCCGACTGCAGCTTCTTGCCCTGCTTCTTAGTGAAGTCTTCAAACAGCTTCTTCTGCAAGTCGCTGAGGTCGCAGTAATAGTTCTGTAAGATCTTCGGTGGCAAGTCGTTCAGCACCTCTTCCTTGAGGCGCCGAAGCAAGAAGGGAAGAACCTGCTTGTGTAGGGCCTCAATCGCAAGTGCGCCCGCCTCCTGCTCCTTGGACGATGCTTTGCTGTATCGACTAGCAGCAATCGGTTTCGCGAAGCGATCCAAGAAGACCTTCTCCGCTCCGAGGAAGCCGGGCATGAGGAAGTCAAACAGCGACCAAAGCTCCAGCACGTTGTTCTGGATCGGAGTTCCAGTGAGGATGAGGCGATGGTTACTCACGAGCCTCTTGACTGCCTGGGTGATCTTGGCCTTGGGGTTCTTGATCAAGTGACCCTCGTCAAGCACCATGTAGTTCCAATTGTGCTCCTCCAAGATGTCCGTGTCGTTTCTGCACACGTCGTAGGATGTGATGACAATATCCGTCTTCCCCAGCCTGGATTTCATTGCCTTTCTCTCTGCGGGTGGCCCGACGTACGCAGTAACACTGAGGAATGGGGCGTAAGCCTTGATCTCTTGTTGCCAGTGGCCCGAGAGTGTCGGGGGGCAAACGATGAGGGACGGCAGCCGTCGTGCATCCGGCGCCTGCGTCTTGGCAAACTCCTCCTGCCGCTGGTGATGGTCGCTGGCGACAATACAAAGCGTCTGCAGAGTCTTGCCGAGACCCATGTCATCGCAGAGGATGCCATGAAGGTGGTACTTGTTGAGGAAATGAAGCCAATTGACACCTTCTTGCTGATACGATCGTAGCTCGGCCTTGATGGCGACGGGGATGTGGAACGGCTCCACCTTTTTGGGGTCGAGCAGCTGGGCGATAAACGTTCGCTCCCGATCGCGCCCTTTCAGCAGCTCCTCAGACAGGCCTGGAGGGTCAGGAATGCCTGCCTCCAGAGGCACCAGCTTCACCAGCGTTGCGAATGACGTCGTGGCAAGGAGACGAATCTCATTGTCCGAGTCGCTCATCCGGCCAAGAACTGGCACAATGAGGAAGATAACGTAGGGCAAGATGGCGTCGCCCATGACCGCAATCAAGTGGTAGACTGCTTCTATCACACCTTGGCGATAGTTCAAGTCCAGAGGATTGGTAATGGACGGCAAAACCTTTTCGACCAGGGCAGTCATTCCTTCGACGGTGATGACGCTGCAGATGGTAGCCAAGCATTTGGCGGCCATATAGCGGAACACAGACAGCTCGGAGTGAAGGGCCTTGATGACAAGTGGCAGCATCTGCATGACGAATGGATGCAGGGCTCGATCCAACGTCGGCGTCATTGTCCTAATAACAGACATGGCGTCAACAATCTCCTGACCAAGAGTGTTTTCAGGGTCCTTGGCATCAGCTGGAAGGTCTCCGGTGAAGGCCTTGACCAAAGGTCCCTCCATGAATGCCCGCAAGCTCGAAACTGTCTCGAGAAGGCTCGCGCCGTAGGTCATGGAAAGGATTTCGAGGGCTTCTTTGGCACCCCGTCGAGTAATTCGAGCAGCTTTAGCCTCCTTGGCCCATTTAGCCGCGTCTGCGTGGTCGACTCTGTCTTCTTCCTTTTGCATGGACAGAATACACCCCGTCTTGCTGGCGTGGACAGGGAACTCGGGAGTCTCGGCAACTTCAACGCAGGAGAACTTGACCAGATTGGCAACAACCTTATCAGCAGGTCCTCGCCTGGCCTTGTCCGTAAAGAGCTGGACGAGTCTCGCGATGGTCTCCGATGCGGGGCTCTGGAGCTGTTGGCTCTCCTCCGTCTTTACACAATCCATGATGCCTTTGATCAAAGGGCTGGGTTTCTTCGGTAGAAGCTTCATGGCCACCATGGCGGAGTCTGCACTGGCCTTGACCCTTGTGTCGCGCGCTTCCTTTGCGGCCCTGGCCTCCTTGATGACGGAGACGGCGACATCTCGGGCCTCTGCAAGCTGTTGGCTGGCAATCAGGCGTTGGCCAGGGGGCATGATCTTTTTCAGCTTCTCGTAGTCATCCCCGACGCACTTTTCGGCCGTCGCGATCGAAAAGGCGGCCGGTCCCGCCTCTGGCTCGCCCTGCACCACCACCGGTAGCACCGGCAGCTTGCCTTGGGACACTTTTCCGTGGTCGCGGAACATGTTGATGAGTTGCTGACACTGCGTCCTGGCGCGTTGCACAAAGTTGACCAGGTCCCTGTACGCCGACGGCCGATCCGATTCCACCATTCGCTGCAGATGGTCCAGGTACCGAGAAGTGTTCTCTGTGCTCTTGCAGTTCTTGGCGTACTCGTCGACGACAAGGCAGGCTGAGAGTTGGGTAGATGCAAACGCAGATGTCAGTCCCGGGACCAGCAACGCGTCGTAGTCGTCGAGCTGAGCGGCAGGGACCAGGGACATGACCAGGCCCATGGCTTTGGCAGCGGACACGCGTGATCGAATCAACACTTCCATGCCCACAAGGTCAACGTCTCCTTGCATCATGTGGCCATCGACATCATGTGTCAGGCTGGTAGAAACAGCTTCACTAGCTGCCTTGGTAGACCTGCGGCGTCGTTTCGTTGCCCGCTCTGAGCCGTCGGGCGTTGACAATCGCCGCGACGACGAATGCGAAGCGGCGGCATTCGAGTACGTTCCTCCTGATGGCTTTTGGAACAACGTGCCGTTCATGGGGATGGGGTTCCTAGAGATGCCGATTGGATGCATTGTAAGTTGCATCAGCGCATCTATATGAGGCGCAAATTCATCCGCAAGAACGGCCGGGTCCTTTGCCAGAGAGCGAACAAGCGAGCCCCACAGCTGGAGGGACATGTTCAGGGTCTCCTGATCTCTCTCCACGAGAATGTTCTGAAAGACAAGTCTGAGGATCCTTCCATTGAGCCAGCCTTGGGACGTCTCAGCGCCCAGGTTAGCAAAGGTGAGCAGCGCCTTTAACACGGCCAGGCGGACAGACGTTATCGTGTGCCGCAGGAACGGGTAAAGTCGTGGTACTAGAAGGGTGAAAGAGCGTTCCTCGTCCTGCGCCGCAGATGCCTTCATTGCCTCCAACACTTCGGGGAAGCTACAGAGTGTAGCGAGAAGATCCATGATTCGTCCCGTACTCGCGCTCAAGTCATCGCCGAGGTTGGAGAGACTCTCCCAGACGATATTGGTGAGGCTATCCAACGCCGCAGGCCGCATCGTGACAAATTCTTTAGCCATTGGGATGAGAGTCGCCGCACTCACCGAACGAACATCGTCGTCCAAATCGCCGAGGCCATTCATGACGGCCTTGATGATGCCATCGATCATGTCGCCATCCTGCAGGAGCAGGTCTTTGCGGACCGCAACAACGTACCTCAAGCCCACCATGCCGCCGTGGCAAACGGCCCACACGGGCCTCTCAAGCTCAAGGTCGTCCTGCATGACCATCCGATAGAGTACGCGGTAAATATCGTCGACGGACTCAGAAGGGACGTGCTTCAGGACAGAGCCTAGAGTCTGGCCGATGGTCTCTCTTATCGGGGCCACCGATGTGTCTGAGCTGTAATCTGTGAAGCGGTCCAGCATCAAGACACAGCAGAGCCGGCAGGCGAGGTCGTTGAGCCACCTGCGATTCAGGTCGTCGTTTTCCTCCCTACCTTTGCCGCGCATCCTCCCGGCGCCTCCGCCGTGGACTCGGGCCACCTCTCTTAGCCCCATGGCAGCTCCATGACGGGTCTCCCAAGACGAGTCGAAAATATCAACCTTGAGGTAGTCGCAGAGGCGCTCGTATGGCCACTCGGCGCCCTCCATGGTCTCTTCAGCCTCGAGCTCAGACTTGATGGGCAATACCGGGCCTTTGAACTCGCTGACGACGTTGGTCTCCTCATCAACCTCAGCAGGGCGATCGAGGTTGAAGTAGTCGTTCATCTTCCCGTTCTTTTTGGGGTCGGCATCGGCGGCAGGGGTCTCGTCGAAGCCGAAGCCCTCGGATCCTGCCGTCACTGAGCGCCGTAGGGATAGATCGCCGAACCCACCCTTACCTTGGGACGCCTTCATAGCTTCCCTCTTCCGCTTCCGCTTTAGGAAATTGAGTTGTCGTGTGCTCAGCCGCGAGTCCTCCGCTGATTGACCGGGCCCGGGGATGCTGTCGCTCCGACTCAAGCCGTTGCTGTTGCACGCATTGATGGGGGTCATGGGTGGAGCTTGGCTGTCGAAGGGTACGGGCACCTCTTCATCCTCAAACTTCCTCCCCAGCAAGCCCAACCGCCCTACCAGGGTTTTCTTCTGATGCGCGAGGCGGGCTTGCGGGTCTAAGGCGGCTAGGCTATACTCGATGCCGCCGCCTCGCAACAGCTCGCGACCATTTTTGAGAATGGCGTCGACATCGAGAGATTCGAATTTGAAGAAATCATCTTCCGTGATGCCTGATTCTTTGTCGCCCTCTTCTTCCTTGACATGGCCGTTTTCGGCGTGGGGCTCTTCCTTCTTGGGTTCGCTCGGCGCATCCTCCGAGTTCGGGTCATGGACGGGGGCGTTCTCCACGATCTTGCCTATGGCCTTTGCGGCAGTGCTTCTCGTCTCCCATTCCTTATGGCGGAGATAGTGGACCACTCTTGACAACAAGTTGAATAGTTCATCTGGGTGCTGTTTCTGCCAGTCGGCGAGCTGGTTGACGGCAGTGTCCCGGATGAGCCGGGTACTCCCCGTCTCGAGGATGCTAGCGAGATATACGTCAGCCGGAAGTCAAGGGGTAGGGCAAGAGTGTGGGGGTGGTGTTGCATCACGAGATGAAATATGCAGCGACGAGTCTCGCTCAGCCGAATTGGCATCCAGGAGCCTTTAAGAGATCTCGTCTACTTGCATATCGCACTCGCTGCCACGGTTAACAGGGAAGGAAGAAGTGAGATAGCAACTTACGTCACGAGGCGATCGAGTCTGTGGCCATGTCAGTCGCAAGATACTTTGATGCATGAGCAGGGAGGAGTGGTCTTACCTTGAGGCCATTGTGTATTACTGGGATGACTATTGATGCTTCCGTGGCTGCATGACTCGGTGGGCACCTTGGATGGTGTCAGTGACTTTGATTTTGCACGCTAGATGAACCGGGAAGCAACGGCTGGGGCACAGTAAGGAGACGGGAGGTTCGAGGTAGAGCATGCTTGGGTGGAAGAGCTGGCAAGGAGAGAAGGGTATGCCGCGAACTTATACAGAAAGACCAGGCGGAAGTTAGAGACAGTGATTAAGACGCTGCAACGAGATGAATGAACGCATCACGTACCCTTGATGTTGTCCCGTCCAGGTGCAGTCACCGGCCGCGACGCCCATGCACTGCACCCCGGAGAGGCGGATGAGTTGCGGTGCTGTGCGACGCAGGGGCAAGCACGCGCAGAGGACAAGAGCCGGGTGGTTGGTGATATTGATGCTTGGTGGTCACAGTGGGTTGCGATGGAGCGGCGCATGTAGCATTGCAAGGAGCAGAATGGAGGAGGAATGAGGAGGAGTTTGCAGCTGTGATTGAAGAATGGGTATTGAAACGGAGTGATGAAGCGATGAAGCGAAGAAGTGTGAATGACTGAATGGATGATGATCCAGTGCCAGCCGGTACTGAATCACAGTCGGGGGGTGTCTTGATGCGTCTTGATGCGTCTTGATGCACGGCGTCGGCACGGTCGTGAAGCAGCGACAGCCGGGCCTCGAGGTGCGCGCACGACGACGGGGGACCTTGGCGGGATGTACACGCCTGACAGCTGCACACGGCGGAGGCGCCCAGCAGTGTTTGGCGCCGAGGGAAGAGTGACAGTGCAGCCGTGTGCCCTGTCTGTTTGCGGCGCACGCACAGCTGAGTGGTGGTGCAAATGCGCTGCACGGCGCTGCACAGCACAGCACTCGGTGCGGCCGATGACGGGAGGTGGATTGGCTGTGGCTGACTGGCGGGCTGGCCGGGTCGCTCGTGCTCTGGCCGAGGTGCGCTGGAGACTCGGGGGAAATGGAGCGGAGGGCAGGCCGGGCCTTTGTATCATGTGTGTGTGCCTTTATTTTTATACACGCTGGGCAGGAGCGCGCTGGCACGTCGACCAACAGCCTGGCTCGCTGCTCTCGCTTAATTTCTCTTGCCTTGTTAGCGCCTTTTTCCCGGGCGTCAGGCTGCAGGTGTGCTTTGACTGGACCCACAAGTCCCGGGTGCTAGCCGGGCCGCGGGAAAGACGGTATCGAAATTGGTTCCTCAGGCAGCAACGCGGTCCCGCGACGCGACCTCCAACGCTCCACGCCCTCAGCGTTCGCGGCGGCACCGCAGAGACGCGTCGCATCGCATCCATACCGCATCCGTCGCAGCCCGACCCCATCGCCAGGTCCAGACTGCAGTCCCCTGGGCCCTCGGATGTTGCGCTCCAGCGACAGCGCGGCCGCCGACCATGTATATCAAGCAGATCATTATCCAGGGCTTCAAAAGGTGCGTGCCCTCGCCCGTGTGTCTTGCGTTCGGCAATCCGTCGGCGGGCGTATGTACTGATGCCGCGGCAGCTACAAGGACCAGACTGTCATTGAACACTTCTCGGCAAAGACAAACGTCATCGTCGGTCGCAATGGCTCCGGCAAGAGCAACTTCTTCGCGGCCATGCGCTTCGTCCTCAGCGATGCCTACACCCAGATGAGCCGCGAGGAGCGCCAGGGCCTCCTCCACGAGGGATCTGGCTCCGCCGTCATGTCGGCCTACGTCGAGATCATCTTCGACAACAGCGACGATCGCTTCCCTACCGGCAACAAGGAGGTTGTTCTGCGACGCACTATTGGTCTGAAAAAGGACGAATACTCGGTCGACCGCAAGGTCGTCACCAAGGCCGACGTCATGAACTTGCTAGAGGCGGCTGGCTTCTCTCGGTCGAACCCTTACTACATCGTCCCCCAAGGGCGTGTCACCGCGTTGACCAACATGAAGGAGTCGGACAGGCTGAGCTTGTTGAAGGAGGTTGCCGGTACCCAGGTGTACGAGGCCCGTCGAGCCGAGTCGCTCAAGATCATGCACGAGACCAACAACAAGCGCGAGAAAATCGACGAGCTGCTCGAGTACATCAAGGAGAGGCTGACTGAGCTCGAGGAGGAGAAGGAGGAGGTGCGAGGATTCCAAGACAAGGACAGAGAGAGGCGGTGCCTCGAATACGCCTACCATCACAGAGAACAGATGACCATCCAGTCCACCCTAGAAGACATTGACAGCGCAAGGCAAGACGGCCTCGACACGACCGATTCGAGGCGCACCCAGTTTCTCGAGGGCGAAAAGGAAATCGCCAGGATCGACGCAGAGATCCACGCGCTGCAGAGGGAACTCGAACTGTTGCAGATCGACCGGCGCCAGCATGAGGAAGATAGACGCGATTGCGCCAAGACTCTCGCCAAAGTGGAGCTAAAGGTCAAGAACGTGAAAGAAGGCCAGTCGGCGCAAGAGCAAGCCCGAGAGCAGCATGATGCCGAGTTGGAGTCTGTCCAGGCAGACATAGCGTCAAAGGAGGAGGAGCTGGAGAAAATTTTGCCTGACTACAATAAGAAGAAGCAGCAGGAAGATGATGTCAGGAGGCAGCTGGACACAGCAGAGGCGGCAAGGGCGCGACTTTTCGCCAAGCAAAGCCGCGGTTCTCGCTTTAAGAACAAGGTCGAACGGAATGCCTGGCTGAATCAGGAAATCAACGAGCTTGAGTTGACAATTAGCGCGCAAAAGGCAAACAAGCTCGAAGCCGACGAAGAAGTTTCGAGAGTCGAAGAATCTATCAGCCAGAGCGAGCAGGAAGTTGCCGATTTGCGGTCACGCCTAGCAAACTGGAGTGGCGACAGGAACCAGCTTGCAGAGCAAGTCTCGCAAGCGAGGCTCACGCTGGACAAACTGAACGATGAAAGGAAGCTCATCCGCCGCGAGGATGACAAGCTCAACTCCGTCATCATGAATGCCCGACAGGAAAAGGACCAGGCCGAGCGAGAGCTGGCACACGCTGTCGATGGCGCAACAGCTCGCGGCCTGGCCACCATTCGCCGCCTGAAGCAAGATCAAGACATCCCTGGCGCGTACGGAACACTGGCAGATCTCCTTGACGTCGGCGACGCCTACAGGCTACCCGTCGAGCAGACTGCTGGCGCCAGCCTGTTTCACTATGTTGTTGACAACTCTGACACTGCAACATACCTTGCGGATACGTTGTACAGGCAGCATGGCGGCCGAGTTACCTTCGTGCCCCTTGCGCAGTTGCGACCGCGCCATATCAACCTGCCAAGGTCAAATGATGCGGTGCCTTTGATCAACAAGATCACCTACGATCCGAAGTTTGACAAGGCATTCCAGCAGGTTTTTGGAAAGACGGTCTTGTGCCCGAATCTGGCGGTTGCCGGCCAGTATGCCAGAAGCCACGGCGTGGATGGCATCACTGCCGAGGGAGACACCACCAACAAGAGAGGCGCCATGACCGGTGGCTATATCGACCCTCGAAAGTCGCGCCTGGAAGTGGTCCAGGCTGCCAACAAGTGGCGAGAGGAATACGAAACGCTCGTCGCCCAGTCCCGCGACATCCGGAGTCAGATCGAATACAAAGACCAGGAGATTACCGGCGCCATGTCCGAGGTACAGAAGCTCGAGCAGAAGCTCCGGCAGGCTGAAGACGGCTTTGAGCCGTTGAAGCACGAGCTCCGGAGCAAGTCAGCCCACGTCGAGAACGAGAGGGCCCACCTTGACTCGGCCATGAAGCGACGTGATGCTGTTGAAAAGAACATGACTGGGTTCATGGAAGAAGTTGCCGCACACGAAGTCGAAGTTGAGACGGACTTTAAGAAGAGTCTGACTGCGGCAGAAGAGCGGCAGTTGGAAGAGCTGAGTGGCACGACTCAGCAACTCCAGAAGCAGTGGAACGACGTGAGCAATGCTCGCAGAAAGCTCGAGAGGACGAAGCAGCTCCTTGAGGTGGACTTGCGCCAGAATCTGCAGATGAAGCTCGACCAGCTCAACAGCCAGGCGTTCGAGAACTCTGCCTCTGGTGCAGCGACGGGAGGATTGAAGGAGGCGCAGAGAGAGCTCAAGAAGGCCCAGAAGACTCTACAAGCCGTCGAGGCAAGCCTCGAGGAAACCGAGGCCAGCATGGACAAGCTCAATGGTCGCATGGAGCAGATTTCTGCAGAAAAAGTACAGCGCGAACAGGTCCAGAACGAGATCTCCACCAGGATAGAAAAGCAACAAAAGAGGATGGAGAAGACTCTCCAACGGAAAGCTCTGCTGACGGCGCAGGCGGCAGAGTGCGCAAAGAACATCCGAGATCTCGGAGTGCTGCCCGAGGAGGCCTTTGACAAGTTTGAGACCATGGAGGCCAAGGTGGTGAGTTACTCAACGCAACTCCTTCGGTATCAAGCCCATGCGTGCTAACCATGATGCAGATCACATCCAAACTCAAAAGGGTCAACGAAGCCTTAAAGAAATACAAACATGTCAACAAGAAGGCCTTTGAGCAGTATAACAACTTTACCACCCAGCAAGACCACTTGATGAAACGACGGAAGGAGTTGGACGCCTCCCAGGAGTCCATCGAGGAGCTTGTCGAGCACTTGGATCGCCGGAAAGACGAGGCCATTGAGCGAACTTTCAAGCAGGTGTCCAAGGAATTTGCAACCATTTTCGGAAAGCTGGTGCCCGCTGGCCACGGCCGCCTCGTCATTCAGCGCAGAACCGATCGCCGCCAAGATCTCGATGAATCGGATGAGGAGGCACGAGGCAGTGTCGAGAACTACATTGGCGTTGGCATCAGTGTTTCTTTCAACTCGAAACATCTTGACGAGCAGCAGCGGATTCAACAACTCAGTGGAGGACAGAAGAGTAAGCCACAAGATGTCCCAACTCAAATTCCACCGCATGCTGACCAAACTAGGTTTGTGCGCGCTTTGTCTCATTTTTGCGCTGCAGGCAACGGAGAGCAGCCCGATGGTGATTTTCGATGAAGTGGATGCCAACCTGGATGCCCAGTACCGAACTGCTGTCGCCGCGCTGCTCGAGTCGATATCCAACGAGATCGGCACGCAGTCCATCTGCACCACCTTCCGACCCGAGATTGTGCATGTTGCGGACAAGTGCTACGGCGTGACGTTCCGCAACAAGACGAGCTCGATCAACTGTGTCAGCACGGAGGACGCCCTGAACTTTGTCGAGGGGCAGGCAAAGCCGGCCTGAATGACTGCTGGAACGGCGGCGGTTACGAGCGAGACGACGTTAGGGGAGCACAGGGGACGGGCATGGGAGTTTGGCGTTAGGACTCGAGACCCTCGGGAGTGGGTTCGGAGGAATTTGTACGGTGGCTCGTTTCTTGATGAAGAGATGCCGTGCATAATGATCTGATTGTAAAGGTCAGAGAAGTTTAGAGTGTGGCAACGTATGACTGGTCGGCACATAATTGGACTCGGATGACTTGACGCATTGGTGCCACTGAGCAAACGTGGCTGTCCAAGGGAGGGGTTTTGGAGCATCGGATGTCAGTCGCTGCGAAGGCTTCTTCTCTGTGTGAACACCGCGCCTTCTCCTTCTAAAGCCTAGCCCGGCTTCTTCGAGTTTGTAGCCCGACCTTCCTCAGCCTACACACTACATCAGCCACAGCACACGGCAACGGATGCGAAGAACGAGCTCTGTTCACACCGAACGCAGCCCGAGGCCTCCCTTTTACGCCTGTCATCAACAGACCAAGACCTTCTCGGCATCTTCTCCGCCACAGCCCTTCTGCACCGGTCCTTTCCCGTCGTCAGTCACGGATGCAAGCCTTGGGAGATCAAGATGGACATCACCGCCGATAACTTTTGGGAGAAGCTGCCAGATGTACTTGCAATCATCACTGAGGCCGACTATATCGCCATAGACCTGGAGATGACTGGTGTCCAAGTGCGGGATTCTCTCTTGACTAGAGAAATATCCGTAGATCAGGTCTATGGCAGGATCAAAGCCGCCGCCAGCACGTTTTCCGCCATCGAACTTGGCATCACGGCAATCCGCTGGATAGAATGTTGGTGTTTACTTCCTCCTGGGCCAATATCGTACCACTGATTACGGATAGCCACCTACGAGACGCACACGTTCACGATTCCCATCTCCACCCTGGTTCCGCGAAGCACCAAAGAGGACAACCAACTATCGGAGTTTCTTGACCGGAAGTTGACGCTGTCATCAAACTCGCTCCATTTCCTCCAGAGGCACAATTTCGACCTCGAAAAGGCCATGACAGCTGGCGTGCCGTACCTCAGCCGCGAGGAGCACCGGTTAGTGAGAGAACAGTTCTTCCAGGACAGAAACCCTAAGAGAATGGACTTGGCATCTTTGGATGATTTTGACGCCATATTCTGTGAAAATTTGCGGAATGCAGCTCAACGATGGCTGCGCACCGATCCCGAAATTGTTGGTTCATGGTTGATGTATGTATCCCGGGATGCCACTGACGCTGTTCACAGGGAGCCATGCTCGAAATACCCGAGCCGCGTGGAACGAACCTGACCAAGTCAACTGTATCATTGGTGAACCAAATAGTGGCAGACGAGTTTCCGCAGTGCCGTTGTTGGCGACCGAAGCGCGGTTCGGCAATGAACATAACTCTTCGGGACGTTGACAAGGACAACGAGGTATGTCACCCATGACGCCGCACGGTTTTCGTAACAGGAAATCTGACAGCATTTTACAGACTCAAGCACGAACAAGTGAAGCCAGGAAATTTGCCTTGGCGAAGCAAGTTGGTAAGGGTCAATCACTTGGGCGTTATTACTTCGTTCTCACCTTCGACAGGGCTATCATGGATCTTAGAGGCCTTGGTTGGCATCCAAGGTCTAAACGAATACGAGGAATTGGCTCATGTCGTAAACACGAGGCTTTCGACTCCAGATGGATCGGAGCAGTTTGCTAGAGAGCCAACACCATGGCAGGAAGGAGGACAACAGCACTGGCACGACCTTTTGCAGAAGCTTCAGACCCATCGCCCAGTCTTGATAGGTCACAATGTGGTCTACGATCTCGCCTTTCTGTACTCCATGTTCATCGGCAAGCTCCCAGAGAAGGTAGACGAGTTTCGAGCACGTATTCACGACTTGTTTCCTCGCATCTTGGACACGAAACTACTGCTCTCCCAAACCGTCGACCCAAACACTGTCGATTCGAGCCTGGAAGACTTGTACCTCAAGCTCCAGGTCCAGGCATATCCGTTTGTGGGAATAGCAGCCCCCGGATGGGGCTTCAGCTTTTATAGTATGGGCATTGGCGCAAACATGGGGTTTGCACACAATGCTGGCTTTGACAGTAAGTAGCACGCACTTAAGGGTATTTGTTCATTTAGCTAACGTATATTCAGGCTACATGACGGCAGTGGTATTCCTGAAAGTCTCTTGCAAGAGGATGAGGCTGCAGAAGAGGGCTATTGCCTCCCCGAACAACAGCAAACTTGCCTCACCTAGCCGAGAGGATGTCCTCACAGCAGACTCATGGTACGGCCTCGTGGACGGCCAGAAGTCCGCGATGGACAAGTTCCTCGAAGGAGAAGACATCTGCCTTCCGAGTCTCGAAGGCCCCTTTTTCGCGCCCGTTCGGAACAAACTGCGCATGTCCACCGCCGGGATACTTAATCTCGAGGCAGATCAGGGCGAAGAACCAGCTCCCACAGGGAGACGGACGCACCCTGACGACGGGAAACCCGAAAAGGACGCAGGCACCGTCGCACGCTTCTGCGAGTTGCACGACGAGATGCAGGGCTTAGTGAACGACATAGAATTGCTCAGGATGGATGCCAGAAGCAGTGGTTCGGGCGTGATCTGTGACAGGTTGGAGGAGACGCAACGGCGTATGGAAAAGACACGAGATAAGACTCGCTGCTTTCTTGCAGTGGCCGAGAATTGAGGTGCTTGCCATAGCCTTTCGAGTGAGAATAAAAGTTTTGCCGCAGCAACGGCATTTTATACAAGAGCGTGTACATGATAGTCTTACATGTAACGCCAACAAGGCGCAACGGCCCCCAGATCTACCTGTCAGACATCATGTTCCGCACACCGCGATAGTACTCCGACGACAGTTCCTTCTCCAGCTCTTCCCTGGTCAGCCACTTGAAGTCAGTGTATCCAAAGGGGTTGCCCTCCAAGTCGGCCTGACCGGCTATGATCCGGCCCTTGAGGAAGAAGGTCTTCTGGCCCTTCTTCTGGACGGTTCCGTCGGCGTCGAGGACGGGGTTGTCGACGACGTGGGCCACGGGGACGCGGCCGACGATCCAGGTGTTCATGTTGACACCCGCTGTCTGGTCGAGCACCCTCTTTGCAGTCTATCACCTCCATTAGCAAGATCTCAAAGACTCCAGGGSCGGGCGGGCTTGCCCACCTCGTGCAAGTTCTCGTCCTTGGGAATCACATCCGCGGGGAAGCCCCAGCCATCTTTGCCTTTCACAACCAGATACAGCGTCCTGTCCATCTGCCTGTCCAGCCTCCTCACATCGCCCTTCTTGTCCGCCTCAGTCTCCCGCTCAACGGGCCGCTCGACGGGCACCACATCCTCGGGCGGGATAACCTCGGCGTCATCGCTGACCCTCGCCGCCGCATCCTTGAGCAGGCTGTCCAGCACGTTCTCCTGGCTGCTCAGATGGTCGCCGACCTTGAGCTCGTCGTCCCACGCCTTGGAGCTCTTGCCGTGGTACATGCCCAGCTCCTTGGCGACTGTGCCGTTGCGCTCCTGCACCTTGAGGTTCCAGTCCAGCCGGCGAGCCGTGTCGGGCTTGAAGTAGATGCTCGTGATGAAGGGCGTGTTGAGCCGCTCCTCCAGCCGCTTCTGGTAGAAGAAGAAGGCGTTCTCGAAAGGGTGCAGGCGACGGGTCAGGAGGGGCGGGCGCGTAAGGATGAGGCCGGAGCGGACGTCGTAGGGGGGAGGGGGGTGGCGTGCCGATGCAGGCGGCGGGGGGTTGGTATCCGTGGATGACTTGGTGGGTGCGGCTGCTGCGGCAGAGGAGTAGAGTCGGCTTGACGATCTGATGTAGTTCGTTGCGCATCGTGAGCAGACTCTGGGGGCTGCTACAAGGAGTTGGTCAGCTGAGAGTTTCACCAGAGGCCATTAGCCTTGCGATGGTGATTCTTACCGTAAAGAGCGTCCTGCAGGGCACGCCCTCCTCTACTTGAGGCCGTCATGATAGGCGCTCTCTCCGTGTGGCGGCCCCTAAACCCAGGATTCCACGTCAAGTGCGAGAGATGCTCTCCGCGTCTCGAACTTTTTTGATGGTTGCACGACCCCCAAGCTCCTGGTGGGTACGTACCCGAACTAAAGCACTCGCATCGGCCGATTACATAATAACCCCGTGCCGAGTCAGCCTGAGGCAGAATTCCCACAAGGGACCACAGTACCCAGCCCTATCCCCTGGAAGAGGCCCTCTGGCGCCGTCCTCTCGCATTTTCTTTCCTCTTTTTCTCCCTCACCCAAGGCACCCTTTCCTTATCGTCAAGACCTGTTTCCACCTCCAGAACGTCCTGATCATTTACGAGTGCCGAGAGTGACTCCCAGAGCGGTCTTTTCGCTAGCGGCACCTGCAAGAAGGACTTTTTGTCCTTTCTTTTACTGTTCTACCGGGTTCTGTTAGATAGATACTGCTGACATTTCAATCAATCGCTGTTGGCTTCGACCTCCAGCACGGCTCTTCAGCCGCTTGCAGCTCGTCGGAGCTACCCACCATGGCGCTCGACGACTTGATCCCAGGGCAATCGTCAGATCTGCCGGGCTTTTGATAGCGGCTTTCAGTTCCCCCAGGAAACTCTTTGCCGGTATCTCCCTGTCAGTCGTCGAGGCCTGTGGCTAAAACTTCACTCAGATGTTGCATTGTTTATGTTGCGCGCCCCCGAAACATTCGTGAGATTCGTCCGTCGTTGTCATTTGTCTAGCCCTCGGGGTTAAGCCCACAAGAAACCACATTCATACAATATTCAAACACGATGAGCCCGTACCCGGGAGCCATTTCGAGTCCCAACCAGTATGACCACATACAGCCAATATATACCGACTCTCGTTGCGCCACGATGCCCTCCCGAAAGAACACATTCCCTGTCCGCGGGAAGAAGTTGGGTATCAAGCTACATGGATCGCCGATATGCCCTAAACGCCAGAGTCAAAACGACGAAGTCCCTCTCGTCCACCTTCGTGATCAAGCTTGAAGCTCCGCGACCGCTTGCGCCACTTCCTGCGAGGCTCTCTTCTCCCATGACCGCCGAGATTCTCCGTCGAGCGAGGACGCATCCTTCACCTCGTCGTAAAGCTTCCGCGATATAGCTCGATTGATCATCTCGTATTGCTCCGTCGTCAGCTTCTGAGCTCGCCAGTGCGGTCTCAAGGCCGTCTTGACGATGTCATTAATGCTCCTCTTTTCCTCGTGCGTCATGGCTAACCTGGTTGGGGAAGTCTCTTGTCTGCGCGGCTGCACCCGATGGGGTCGGCGAGGCCGAGGTTGACGCAGCACCAAGGGGCGGATTTCGGCTCTGCCTGGCCGTGTCTCGGAATCGCTATGATCGCTGGTTGGCCGGTTTGGTGAATAGTTGGCGGGTGGGTACCGGGGCTCAATGTGTGTGCTAAGCGACAGGGTTGGGGATGTTTCCCGGCCATTGGTGCGAGGTAGAGGCGGAGGAGTAAGGGAAAGCGCTCGAGGGCTGTTGTGGTTTGAAGGGGATGGTGAGATGACCGGGGACGATGCCTCTGGCGGCTGCCGCCAAGTCGGGGTCAACGCTGCCGCCTCATCCTCGGACATAGCGTTGGGTTCCAGTTCCTTCAGCAGCGATGACACGAGCGGTGTTTCCGTTTCAATCCGACCGAGACCGCCTCTCAAGGGCAATCCATTCGTTGGCCGCACCGTCGATGGGCCAGCAGCTGCGGCTGGAGACGGCACCGATGTCGACGCCTCGCCCTGGGTAGGAAGCCGTCGAGTTCGGGGACGCTTTAGCCTCCGTTCGGGCTCTTGTTGAACAGAGGGCTCCGCTGGCGACGCAGTGACGGACCGAGTTTTGCGCTTTCGAACTCCATTGGCGTTGGGGCTGTCAACCTCGCGAGCACGGTCGAACGCTCCCCACGCCCGCCTCTCTTCTCTCGTCTCCTCAACCGGCTGAGGCGCAGGCTGGAGGCGCTCACTGATTTGTGGCGGAATGTTATTGGCAAATTCGTCTCGGGCGCCGAGGCGCTGCGCAATATTTACTCGCTGCTGCCATCGCTGCAGCTCTCGCTGGTCATTTTGCTGAAAGAGGCGGTATTGCTCGAGGTCCTCATCGTCGTCGTGGTTATCGAGGTCCAGGTCGCTCATTTCGAAGAAACGGCCAGAGAACTGGCCCCAGGCGCCCTGCCACTCGGCGTTTCGTGCCTGCCGGCGCGCTCTCCTGAGCCGTGCTCGGGTTCGAACGTGGAATCCTCGAACGTCTCGGGGGTTAGGCCGTCGGACACTTTGGGGGCGAGGTGACTGAGTGCCAGCCACTGATCCTTCGTGCTCATCTGTCAGATCGAACAGATGGACACACTCCATGCAATACCAGTCGCCCTCCGGGATGTAATCGAGTCCAATGCAGTGGGTATGGTAGGCTGCATCGCAGCTGTCGCAAAGGAGCAGAATGTCCTCACGTTCGGCCGAGTTGCATATGGGGCATGGATTATTACCGTCATCTTCGTCGGGATCGGGGTTCTGGGCCTGCCACTGCTGGACGTCGAACTCGGCCACCTGCTTCTTATCCTCGACATCGTACGTGGAAATTGCGGTGCCTTTGTGCGGTTTCACGGGTCAGCTTGCTTCTGGATGGGGAACAGGCTCGGCTGGCTAACCATCAGCTCCGTTGTAGACTCGCACCGTATGGAACGGGTTGCGACAGATGGGGCAAGTATTTGTTTTTTGGGCCCATGATCGAATGCAGGAGTCGTGGATTATGTGTTCGCACCCGTCCAGCGCCGCCACGATGTCGAGATGGCCGGAATCCTCGCCAACGGCCTCGGCGCCAGCCGTCGTCGACGAGGCCGCCTCTGTGGCAGTCCCGTTGACGGGCGAAGGGCGAGGCAGCGGATCAAGACATATGATGCACTGCTCGGGCTCAGACATGGCGCCAGCTTCGACAAAACAGGAGACAGAATGAAGGAAACATGTAAAAGGACAGCTCGAAAATCGATCTGAGAGGCGCGGCGAGCCGTCGGAGGCGTTTGACGGATGGATTTGAAGACGGGACTGGTGTTGATGGTGATGTATTAGTGGATGCGTCGGCCTGGGGCGTAGAGTGCAGCGCAGCGCAGTGCAGCGCGGCAGAGACAGCAGTGGGTACAAGCGTGAGGTGGGCGGGTTTGGTCAGGTTCCAGGTTCGGCTGGCACGAAAAAAGTGACGGCCCAGTGGACCTTGGAACTGAGGAGAGTGGAGGGACTCAGTGGACGACTGGGCGTTCAGCGGCTGAGGGGCGGGTTTGGCGATTAGCCTAGCCGCAGCAGGCTGTTAGGGGGGTTCAAGCGGGGCCAATCAGCGTCCTATGGCGCTGAAGCCGCCACGTCTTGCAGAGAAGGGAAGGGAGTGGTGAAGGAGAGGGCGAGAGAGATGGGGAAAAGCGAGGAGGGGAGCGTAGTGGGGGTGCGGTGCGCGGGCAAAAGTATCCCAGTTCCGTCGCCTTTGGCGATGCCCAGCTGCCTGCCCTCTTGTTGATTTGAAGACGAGAGAGGAAAGTCAGTTTACCTGGAAGATGTGCCGAAGTCAATCAAGTGCTCGCCAAGGCGTCAACAGAAGCTCTTGTTCTGGCCCGTTGGATGCCTGTAGCTGCAGTGGAGTTCGGCGCACTGCAAAGGCAGCTTGGGTTGGGGGCAGACCGTTCGCTTCGCAGCCCGAGTCGGGTGATGCTGGGAGGAGAAGCTGGGCAGGAAATAGCGAATGGGAGTCGGTTCTGAATAATGCCTCCCGTTGCCGTGGAGAGAGATGCAGCAGGCGTCCGTCTGTCTCTGGCGGCAGTTGGCAGCGTGTGTGTGTGCGTGACCAAAGGCATGCGCATAAAAGGACGGACGGATACACCCGCCAGCTGAGTTCGCAGCACTGGATAAAGAAGAATTCGAACAGAAACCCAAGGGGGCGAGAACAGGCAGCCAGCTGGGGGAAGCAATTTCGACCTGCTCGCTGCTCGGCTCACGTGGTGGTGGCCGTTCGCTTTCTCCGATGCTGCTGTTTCTGGTATTGGTTCGTGAATGCGTGACCACATACGAAGTAGTCCGTATTACGCACCAGCCCAGTCCAGGCCAGCCAGCCCCTCTCCAGCTAAGTAGGTACCTACCTGCCTAGTTACCTCACCAATGTACGAAGGGTGAGTACCGACCTCCCCCAACCCAGGCCCCTGGGCGAGCTGATGAAGCATTCTTCGTCGTTCGCTGTGGGAAGGGTCGGCGTCACCGCCTGGCCTTAGCCACGCAGGAGAGCGGCCACGGAACCGGAGCGTCCACCTTTCACCTGCCCATGCCACCAAATCGGGGAGGCAGCAAGGGAGAGTAAAACAACCAGTGTTTTTTTTTTGTAGATGACCTTCGAAGGCAGAGCCCAAAAGAAAGTGCACCTCTRRRTGTACCAGGACYAGGGTTGTACAGTATACGATATTGCACTTCGCACTATATTTCCGGGCTCGCTAGCGCTCGTCTTCGATTGCTAGAACTCGCGCTCGGCTGCTGGAGTTGCCCTCGATTGCTGGAGCTGACAGGAGCCAGGTTCGGGCTCGCACGGTARCAGGGACCCTGGTACATCCMGAGGTGCACTTTCTTTTGGRCTCAACCTTCGTGCTTGTCATGGACCGATTCTGCGATTAGACAATATTAGTGGTCCTGCTACAACCCGTCTGGTCATGCACATGCACACCACCGTGGCGGCCACTCTGCATGACAACGGCTGCGCATCTTCCATGTCATGCTTGTGAATCACTGAGATGTCGCTTCCAGGCACCGCGAACCTCATCCCTTCCCTTTCCTGGCGCACGCTCCGTCTGATCCTCCCAGAACGCCTCAGGCAGCGGTCGGCCCGCGTGCGCGTGTTTAGTGAGTCACATTAGGCGCTCGATTGGACGAGACGGTGACAGGCGGCGATGTCTCGCACGATGCACGCACGATGCACGCACGAATCGCGCACGATGGGGCGAGGGCAGTTAAGTGTTGGCAAAGTCATGCTGACCCCGGGTAGATGCGCCGACCCCTGCGTGCAGTGAAGATAGTGATGCCACGCAGGCACTGACCTGTCGTTGTCGGCATCGTCCGCCAGCTCTGATGCCTGGATCAGAAGCCAGCCGCCATGTCTGCCTCGGCGCGTCTTCCAGAGACGAGCGCCATAATGACCGAAGACGGCGCGCTGCAGCACTTGTTGACAGCAAACAGCCACGTATCGCAACGTTACTCCTGCCGCCTCATAATCCAGAGCCATACACGAAGCTGATAGTGCATGACTGGGTATCCAATCAATACGACAGCACGCACTTGCCGCCTGAAGAAAAACAAGTCATGACAACACACCCACGAACAAAACGTTAATCGCTGCAGTTACAACCTTCACTGCCGTCTGCAGATCTCAAACATGTTTGAGTCATCCGACGTCGCTTCTGATATGCTCCTCGACAACGATGCTTCTGCCTCGCGCAATGTCGTTGATGCCATCGTCATTTGCAAGGCTTGGCTCGGTGGACCGACTCGGCAAATTCGCGACAGCTCGACTTATCACGATCATTCCACGAAGGGAGGGTCCGTTCTCGTTTGTATTGGAGTAGTCCGAGACCATGCAGCCTGTTTTCCATTGCTAATCGACCGGCCTCTATATGACCAAAGTTCGAATGTCGACGTCCATTTCGTCAACTCGTAGTGCAGGCACGCAAACCATGTTCCCCATACACCAGACCGAAATGCAAAGTCGAAACCTCCGCCATTCACGTGCATCCCCTTAAACCTCAGCAATCTCCCTCAGTCGTCGCAGAGTCGATCGCATGGCGGCGGCAGCAGGTGTGCTGTTAAATTGGTTAGCCTTTGCTTCCGGGCGCAGTCGCCTTCCTCTCTTTGAGGGCGTGAGACGGGAGCGGACGTACGCAACAACGTAGGCACCGCCGGCGATGGTGCGCTTGCAGGACTTGCAGTTCCAGATGCCGGTGGAGTGGCGGCGGACGGTGGTCTTGCCGCAGAACGTGCAAACGTACTTGGCGTGCTGGGTGATTTCCATCTTCTTGACCTGCTTACGCAGGGAAGCACCGTAGCTGTAGGAAAGTGTGTCAGTGACGTTCTTCTCTCAGGTCCCTGCAGCGCATCGGTTCTCTCGAGGGCTCTGTCGATTCGCGGCGGTCGAGTGCTTCCAACGTCCCATAAGTGCAGATAGCCCAAAAATATATCCGGACCGAGGTTCCCCTTCACATGCCGCCTTTCAAAACGTGGAAACGCGCTCGCGGTCGTTCCAAGAGATCGAGAGTCGTGTACGATGTGCGCTGGGCTGGATTGACGAGACTTCGACGACTTACCGAGTACCGTACTTGCCGCTGTCGACGACGTTAGCATTGCTGAACAACTTTTTTAACTACGGGGGAAACGAGAGATACGTACGTCACGCCGACCTTCTTCGTGCGCTTGGTCATCTTGACTGATGTGTGTGGGGGGTTGTCGTTGGGGAGGAGGACGACAGATGACGAGCAGAGGGTGAAGATGCTCGACTTTGCGATGGCGGCTGATTCCACCGAAAATGTGCTGCAAAAGTTGGGGGTTGTGATTTTCCTTAGGGCAAGCACGTGAGCGCTGGGGCGGTCAAGCGAAAGAAGGCCCCACATAAATCTTTGGACCGTTTCTGTCGGGTACGTGCTATGTCACGTGATTGCGGCCTCGGGCGGCCCTCTGCGGAGTGGGTCGGATCAAGGCGTTTTGAATCCTTCCGTGCGAGACGCGGCGTTGGCAACTAGGAATGGCAACTGTCGACCGCGCTGCCTCGGCAGCCACAACGATTTGTTTCATCCGCTGGGTCGGAGGACTCTTAAGCAGAAAAACGTCAAACGGACGTTACCTAGGTACCTAGTGCTAAGTGGTCGATGCCTTGGGGTTCAAAGAGGCGCCATATGTACATATGTAGCTCCCCCTGAGAAGCTTAAACCCTCCCCATACATCAACTGCATCGGGCTTCATTCTGTCGCTGCAGCAGCTCATCCATCATGCCTCTCAAGCAGCACGGCCGCCAGTATGATCTGGTCGTCCTCGGCGCTACCGGTAAGCTCTCCATCTGTGCTCGTAGACACGTGAAGCCAACGCTCATCTTGGAGCACGCCTTCAGGCTACACGGGCCAGTTCGTCGCGGAACATGTCGCCACGCATCTCCCAACGAATCTGAAATGGGCCGTTGCCGGCCGCTCAGAGTCGAAGCTCCAGGCGGTAATTGACGAGTGCAAAAAGTTGAATCCAGACAGGTCGCAACCAAGTAAGTCGCAGGCCATGACTTCAAAGACCCGGCGGCTAATTCAACCTCCCTCCAAGGCATTGAGATTTCGGATATCAACGACGATGACCAATTGCATGCCCTTGCACAAAAGACGTTTGTCGTCATCACCGCCGTTGGCCCCTACTGCATGTACGGCGAGCGCGTCTTCCAGGCCTGCGCCGAGTCAGGCACCCACTACTTCGACTGCACTGGCGAGACCCCCTGGGTTGCTCGCATGATCAAGAAGTACGAAAAGACGGCCCAGGAGACTGGGGCCATCATGTTTCCTCAAATTGGTGTCGAGTCCGCTCCTCCGGATCTGTGCACGTGGGCCATGGCTCGCTTCATTCGCAACGAACTGGATGTACCAACCAGGGACGTCGTCGTATCCCTCCACAAGCTGAGGTAAGTGACCCGCGTATTTTTCTGATCGTATAAGTTAGAGGCAGCTGACAAGTGCCCAGCTCTGCGCCGTCTGGCGGCACTCTCGCCACCGTCCTGGGCATCTTCGATCACTTCAGCCTCGAGGATTTGCGGGCGTCCAGCAAGCCGTACGCGTCGTCGCCCATTCCTCACCCAGAGAAAGCCCGTCCCAGCAAGGGCTTCCTGCAGAGGTGGCTCGGCATTTGCCATGTTCCCAATCTGGGCACGTTGACCACATCCATCGCTGGAAGGACTGATGCTCCAACCATTGAGCGCTCGTGGGGTCTTTTGTCCACGATTTCGACTCGAAAGGACCAGTTCTATGGACCCAAGTTCAACTGGGTAGAGTACTACAAGCCCAGGAACTGGCTCCACGGCATCTTTGTTCACTGGGGGCTCATTCTGGGCACCCTCCTGCTCGGCTTCTTCCCGCCTGTGAGGGCCTTTGTCAAGCGGTTCGTCTACCAGCCGGGGCAGGGTACAAGTAGGGAGGACCTGAGAAGGGAGGAGGTCGAGTACCGCGGCATCGCAACCCCTGACACGGCGACACCCTCGGGGAAGCAGGCGTACTGCCGAGCCTGGTTCCACGGCAGCATGTACTACCGTGAGTTGGCCCACTTGGATACGTGATTCGATGGAAGATGAAAGTGACATTTTCTCCAGTGACCGCAGTCTTTCTTGCACAGGGTGCTCTGACAATTCTGGAGGACGAGGTTGGGCTGGATGGAGGGGTCTACACTCCGGCATGTCTTGGGCAAGGCCTTGTTGACCGTGCCAACGGCGCTGGGTTCAAGATGGAAGTTAAGATGCTGCAGAATTAGACCTACCTGCGGCGGTGATTTGGTCACGGGGTTTTCACGCAATTGATCCATAATCGGCCAGCATAATATGAGGAAGGTACTGATAGCTAGGCAATCCAGGTATGAAAGACATGCGACTGAATTGGGTAGTACCTTGCGACACATCCCTCATGGTGCCAAATTCGCTGTCGAATTAAGCTTCAGCCATCTCAACATCTCCATCCTCTTGCTCCCCCTTGATCCTCTCGGCAATCTCGTACACATCGGCCCGGATCTTCCCGAGGTTCTACAGCCCCTCCAAGTCCTTTCAATTCGCAACCATGCCGCAATACAGCTGGTACCAGTTGATCTTTTCATGCGGCAGCACGAATAGCTCCAGCTTCTCCTCCTTCCGCCTGGGTTCCCTCATTTGTTCACGGAATTCCGCTTCTGTGTGCACAGGTTGGGACTCATTCTCGTTCCAAGTCGCGTGGAACTCCGGCACAAAATCCTCGAGGAGGTTAAGATGACGCTGCAGTGCGTAGTCTTCTTCCCGCAACTTGATTTGATGGTTCAGCTTCGCTGCATTCAGATAAGCCCAGCGACACAATGTGCCCTCCCGCGCCAGTCCGCCATCACCGCCGCCCAACCATTGCGAACTGGTGAAGGCTCCAGGCCATGGCCGCCTGACGGCATGCGTTCTGCAAGGCCAGTGAGTCGATGCGCCGAATAGTTCTCGAAATACATGTCGTCTCTTCGCGGTGGCCGTATGACTCGAGCGAGGACGACGTCGCCATCTTCGTTAAAGCGGGCGATTAGCTGCGCTTGACCGTTTACGGGTGGTCGTCGACATCGGGCAACTCGGCCATTGAGAATGTGGCCAACGGGCAGTCGCAGAACTTTGGCACTGTCGAGTTCACCAACACTGTCGCAGCCAGGTCACGGGCGAGGGAACCAACATTGTCAATGTCCAGATCGACGGCTACACCAAGACCAACTGCGCCTCCAAAGCCAACGGTGTGCCTTGTGACCATGTCCAGTGATCTGAGGTTGGTCGGGGGGGGGGAGAAGATGTAATATATAGACCTTGACCTTTGTGCAGTCCTCGAGTTCAGTTTGCATATCTGGGTTACGATCCCGCGATCCCACGCACTTACAGTACAACACGCATGCCCGCGACAACGCAACAAGCAACACTCATTTATTAAATGGCCCCCAAAATGGCCCAATTATAATAGGTATATCAATCAAGATGCCATTAGAAGCACATTCCAGCAAAACTCATCTTCATCAGCCAGCGACCCAGATTGCGCAAGATATTTCTGTCGGCGCGCCTCATCCTTGTCGACCTCGTCTTTGGTTTCGATCATTTTGTTCCTCTAGCGACGGAGGGCTTCGATTTGGTGTGGTTTTGCGCGTAATTCATCCCCTTTTAGAACCAATTCGGCGGCCAGAGTGTCAAGCCGGATAGTATCCGCTACGAAGGGTGTGTTGGGTGTGTTGTGTCCAGAGCATCGTGTTCACGCATCGTTGGTTCGAAGGTTCGCAAAGGTTCGCAACCGGTTTGTCAGCCAGGCAACCGGCTGCCAACCCCTGGTACGAAGTACGGAGTACATCAGGCAACAACTACTTCGTGCTCCGTGCCTCGTTTCGACAGGAGCATTTGCTTTCCCTTCATTTTTCTCTCTTCCTCCACCCGAAGCCTTTTCTTTTTTGCATCCTCGATCGAGCGAGCCATCTGCGAGGAGAATGCTTGTCTCCCTGCCTCCTGAACTACTGCACTCGGTGGCCGGTCACCTAGAATCGGAGAGAGACATCAATGCGTTGGCTAGAACGAACCGCCGCATCCATCACCTGCTGAATCACGACCTTTATCGACGCTATGCCCGGAAGTCTGGAAGCTCGGCCCTGCAATGGGCAGCTTCGCGCGGCCAAGAGGTGACACTGCAGTACGCAATCGCCGCGGGAGCTGATGTCAACGCTGCGGATCATCGTGGCAGAACGCCGCTCGGTTTGGCAGCTCGAAACGACCGTGAAAATATCGCCAAGCTCCTCCTTGCAACTGGAAGAGTGGACCGCGATTCAAGGGATTCACGTGGCCGGACACCACTTTTCCACGCCGTCAGAAGCAGGTCCCAATGCGTTCTCAGGCTCCTGCTTGCTCAAGGCTTCAATGCTCAAGGGCGCGATCGAGACAGTTGGACGCCGCTCCTACAGGCCGCCAAAGCCGGAAATAACAAAGAAATAGTCGAGCTACTGCTCGCGAGTGGGCGTGTCGACCCCAACGTGAAGAATGGCAAAGGCCGCAGCCCGGTGGTGCTGGCCGCCCAGGCCGGGGACGACGAGGTAGTCAAGCTGCTACTGCCCGTGATGGAGTACGAGGATGGCCACCCGGCCTTTGGGGGGGCTCTACGCAGTGCCGCCGTCAATGGTCTGGACTCCGTCGTCAAAGCACTGCTAGAGTCGGACAGAGTCCATGTGGATGCCCGCAACGTTGTCGGTAGGACCGCCCTTTCTCGGGCTGCCGGCAGTGGCCGTGATTCGGTTGTGAAGCTGCTGCTGGAGTCCGGTAGAGCCGACGCGGATTCGAGGGATGATGGAGGCCTGACAGTGCTTGCCTACGCTGCCAAGCGTGGCCATGCTACTACTGTCAAGCTTCTATTGGACTCGGGCAAAGCCACGACAGAACCGAGGGATCTAAACGGCGGAACGCCCCTCTCGTATGCGGCCGAACGCGGCCATGATGAAGTCGTTGAGGTGCTTCTTGCTGCTGGTGGCGTCGATCCCAACTCGAGGGACAGTAGCAATATGACGCCACTGCTTTGGGCTGTCACAAAGGCCCGTCTACGGGTAGTCAAGCTGCTCCTTGACCATGGTGGCGATATAGAAACCACAGGCCGTGATAATTGGACACCGTTGACTTTGGCTGCGGACATGGACGACCCTGAACTTGTGAGACTTCTTCTTCGCGAGGGAGCCGACGCCAATGCGACAGCGACACCGGGCGGCAAGCCCGCACTTTACCGCGCCCTGGATAGGGGGCCTTCCAGCACTGCAAGGATGCTTCTTGACGGAGGAGCCGACCCGAACGGCGGGACAACGCAATGGTCGCCATTACTCCCGGCCTCACGTTGTGGGAATACCAAGGCAGTTCGGCTACTTCTCGACCATGGAGCTCACACGACGGCCAAGGATGCACAAGGCCAGACGTGCCTCATCAAAGCCTCCAACGCCGATACAGCGCAGCTGCTCCTCGACAATGGTGCCGACATCGAGGCTAGAGACGACAGGGGATGCACGGCGCTGCTTGAGGCCTCGGGTCGCGGACGTGTCGACGTCGCCGCGCTACTTCTCGAGCGCGGAGCCAATCCTGCGTCCAGAGACAACTATGGACTTACACCATTGCACAGAGCATCGCGCAGCGGTCGCCACCGCGTGGTGGACAGGCTTCTCGAGACACCCAACGTGGTTGTAGGCGCCGAGGATAACAACAGCCGGACAGCGCTCTTCCACGCCGCCATGAGGGGCAATACTGAAATCGTCAGGCGGCTTCTCCGCCATACGCCGGCGGACAAATCGACAGATCGCTACGGCGCTACGGCGGTCTTTGCAGCGGCCAAAAACGGGCACGACAAGGTGGTGGATCTTCTGCTTAGCAGCGGTGGTGTATCGTTGGGCCACAAGGACGGGCTCGGCCGCACTTTGCTCTTCTGGGCGACCAGAAGCGGCGATAGCAGCACCGTTGACGTAGTGCTCGACTACGCCTACAAGACGAGCACGAAAATCCAGCAAGACGACTTTACCAACTATGGCTCCTGGCAAGCCGCATTCCGATTTGACAAGGACGGCCCTTGGTGCACTGTCTGCACCCGAACTATTCCACACGGGATGGAGTGTCGTGCATGCACGGTGTGCGATGCCGGCCGTTTCCACATATGCGCCGAGTGCACGGATGATGGAGCTCAGTGCCGTGATGAGTCGCATCGTTTGGAAGTGCACGACTGCAAACCATCTGGCGGCCGGGAGGTATAAACTGTAATGCTAGGTAGCAAAAGAGAGGTGACGCTTTTACCCAGCGCAGCGGTATGTCCAATATGTTGCCTTGAAGCCCGTATATCTAACCCATGATTACCTGTACAAGGTAGACCTGATATGTCCGCCCTATAATAGCAAAAAAAATGTACTTGATGCTTGTGGCCTGATCCCGGCGCCATAATCTGTCGCCCAGTGACTGACGGAAAGAAGTTTGCTAGAAAGCGAAAGCCCGTGTCAGCACCATGATATGGCTTACCGCTCATCAACCAGTGCTCCGTGTGKGTGTGTAATCGATGCGTGCTGTGTGATGTTACAAGGTGACCGCGCCAAAACGCCACGAGACCAAAGCAAACAAGCCAACGCCTGCGGGAATCCCGCAAAAGATCTAGGTCTGGATATCCAGCCATATAACGTAACACCATCTTGATGTCGCTAAGAACGCCGTCAGGCTTCACCCGCATAAATATCCACCACGATGTTCACGGCCGCAACCACAATTTCCATTGCAATAAGCACGATAACTATACGTAGGACAGTCAAGTCAGCACAAGTGCACGACATGTTCATTAGGGGTAACAACGGGTGAAACGTACCAATCCACTCCAGCTTCTCGCCGTGGCCGTGGCTCAGCTGGTCCTTGAGCACGGCCAGCAGGTCGGCAATGACATCCAGCCTCTCCGTGAGGAGCCCCACGCGCTGGTCCATCTCGAGATAGCTCCTAACGGCCTGGTACACGGGCTCCAGCTGGGGCTCGACCCAGAACAGCTCGGGGGTGTCGAGTACGGAGCCGTTGAGGTGGATGTTGATGCGGAGGATGAAGAGCTCGCCGATCTGCATGTTGATTTGTGACCGGCTCAGGGCGATTTTGCCGGTCAGGGCAATCTGCGTGGGAATGTCCTTGCAAGTGTCGATTGTCGAAGCGATCAGTTCCTCAAACAGCGACGTCTGTCCATCGCTAGTCAGCATGGTGACACTAGGGAGTCCGTCCAACGTAGGTAGGCATACCTTGACACTCTGGGCCAGCGCGTGGGATATGGCCAACTTTGTCATGTAGTTGTTCTTATCTCTCAGCGTGATAAAGTCGTTGTATATCCGCGCCTGGTACTCGCGTGTGTAGTAAAAGTTAAAGTGCTCCGTCTCGACGTCGTCGGGAGCCAGCTTCTCGACTTCGAATTTGGCAATGTCCTTGAGGAACTTGACCTCCTGGGACTCTGACATGCCCCATATCACCACCACGCCGTAGTCGAAGAGGAATACCTCTGGCGTGTGCACCTGGATGTCGAAGTCTGGGATGCTCTCGGACACGGGCGCGTCCTCGGACACGCTCGGCCCCAGCAACTGCTCGCTGTTCAGCTGGCCCACGTCCGCGTCTTGGTGGCCATCGTCTACCGAGAATTCGTCCCCATATCCAGAATCGTGTCTCGATGAGTCATGTAGGCCAGCACGAACCTCCTGTCGGCGCGACTCGTCGTCGATTGTCTCGCCGCCAGTGGAATGGCGTCGCTCGTAGGTTCGGACCGGGTCATCGTGGCTCTTACCCGCGGGTTTGCTGTACGCATATGGGGAGTATATGCACTCGTCGATGAGCTTGGGGTTGGCGCCTAGAGTCTTGCCCCGGCCCTTGAGGAAGCGTACGAGGCCCTCCATCTCGTATCGATTCGCGGTGCAGTAGGCCGTGACGCGTGGGAGCCGATCGCGGTCGCCTTTGCCCAGCCGCGCGGCATCTCGTCTCGCCGTAGGGTCCTTGATGCGGGTGTACTGCGAGTAGACATCGCGGCCGCTTTCCTCGTCCTCTCCGTCCTCAATGTCCGGGTTGGGGAGCAGCTTGAGCTTCTCTGTCTTCTTGGTGCTTCTCTGGGGCCCAATCTTGGCAGCTACGGGCGCCTGCAGCACGGTCGGGATGGCGCCGTGGCTGTTGCGTCTCCGGAGCCTGTTATTCAGGACGGCGAGCACAGGGGGGCCTGCTGTGCTGCCGGTGCTGGCCGCGGCGTGACTGGCGTGCGCATGCTGGGATCGGCTGGAGTGGATGAGGTGCGGCTCGGGCTCAAAGGTCCTCGTCACGGGGTCGGCGCTGAAGGTGACGGTTCGCAGGTTCCGGGGCCGGTTGTCTGCGGACGCCGAGGTGGTCGTCGGCAGCAGAGGCGTGTTTTCGTTGGTGCTCCTGGGCTCCATGTCGTCTAGGGCGTATCGCGGGTGCGTGTCTCTCTGTAGGTACTCCGAGTGCAAGCTGCGTCGCCACAGGTTATCGATCGAGCTGGCGCACGCGTGCCATCCGAAGCGAAAGGCGTCGTCGCGATCGAAGTCGGGGAATGGTATCCGTACAGGTCGCTGGGGCCAAGCTTGCCTGGATGAGTTTTTGGAGAAGGCAGTGTGTGGTTGACGATGACGGCAGTCTGCCAAGGCTTCTTCCCGATTCGGCCACACTACTGGAGGCCTGTGGCCCTGTGGGGTTCCACCATGCATCAAGATCGATTACCTCAAAGTCGGCCCTGCTCCCAGAGGACGGCGCTGGAAGCATGCACAATAAACAGGGCCTTAATAGCCGCAGAGCTTCTTGATCGTGGACTCGGAACAGGGCCGACGACAACGCTTGGTACCTATGTAGAGTTAAAATCAGGCGGCAGATCTACGAAACATTTCGGCCACCGAGATGCATCTCAAGGTCGTTGTTCAGGAGCGTAGCGACCTGAAGGAAGAAAGCGTAGAAACTCCCCACACGGCCACCGGAAACTAGACATGATTAGAGAAACGTGAAGTAGAACGCCTTGCTGTGGGCTCGCAGTCTACATGGCGTGCCATACCATCACTTTGATCCGGACATTCGGTCAGCCCCTGGCCACAGAAACCGGCGTCAACTCAACATACCTTGGCCCCCTTCTTCTCCTCGCCATCCTCGCAAAACCGAATCTGGTTCCCAAACGGGTCGATGACGCCCATCTCTCGCGCCCCCGCCGCCGGCCCCTCCTCGATGCCCGGCCGCATGTATCGATACCCCTTGTTGATGAGCTCGCGGTGCAGCTCGGCGATGCCCTTCATCGTCACCCGCACCTGCACGCCCGGGCTGCCGTCGCCGTGGTGCTCGCTCAGGTGCAAGACCAGGTCGCCCCGGGAGACCTGGCGGTACAGCGGCGCGTTGTCGTCGAAGCGGTGGTCCCAGTCGACCTTGAAGCCCAGGTAGCCCAGGTAAAATTCGTCCGCCTTGGCGACGTCGAAGATGCGGAAGATCGGGACGACGGACTGGAACTCGATGGCCATGATGTGGAGTGGCGGGACTGTGAGTTGGTGCCTGAGCGCTGACGTCTGTTCCCATCAAGGAGCTATATGAACGCACCGTGAATGCTCCGCCATGAGTAAGATCGTTACATATCCGCTGGCTGCCTACCTACATTTCTTTTTGCGCCCGGCTACTTGGTGCGGGGTCATCCAATTGCTTGCACGACTTTGCTTGCCATGCTGGTTGGCTGCCGTGTCGTTAAATTCCTGCGCCCTCTCCATTGCGTTGGGGCCACTGTCATCACAAGTGTACAAATGGTGCCGACTGGCTTCTTTGGGATGCGCTCTGTTAAACCACCTTTTTGTACTTGAAATGACCATGAAGAATCCCGTTCTTGATCCCAATACCCTGTCTCGATTAAACGCCTCAAGGAAGACCACGCCATTTGTCCAGTCGTCGCCTACCCATCGCCCTATCCATTGCCCAATCCATTGCCCAATCCATCGCCCAATCTATCGCCCTATTCTTCGCCGTCCTTGTCCATCTGAGTCTCTTCTTGGTCCTGGTCCTGGTCCTGGTCCTCAGTGTCGTAGTTGGCCATCTCCACATCCTCATCTTGCGTCTCGGGCTTGTCGTCGCCGTCAGACTTGCCCTCCTTCCTGTTGGAGTCCTTAGCATCCTTGCCGTCCCTATGCTGCTCCTCTTTGGCCAGCATTTCCTCGAGCTTGGTCCGGAATTCGTCCTTATCGGCTTCCGGTAGTTCGTCCCAGCCGCGGGAGAGCTCCTCGTCAACGTTGGCGTCCCCATCCCCGTCCTCCTTGTTCTTGGCCTCGAGGTTCGGCCGCTCCTCGATGCAGTATAGGTCAAAGGCACTGGTTGCGCCCCTGGACGGCTTGCTCACACCATTGGCCGAGCCGGTAGCGGACTCGCCACGCTTGGCCTGGCTCTCGGGTGGATGCGACTGCGTCTCGGAGGTTGGGGATGCGGGTTCTTTGAAGGAGCCAGCTGGACCGCCCTTTGCGTCTCCGTCGTTGGCGGCGGATTTGCGATGGCCCCGCTTAATCCGCAGCGGCTTGTCCTTGGGCTTTCGGGGGTTAGCATCCAGCTCGTTGCGGAAGTCGGCCAGCTTGTATCCATCAGATTGAATTTTCAACAACGAAGTTTAACGAGGGCATACGATGGATCGCGGCACAGCCGAAGCACAGCGCGGGAGGGGCGAGATTGAGCATACCGTAGGAGGTGGGCTTGGGCTGCCCTCGGAGTCTTCGACGTTGGTGCTGGTGCGCTTGGCCAGTTGCTCGAGTAGAAAGGCTCGCTCTGTCCGAAGCTTCTCGACCTGGCGCTTTATCCGTGAGAGACGCAGCCGGGCGGCGTCGTTGGCATCCTCAACCTCGTTTGTGCGGTTCTTGAGCTGGACGCATTTGCGGCGGTAGGCCTCCTCGACAGAGGGCGGCAGCGAGGGCGGGACGGCTGGTAGGGGCTCAACTTCAGCAAACTTTCTCTTGGGGGGCATGATGATGGAGGCAGAGCTGAAACGCGGCGCGGTGTCGTGAGGGGAGTGCAAGGGGATGCGAAGTCTGGCACGAGCAACGATGCGACGTGGTGCGTTGCGAGGCACGTCTTAGGCACGAGGCGTTGCGTTCAGGTATGAGATGTGAGGCTGCGAGAGGCGCAGTGGGAAGGTAGGTAGCTAAGGTATGCAAGGGAGGTTCAGGCTCACACGACTGGGGCGCCATGGCGACAAGGCGTTGAACCAGAGCAAGGTCCCCCGATTGTTCCTGTTCGCAGTGGGTTCAACCGACAGCAATTTAGGGGACGAATCGATAGCCACGATGCCTCGTCGCTCGCTAATGATGGCAGGGAACGATGATGATGATGGGAGGAGGAAGGAGTAGTTGTTGGCGGTGCAAAGATGCGCGCTGAAAACTGAAAGGTTGCACGAGACACGACGCAACGGAGGGAGGAGTGCGACGAAGCTGCGATGCTTCAAGATGTGCTGGTGTTTCCGCTCCAAGGCCGCCACAGGTACGTACTTGCATATTGTACCGCCACAGCGTCCCACCATTTACGAAGTACCAATCTCTGTAAACCCTTCTGAAGCTCCCACCAACTGCCACTCTACGGAGTACAACATACCACCTCATTGCGCCGACATTTCTCTGAAACGCGACCTGTAAGCGGAAATAACCATGCGAATTAGAGTAATTGGGGTGGCAGTGGTACTACATGGACACCGTCAAGGAAGAGTCGCCGTCCCTTGCAGGTTTGGAAGCTCCTGAGCTGGTGCTGGAGCGGATTAACAAAGACCCCTCGGCGCATCTGATTGGCCCAGAGCACCACCAAGGCACCAAGGATCCCAAGATTTTCTGGGAGGGTCCGTCCGCGAGGAGCTGTTGGAAAGTGAACGAATCAACCCCACGACTCCATCACCTTCATACATCACCGGACGAGCCTGGGAGTCAACCTCGATACCGCACCCAGCCCACTCGCCATGTCCCTCAACATCCCCAACGCGCCCAACGCGGGCCTGTTCAAGCAGGGCTACAACAAGTAAGTGGCAGCACCCCTTTATGGGGGCTCGCTCCCCCACCATGGACACGCATATCCTGACATCAACTTGCCAGCTACGATGCCGAAGATGGCGCCGTCCTGCGCAACATCGACGCCTGCCGGGCCATTGCCTCGACCGTCCAGACGTCTCTCGGCCCCTATGGCCGCAACAAGGTCGTCATCAACCACCTCCAGAAGATGATCCTCACCTCTGACGCCGCCACCATCCTCCGCGAGCTCGACGTCGTCCACCCCGCCGCCAAGCTCCTTGTCATGGCCAGCCAGCAGCAAGAGTCCGAGATGGGCGACGCCACCAACCTCGTCATCGTCCTGGCCGGCGAGCTGCTGCGCAAGGCCGAGGACCTGCTGCGCATGGGGCTCAAGACCTCCGACATCGTCATCGGCTACGACAAGGCCCTGAAGTTTGCTCTGGATACCCTCGAGAAGCTCGCCGTCGACAAGGTCGAGGACATCCGCGACCAGGAGGAGCTTAGTAAGGCCATCCGCACCGTCGTTGCGAGCAAGCAGAACGGCAACGAGGACTTTCTTGCCGACCTCGTCGCCGACGGCGTTCTCGCCGTGCTGCCCAAGAACCCGGCCAACTTCAATGTTGACAACATCCGCGTCGTCAAGATCATGGGAGGCAGCCTGGAGCAGAGCCGCGTCGTCAAGGGCATGGTCTTCCCCAAGGAGCCCGATGGGTCGGTCAAGAAGGCCCGACGCGCCAAGGTTGGCGTCTACACCTGCCCCATCGATACCACCCAGACCGAAACCAAGGGTACCGTGTTGCTGCACAACGCCAAGGAGATGATGGACTTTACCAAGGGCGAGGAGGCTCAGCTGGAGACGGCGGTCAAGGAGCTCTACGACTCCGGCCTGCGTGTTGTCGTCTGCGGCGACAAGATCGGTGACCTAGCCATGCACTACCTCAACCGCTTCGGCATCCTGGCCATCAGGATTCTCAGCAAGTTTGAGCTGCGCAGAGTCTGCCGTGTCGTCGGTGCCACACCTCTGGCGCGGCTGGGCGCTCCCATGCCGGATGAGATGGGTAGCATCGACATTGTCGAGACTTTGGAGATTGGTGGTGACCGCGTCACCGTCTTCAGACAAGAGGATGAGGTGACGAGAACTGCCACCCTGGTTCTCCGCGGTGCCACTCAGAACCACCTCGATGACATTGAGCGAGCCGTCGATGATGGCGTCAACGTCGTCAAGGCCATCACGAGGGATCCCAGACTCGTACCCGGTGCCGGTGCCACAGAGATCCAGCTGAGCGCCAGGATACAGGCCCACGGAGAAAAGACTTCTGGTCTGAGCCAATACGCCATCAAGAAGTATGGCGAAGCTTTCGAGGTGATCCCCCGGACACTTGCCGAGAGCTGTGGCCTGGACGCCACCGAGGTTCTTAGCAGGTTATATGCTGCCCACCACAAGGGCGAGGACGGTGATACTGGCGTCGACGTTGAGGTGAGCTTCCCCCGACGCTCAGCTCAGAGTGGTACCGCATACTAACCAGCGTCCCCAGAACAACGACGACAGCGGCACGCTGGACGCCACCGAGGAAGGCATCCTCGACCTCCTGGCCTCAAAGCACTGGGCCATCAAGCTCGCCACCGAGGCGGCCCGGACAATTCTGTCTGTCGACCAGATCATCGTGGCCAGGCAAGCCGGTGGACCCAAGCCACCTGGGCCGAACCCCGTAAGCCCCGACTCTTTGAAAACGCCATCATCGTTGACCAACTGCTGACTTGCCGTGCTCTCTGCAGAACTGGGACGAGGACTAAACTGTGAAGCGGGATACTTGGTCGAGAATGAGTGGACGAGGAGCTAACGAGGAAGCCTCGCCCCGCTGGTCACTACGGACATGGGATGGTTAAAGATACCCTCTCGTCGCTGGGACTGGTCCTGATGGAGCCAACATGAAAAGCACCATATGAAGATCTGATAGAGTAGAGACGGGCTGTTAAAATCACGAAAGCCGGGTCATACAATCCCGATACTGCCCAAATTCATAACCAGTAAAAAAGAGTCGTAGATCATACTTTGTAAGCATCACACATATCTAAATAAATCTCCAGACAGGTCCCGTCCCCACCTCTCGACCACACGTAAATACTAATAAGATGGATATTATTGATACATGGAAAGCGATAATGGGGTTCGGCATATTCTCTCCAATCTTGCCACGTGAAAAGTGGCAAGCTGAAGACCCCATCTCCTAAGGCAACAGTTCTTTGCCAATCCAATGGCTAAACATCAGGCGATGAAATCCAAGACTGTCCAGAAGGACCAGAAAACGAATGACCCAAGGTAATAAGGGGCTTTTGAAAAGGGAAGGCTTTAGCCTTCTCCACAGCCGTGATATCATGTCTCTATGGGACGGAGCAGTCCACATGACAAAAGAAAAGTCAACCGAGAACAGCACAGCTATGCAGTATATGGCGTGGCGGGTATTCGTTGAAAGAAGCCGGCGTAGATGGTTGGGATATGAAATAAGGCGGGAGTAAGGGTTCTTCCATGTCTGGCATCGGGCCAATGCTTCTACTTCGTGGCGGAAATAAAAAGCCAAGTAGATAGAATGGTATGTCATGAATACATCAAGACGTGTAAGGGGAACCCCAAGTGCCGGGTGTCGTAAGGGGTTGAATCCGGACGCCGTCACCAAGCCACAGTTGACTACGGGCCGGTCGCATGTAATATGCGTACCTCGTCGAAGAAGCCGCATGCTTATGCCTCCTCCATGATGCCGCCTTCGCCACCACCCTCTTCGCGCCACTCGCGGCTCTTGTCTGCCAGGCGCTTGATGCCGCCAACGCGGCCTGCCCAGAGGCTCTCAATAGGCGTACGGAATGTAAACGCACGCTGCGAGCTGATGACGCCGATGGCTTGGAGCACAGCCTTGCGGCTGTCGCGGCCAAAGACGGCAGGATGGTTGATCCACTCGAGACTGCTTTCGAGCTCAGCGTCCAAGGCAGCCACAGTACCAGCGTCGATTCCAGAACCAAGGCCAAGGCCATCGTTTGAACGGCTATGGCCTAGCTGAGTAGTAGAGAAGCCGTTACCGCCAGAAGAAGTCGCGGAGGTAGGCGGTGACGGACTGCGCTTACAGTCAGGTGTTCCGGCGGGGTTGGGCGAGTGGTCGAGACCAGGGTGAGGTGTGGAAGGCGCCGACTTGTTTGCCGAGGGAGGAACAGGAGGTAAGCCGCCTTTGCCCAGGCCCTTAAGGATGGACCGCGTCTCATTCAGAAGAGTGTGCGCGCGATCGTGCTGGCCACGGCTAACCAAGGTCAAGGCTCGCGTGAGCATGTCAGAGGTGAGCAGTTCCATGCGCCGCTGGACGATGCTAGGGTGAGGGGGGATCTGCGGCGTATTCTGCCATAACTTCTTTTGGCTTGCACTGGCTGGCAGCATCGTGATGGCCAGAAGGGAGGGTCGAGGCATTTGCGTAACCGTGCCGTCCCTGAGTATGTCACCCCAGCTGAGGTCTGCTTGGATCAGCGGGACCTCTTCCACAGATACAACCCGCTCCACGTCATTTTCCATGGACCCGCCCAGGGCCTCCAGGCCAGATACAATGTTGTCCCAAGGGTCTTGCGGGAGCTGCTCCTGAGACGAAGTGTCGGGCATAATGACCAGTTGCACCAGGATATCGCGCTTATCGCCGAAGCGTAGGTCACCCAAGTTCGCCTCTGCATCGCGACCAGTGGCTCGCTTGGTAATCTGCAGTGCACCGCTGATCTTGTGGAACTTGGCCGGCGAGCCCTCAGGCAGCTTGAGCTTGAGCTTAACGTTCTGGTGCGACAGGGTCTGCATGCCTCCGAGGCACCCAGCCAGACATTCCCGCAGCATCATCCAGTCTTTGACGTACGTATACGATGCCTTGGTTCTGGTCGAGAGCTCGATCATGGTATCCGGCTTATGCGTCATTCCGAGACCGAACGAGTGGATGGTGATCTTGGCGGCTTCGGCCCTTGAGACAACAAAATCGACAGAATCAGCATCCGCCGTCGACGCATCGCTAATCAGCATGATGGTAGCAATTGGATTGTTGTGCTTTCGCTGCATGAGTAGGTCCATGGCAACATTGGCCCCCTCGACCACATCGGCGCGATGGCTCTTCTGGCCCACGGGTTTGATTGATGTCAATATGTTGGACCAGCCTGGCCAAGCCTTGGTGGTCATGCCGACGATGGGCACACCGCCGCCTCCGGACCCGAACGTGACGAGACCCATTCGATCGCGTTCGCCGAGAGTGTTGACCATAAACTTGAGCGCATCGCGAACCAGGTTGATCTTGACGCCTTGCATCGACGACGAGATTGGCACCACCACGACGACGTCAATTGGGACGTGAATCGACCTGGACGAATGAGGGCTCTTGGCCGCAAAGTTCGTATACTCCGTCGGAGCTGTTGTCACGGACTTGGGCCCCCAAGAGGAGGTGGTGGATGAAACTCTCTGTGGACGCGAACGCTGCCATTCGGCTTCTTCATCCGTCTCTGACATGTCGCCGCGATCGAAATCCGGGCTGCGGATAGGGGAGCCCTCGACGGCATTCAGGTCCAAGAGAGCTTGGTTCCACAACTTGAGCTGGTTGCGGTTTTCGAATCGTAGGTGGAACTGGGGTAGTTCGCCAACGGAGAGGCTCAGCGTCAAGACATTCTCGTCGATGGTCCCCGTCTCCAATACCTCGTTCAGATGCTTCTTGATGAGTATAGAGCCTTTGAGCGTGCAACGCGTCGACCGTCGTGGTGCACCATTGTCATCCCAGTGCGGCGCTGTTTGGGGCGCCAACTTCTTCTCCTTGACGCAGATGAGCATTTCAGCGAAGAGGTAGCATTCCAGTTCCTGCCAGGATACTTTGTCCTTGCCGACTCGAAGCGTGCCGTACAGTCTCAGTTGGCCGAATCTGGCAGTTGTCAGCCATCGTATTGGACGCCTAAAATCGTCAAAAGGAGAGAGGAAACTCACCGGCTGAAGTCTAGGCCATGCCAATTGTCAACGCGATTTCTCAAGTTTTCCGTCATCTCTTCAAGAACTTCAGCCGAATCATAGGGATAGAATCTTGGGGCGCTCGGGGCAGGCGTCACCGACCGAGCGGCCACTTCGTCAATGCGCGCACTGACAGGTGGCTGCTGCTGCTGCTGCTGCGATTGGACGCCGATGTCCTCGGGATCCGGCTTCCACTTGTTGTCTGCAACCTCGATGGTAACCAAGCATGTCAGCGTCTGCTGTTGACGTGATCTGTTGATGGTTGGGAACTCCGATCGCACAGTGACGGTGGGAAAAGGAATTGGGTTACGGGCAACGCCGCGCGGACTTCCAGGTGTCGTCTCCATGGCCTGCACATCGTAGTCATGCCGCCACTGCGGACCGCTCTGTGTCGTCTCGGGATATCCGCCGGATGAAGCGACCCCAGTGGCCTCGCTGTCGCTCCGCGCATGCCTCGAAGAACAACCGTACCGGTCAGACAGCGGCGCGTCTCGGCTATCCCTAAGGCTCCCTCGAGCCGCGCTCTCCCGCCCGTTGCTGCTAGGCTGCTGGGACTGATGTTTCTTCTGGGAGCTGTCGACGCTGGGCGGCCTCACAGTCTGGTTATCCCAAGTCGGTGTCGGTGTGTTGGTTGAGCGGGCGTCGCTACCCGCGGAGCGCACCATGTTGCTGATTTTGTCTGCCTCCGAATTAGTAGCCAGACACAGGCCCTGCGCTCTACTGGAGGACGAACTAATGTCGATAACATTGCCACCCCGGCTGGTGTCGAGGTGCAGCGGCGCATCGCATGTCGGGCAGTACTGCGACTCGAACTCGCGGATAAATTCGTAGAAGCACGCCTCGTGGGAGACATGTGAGCAGGAAAACTGGAGGATGCGCTCTCCTCGTAGGGTGTGCTCCAGGGGCTCCTCGCAGACGGCGCATTCGCTACCGACAAACGTCCTCTCGCGCCGTAAGCGGCTCCGGTCGGCAGTGCTCGCCATGACGTTGTTGTCGATGCCGCCGACTCTTCGGGAGGCGACTCCGACAGCTGATCTCGTTGAGCCTATGGACGATCTACGTTGATGGGCGGAATTACCACGAGTTCCAGTTGGAAAAGGATTTCCTGGTGAGCTGTCAGTCACAGGGGAGTCTGAGAAGCCGCGGCCGGGGCCGGAGCATCCTGCTCGGGCCGCAACGGCGGCAAGAGGAGAGCAGGCACATGTACCTTTGTCTAAAAATAAATAATCATCCGGCAGGGGACTTGGTCGTGAGGCGCCCTGGGGTCTGATGAGGCTCAGGTCGGACAGGCGCGACGAAAAATCTAGGGTATGGTTCCTCGGTTCGTTGGGGATAAAACCCGCGTTCTCGTATCGCTGACGCTGATTCTTTCGAGATCGACTGAACATGGAGGATCGCGTAATGGAGTATCAGAAACAGCAGTCGCAGCAACAGGCTACGACCGGACCAAGAATGGATATAGGACTGATCAAGGGAGCGCTGGGGGCGACACGACAGAGAATCAATGTTGTCGTTGGCGGCGGCGGGCGGTGATTTCTGAGTCGATTTCGCGGGGCCGTTGGTGGATCGGAATCGTTTCGACAGAAGTCGCAGGCGAGCGAAAAGGGTGCGATGGTGGAATACGAGGCGGGGAGAAAATTAAAGTCGGTTGTTGATGTGTGTGAAGGTTAAGAGGCCAGGATGCGATGTTTCAAGTCCCCGTCTTAACAAGGCTGTACAGAAGAGAGCGGGGATGGCAAGTGCATGATTGCAGGCCAGAGGCCCAGAGACCTGGATCGGAGCGGCGGGAGCTCAGCGCACAAGCGAAAGGCGGCGACGCTAGGGTCTTCTGTTATCCAAGCTCCAGGGGGGTTGTACGCGTGTAAACTTGTCTGCCGCTGCAGTGACGACTCGCCGAACTGCCGCGGTCATGCGGAGTGACAGTCAGTGCGCTTGTCGGGGTCGCGGATGCTGTCCGGTGATTGTGCCTGTGAGCAACGAGCCTGTGCGGCGGCGGGCGTGGAGTCGATGAGAGCCGTGATAGGGGCCGACGGCGTTGCTTTTGCGAACGTGCGCTGCCGTGTTATTTCTTTGCCCCGTGGTCCTTCAACGGCTCGTCAACCAAGATTCAGCCCAGGTAAGGTGACTGGGTGGGCAAGCTGTCGTCGTCCGCAAGCCACTGGGTGGTGATCTTGGGCTTGTAATTCGCCGTTGGTCTCACCCGAGACACGGAGAGACGGGGTCCGTCCGACGACCAGTCGTTTGATTTGCCCCGCTGAGCCGCGGCGCAGATGAAGGCGACAGCGACACAGGCGTACGATGCACAAGCAGCAAGCCCAACAAGCGAAGCTGCTGAGGCGCCCACAGAAGACGAAGGCAAGAGGCAGTCCGAAGAGGGGACAGGAGAGCAGAGGACGGGTTGAGGACGGGGGGGGGGGGGCAGGAGATAAAAACGGCGAGGTCGAACTGAACTCGGTCGGCCAGGGGCGAGGAAGGAAGGATGGCGGCATGGCGAAACGGCCAGCGGGCGCCTTGGAGCTAGGAGGCAGGTACGGAGTACTTCGTACCTTGCTAAGGCAAGGCCGTCTGGGCTGTCAAACCCAGAACCTTGGAAATAGTACAAACGGGTAAGGTACTTCGTACGGAGTAATGCCTGCAAACTGCTTTTATCCTGACCTCACCAGGCTCACCTTGACGCGGCTGCAGCTACAAACAAGTTCGGCTAGATTGGTTCCTGTTTGCGCGCGCGAAGCCATCCACAGCCCTCAGAGTTCAATCCACCCATCCATCCCATGTGTCGGCAAGGCTTCACGGTGCTGAGCTCACAGGCCACCGGCTTCGCAGCTCAAGTCAGCAAGGCACGGCATGCAGAACGGGGGGGCACGAACCCGGCTCGGATGTCCAGAGGCCAGTCAGTCGGTTTCTTCAGTCCTGTAAGACCCCTGATCCGCCAGGGTCCCAAAAGCAAAAAAAACTTCCCAACCCTTGTCATGGGGCCAAAAGGGGCCAAGAATGGTGGATTCGGTGGATACAAGACCTCCGTCGCTCCAGGTGTCAGGCGAACCAGTCGTGCTGCGTGCCGGGAGCCAGAGCAGGGATCTGATAGTTTGCTGCAACGGGGCTGGTCCTGGTCGAGCTGGCCTGGAAATCAATACTTGTGCACGAGATGAAGCCAAAAAGCAGTTGGGAAGCGTGCTGTGTCGTTGGAGAGGGGCCCAGCCGCGGCGCGCCGTCTGTTACGAGTACGGAGTACTCCGTAATTCGTACTTTGTACAATTTATTGAACTTCACCATCCGTACGGAGTACAGGGTCCTTCGCCTAATTCGCAGCATACTCGTACTTAATATGGCTGTAGCAAAGTATTACGTACTAGTTATGTCGTAACAACACCTCGAGGTACGAAGTAGGAAGGGGAGGTATCAAGCCTGCACCTCTGTCATCGCTCTCCTCTCTTGTCTCAGCCGCCAATGATGCCCGCAAACGGTCAACTGAACACTGTCTTACAACGACGACATGGAGGTCGTCGTCCCGTCCCTCTAGCGGCAGTTGTGGGGGGGAGGGTGCGTGGGCACGTCGCTGTTGGTCACTGAATATGGCATGGCGTGCTGCAAGCCTGCAACAACAAGGAGCCGGACGGAAGGATTCTGCTCGTGCTCCGGAGGACGCATGTCTTACTCCGTCCCTGGTCTGCATCTGGCCCAGCATCGAGCGGACGGCTGTAATGGCCCGTGCATGATGAGGCACCGAGACCTGCAGGTCATAAACACGCGCCAAATCGCAGATGTCCAGGGCTTGTTTTGAAACGCTGCACGAGCAGTTCATTGATGGCACCCACCCGATCCTCTGTCCCGTTCTACTCGTACTCCGTACCGAACCGCCAGACGCCAGAACAAACCCCTCCTCGGCTCAACGTAGGACTCAAGGTCGCCTACTCCGTACCCCGTGCTGTCACAGGTAATGTCTGCCGTCGGCGCCATGCCGGCAAAATCGGGCATTGAGGACGGGAGGTTGGTGATCGACGCAGGCCTGGAGCAGGAGGAAGGTGGGTGGATGGATGGATGCCATGCCTATCACCATCACCACGGATGCATTTGGCCGAAGGCAGGCGGTTCTGTTAACCAAAGCATAGGTAGCATTCAACCCATATGTCCATACCTGGTCTTACGAGTATGAAGCAGGTACAATGTAATATCAATTCATGGGGTTCATTGCGCTTTGTCCGAGCGAGAAGTGAGGGGACTGACTCGACACGTGGTTGCCACCGCGTCATGCCTGAACCGTCTAGGGTGCCATGCGGCAGTCGCGATGGCGATCATGGAGATTTCTTCCATCCGCAAAGCGTCCAAGCCCAAATTGTCATTCCCCGCACCCTCATCAATGTTGAAGCCGACGACAATTTCGCATCATCAACGGCAAGGCCAACTGCCGGTCCCAGTCGCATATTATCTGTCTGCATTCTCGCACTAGCGATCGAGGGCGGAGGGACTAGCATGCCGGCTAAATACCAGGAGCGGGCGACATTCATCTTCAGTCGACAGGATGGAGCGAAGAGCACGCCCTGCAGCATTAATGCTACCACTTGCAGCGAGATATTGCATCCTCCGCCAAGCGACGTCCCTCATTGGGAAAAGTGGTGTGAGTTACGAGTATCGCCTCCTGATACATCGATGAGGAACCAACCCTCGAGGCGGCAATGGGGATTCCGTTAGACGCCACGCTGTCTCGACTGGTTCGGTAAGCGAACCACCTGCACAAAGGAATCGGCTTGGGGGGTTGCTGCACGCAATACTCCACAAACATGCCCCGAAGGACGGAGACGGAGCTGTCGTGGTGCCTCTGGGAAATGACGCCAGCTTAGTGGCATGTCCACCAATCTGTCAGTGACAGCCTCAAGCCTGTCCGGACGGGGCCGCGTGAGTCGTGGCCAAGGGATCCTGAGCCAACTCGTCCGATCAGGCACAGCAAGAAGACCAGGCGAGACCCTCTTCCAAGTCCGACGTGGCTTACAGCGATATCCCGGCTCAGGGTGAGGGTCGCGTGTCTCACTCTTAAGCGTGGAGCCGTGAGTTGGTATGAACTGCTGACAGACCATCCGGAATGTCATCTGCGGCGACCCCATTACGAACGCATAAACTAGTTATGGGTTTACTCGTCAGCGCGCTTTGGGCTTGGCAATTCACTAAGTTTGGTCGATTCTTCTTTATCCAGCCCAGCACCTCGATCTGGGGACGGCACTCCATAGGCCGCTGAGATACTACAGGAATACATAGAGGTGCGTACGTACTACGATGCATGATGCCSATTTGAGACCATATTACGAATCTCGTCCTCTTGTGAGGGCTATGATGAACCCGAGGCGAATTCCGACTCATCTTGGCGTGGACGTGTCTGGTACCGCGTTTGACTCGGAATTTGTGGTAGCCCACCATAGTAATGGCCCAAGTCTCAGGTAAGCACCGGGTGCCGTTCAGAAAGAATTGCATGATTGTCCCCAGCCCCCAGACCTTGTGAATCCACCGAATCTATCTCTGACAAGACGGGTCGGCTCCTGTTCAAGATTGGCATGGTTGCACGAGCTGCCTTGCAAGGACTCCCCTGGCCCCTTTGCGCTGAGCAAGACCAGCAAACTTGGCCACTCATGCGTGCCTCGCTGGTGTGGCCGTCATCCGCACCCAGCCCATCCAGTCCAGGGATCAGGCTGTGCCGCGAGCCACACGATTGAAAATTGCCCGACCCGATTGCAACTCCAGAAAATTTACAGAGCGGTCTTAGTTTGAGGGCCAAGACCGGCTTTTGGATATAGATAGGGTAATCGTCTCCCTCACCACGTGTATTCTGGCTCTCAAACAAAGGGGATGGGGGCCGAGTTAAAGCTATCCCAAACTGGATCCACCATGCTCGACGCTGGATAGAGGGCAAACCGGCGAAAACAGAGGCCAAGCATGCTCCAAGGTTGACTACGGAGTTTTTATCGGGTCCGATAGAACTCCGTGCTTGGTGATCGCAAAGCATACACAAATAAACCTTGCCGGGTGGTCCATGCCTGCCTACATCCGGGGTCGGTGCCAGTGCGTATGTCGTCTTCCGACCCGAGCTCCGCACAGAGCCATCGTCTGATCACAGCCTTCGATGGCCGTGGAATCGTCGTCGTCGTCGGTGATGGACGCTCAGGCGTCGCCATCAGCGCGGCACCAAGGAGCGCATCTCTTCGGCGACAGGACAGCATCTGCCCATTCTCCACACAACCATTTGCGTTTCTTCGAGAAGACTTCCACAGCCAGACAATGTGCACTGGTGGTGCCAGCCTGGTAATCCTCGTAGCTCGCCTGCCAGCTGCGCTGCGCCCGCAAACAGCAATGAATCCACACCCGCCCATGACGGAGCCAATCAGCCACAGCAGCCGCCACAGCTCCGACTCGTCACGGAGCCGACCAGGCTGTGGCCGCGGGGTCCAGATTGGTTTCCACGGTGGCTTTCATTATTTCTGGCCCGAGCTGATGCAGCTGCATGGCCAATTGGCAAAGGCTGCAGCCACGGCGGGCCGCGTGACTGGGACTCCTCAACAACGGAGGTGTTAGGGGTCTGTGCGCACAACCATCTCGCTCTGCCACAGTTTGCGGATAACTCGTGTACTATCGCCAACGCAGTCGTCAGCGCGAGGCTAGGGGATGAGCTAGTACGTGCCCGAGACTATTAGCGGCGTGTTGGGAGAGTTTGCTGAAATCAGCCTCACTTGTCAGCCCTGACGTGCGGTAAGACCGAGCGGTCCCGTTCGAGAGAATCGTGGCCATGCGTCAATACGTACGCGGCGGCCTGTATTTTTGAATGCTCGTTTTGCAAAAGGCTATCGCTCCATGGGCATGGGGGGGGGGGGCAAGCTTCGCCGCCGATATCAGTATCTATCGCTTGGACTGGCAGGTTGCCCCTCCTCACGGCAGTCCATCAAGTCGGGCCACTCAACCACGTTCCTGGGCGTCAACAGCAAGGCCAGTAAACGCCTCCGCGTCTCAGCCCGCTGATGGCTGGCGAGCTCCTGAAACCGAATCGCGAGTTTGGAACCACCAGGTGCGCGAGAAGGCCAACAGAAAACAACAATAACAACAAGTCAACGAGAGAATTGCCCGGTTGCCGTCATCGTGGAAGATACCGGTTAATACGCGCCATAGTTTCTCAGTCTACCCTTAAGAACGGTTTCTCGATTCCTAAAAGCACTAAGACTACTACGTAGTTGGTATATTAGATTTGTCCGGTTGACGTACTTACCCAGTCTTGCTGGCATACACGGCAACACGGGATATCCATCCACGCGCCGAGGCGCTTGTGGCGCCCACCGGAGCAACACAATATTCCCGTGTCCCAATTTACTGTGTCTTTGCATGGACATTCGAGCCGATATCAGAGACCTCGCTACAGGTATTCGCTCTTCTCCGCATCGTGTTCTCTACAACGACCAGATACCCGGGGGCGTCGTTCCAGCCCCTCTTCGCCTATAACAGCCTCGATCTAGTTATTTAGCAGTCGCTTTCTATCAACAATATCGATGGCCACCTGGAGGCTGAGCCAATGTCGTGGAAGCCATTGGCTTCTGTGTCGGCTCTCGCCCTATGGAGGAAGAAGGGATGATCCATATTCGAGTACGTGCTGGGATGGTTTATAACTTCATGTCTCTCCGTGATGGCCTACCAGGTAAGACAGGTAAGACAGCCCATGTTACTCTACGAGTCAACACCGTCACTCATCGCCATCGTGTGCCCCCAGGCCATGACCAGATGAAATCCGCTAGAAAGTCGAGCAGCGCTGCCCCGGCCTGTCCAACGCATCGCCGGCATGAACATGGCGAAACAGAACCATTTGGGTCAGTGCCTGGTGGCGCCCATCGATGCGCGGTCCCCGCCTTACAGGCGTGTTCGAGAGCTTTTGCCACGACAAGGAGCAGGCTTCTTGGGTTCTGCTTGCGGATGCCTCAATAGGTGACGCGATTTGCTGGCAATCTAGTAGATCTCGGCCAGCGGGGAGCCGGGTGCGCTACCGCTATGCGTTTCAATATATCCGATGTCTTTCCAGATGGCCTGTGGCACAACGGACGAGTGCGAAGGGAAAGCTGGCTTCGACTACTGCTGCGAGCGGCACTTTGTACATGCCCGCTTGTGTTCACTTCGCAGCCTGCTTAGCGATCAACGACACTGGGACGAAGGTTTAGGGGAACCAGGTTAGAAAGGAACAGCGCGAGCAAGAGATTCGGCCCTGACTTCGGCCGCAAGACCTGACATTGGCGATGACTTGAAACAAACAGCGCGTGCAACAGATGACATTGCATCATAGACACCGTTTCAAGCGCCGCCCGCGGAAACGGCGTTTCTTCCGTCCAGAACGGGACACGGCGCCGAAGAGAGGAGAACGTGGTATCAACGCTAGCAGCTGGTTAACCAACCCCTACCCTACCCCCTGTCCCTGTCGCTTGGCAGGCCGCTATCCTGGTTCTTAGCTGGCCACTGGGCGTCAAGCCAAGCACCAAGGTCCGGCGAGCGTTGGAGAGCTGGATGATGGTGGAAATAGCGCCGTCTGGTCTGGTMTGGTCTGCGCCTCGTGGCCGTCGTATGAAGTCTTGGATGGGGCTGATACCATTAATATTTGGAAGAAGCTATAGAGCGGCGACACATTTCATGTGGTGAGCCACGCTTAGGACCATGTGAAGGCTCATTTGTTATGCGGACAAGGAGTGAACGGTGGCCATGGGCTTCCGAGAAGAAGACGACCGGCGACGGCGCGACGGCGACGGCGCTATTCCAAAAGAAAGCGGCATTGGATGCCTGGATACGGCGTGTTTGCAGTCGAAAGACTCTGGGTCGGATGGATATTGCTGTCGACATCGCCCTGGGGTCGTCGACCTGGAGAACTGGTCGTCGACAGCGTGCCTCGCGGTCCCCCGCAATCCGCGTCGTTGGAAGGACTACAATACGACGCAGGGGCCAATAATGGACTCACTGAAACCAAGTTGGGCAAATATAGAATACCTTCGGAGTAGGATACCCGACCTACTTGTACTTCGTGTCTAGGGCATAATCAATACTAGGTAGTCATCGTAATGGAGGGCTTGTTATTCTGCCATTCCGCGTATGGACTATCGCACGCACCTCCTGTGCAAGCACTGCAATGCTTTGTACATGAGGCGTGGGACCCCGTTAGGGTGCGCCTGGCGTGGGTGAGAGACGATGCGGGAGGGCGATCGTAGATTCGTGCGGTGATCGTCTGCTCTTGCTTGCGGGGTTTTGTTGCCGCTGGCACTGCCGCTGCATGGATGGCATGGTTGAGCTTATACGAGTAAATGCCGACTGCAACCCGGATGAATACCGACTCCATTCAACTGCGCCATGGTGGTGGGCCGGCGGCGTGGCCGAGCTACTGGACGCGGAAGTCCAGCCTTGGAAGAGCGCTTGGATGCCGTAAGAAGGAAATCGCAGACAGCCGCTCCCTGGCCTGCAGATTTCGAATGGACGAGTTGGCATCGTTGAACCAGCAATTGAATGCAACTGCGCTCCTCATTGTCTAGCGTTGTTACCCATGATGAATACGCTCGCTCGTCGACACATGAACAACCCCCCCGAAGCAACGTAGTTTCCCCTTCCTATCCAGCCCCTACTTTTCCGTAAAGAAGCCAGCCCGCGACTTAACCCCCTTCCGGTTCCGCTTGAGGAGCACGTCCTTGGTTCTCTTGGAGTGCTTCTTCGCCTTGGGCGCCAGCCGCTCGTCCGCCGCCTTCGCGACGCGGTACACCGTAGACCCGACCCTCTCATCACGCGGGCCTCGGTCCTGGCGCGACAGCCGCCTCTCGACGGCGGAGACGTTGCGCTTCTTCGGGCGTAAGCTGCTGTTTTGGTCTGCGTCGCCGCCGTCGCCGTCGTCCTCGCTGGAGGAGTCGGTGAGGAACTCGGCGGGCAGCAGCTTGGGGATCTGGACCTTGTCCGTCCGTTTCCGCCCACGCGTCGCGGATTCCCGCTGCCTAGCGGACGGGGCATCGTCCAGGTCGTCGTCTTGTGCTGGCCCGGCGGCGGCAGTGGCGGCCTTGGCCTCCTCCTCGGCCTGTTTGCGCTCTTCTGCCTGCTTCTTCAAGAGCGCGTCGCGCTCTTGACGCTTCCGCTTCTCCGCCGCGGCTTGTCTAAGGGAGTTGTTAGAATACTCGCCGTTCACGGGGCCACAATGAAGAGGGTGACATACTCTCGGGCCACCTTTCGAGCCGCCAGTGCAGACTTCTTGATATCCAACGCTGCCTTGGTTGTCGACACGGCCTCGGGGGCAGCATCGTCGTCGCTGTCCTCGCTCGCTTCCTCTTTAGCGTTTCTGGGTGCATCATTCCTGCTGGTAGGAGCTGAGGCCGTCAGGTTCTTGTCTGTCTGGCCATGGTCGTCAAACGTTATGAGCGTGCCTTTACCGGCACCCTTCTGCGCTGGGGACTCGTCATCTTTTGACCTCATGGGTAGCTTTTGCCGCTTCGGGGTCGTTGAAATAGGGGGTTTCGCGACAGTTTGCTCGGCCGCCTGCTCCTGGGCGGCCTTTCTCTTGCGAGTCTGCGCGACCATGTTGTGAGATTGGATTCAGTTAGATGATCACAGTCGGGTGATGTTTCGGGGATTGCGTCCGCTCGTATGGATGTTTGGCGATTGTTTATGAAAATATGCGATGATTTGAGTTCTTCTTACAGCTCAAATTTAAATCGGGCAAAGCTCTCTTTGCGTATCAGCGGCTCTTCGGCAGTTGCTGTCGGAATTAATGTTGCCATGTTCAGTCTTGCATTCTGCTTCGAAAATATTTTAGCGGAGCTGCGCTTCGGTGAGCGCGCCGGGAGCTTCACCGTAGTGTGCTGATCTGATTGGCCAAGGGTCCAGTGGAGACAGCAACCACGACTTGTCCAACCTCACATCTCAGAGGCATCAACCATCACGTTGATATAATCATCCAATTCTGGTTTCTGCAATTCTCCGTCTTAAAGCGAGTTTCGTCCCGTAAATTTCCAGTCTAAAACTGATACGATCCGCTCAGTTTGTCCAGAGACGGCCAGGAGGCGACTCGCTAGCCTCGCAAAGACTCCGAGGTCGCATCCCTTCCTACTCCAGATGGCAGCTCGCCGGTGTCCCAGGACATGTATTCTCTTATTGAGACCGAATTTATGGAAATGCGCTCCATATCACAGCTCACTAGCCTACTTGTACTGCGTAAGAAGCAACCCCCCTCCGGCTTTGAGCCAAACGCGGCAGTATGCCGTCCCGCGTGCGCCAAAGGCGGCCGCATATTCCGACGTCTTTACACTGGCAGAGATCCCTCGTGCCTCATTTGAGAGCGTCATTTCAAGAAACGGCGACTCTTTCAAGCGCCTTTCGCCAGAGCAATACTACGATTGCGCCCAGAGGTTCACGTCAGCAATTAAGCAAGGCTCCAGTCCCTGGGCAGTCTCATTGAGTGGCAGTAAGCATCCTTCCAACCGCTAAACTTTTGAAGAATGGAGGCTTACATGCTATATAGAAGATTCAATCTCTGCAGAGGTGCTGCACGAGTTGGCATGCGTCATGCGCCAGATCCAAGGCCCGCGGAGTGCCGACGCCTTCGCCACAGCCATGTGGGCATCTGCTTCAGAGCTCGGCTACCGGCCATCAACTCTGTCATTATCCCGGCAGCTCATCCGCTCTGGAGCCTACGGACGAATGCCACAGCTAAGGAAAGTTGAGGCGCGGTTCAAGCAGCTCGTGTCCACGGGCAAGGATCCGGACGCCCTGACCGCAGAGGGCGAGTTGCTGTTTGAACAAGGCAGGTTCGATGTCGCGGTCGCAACCCTGCGACGAGCGCTCAGAGCGGGCTCTGCAAGCTTCGAGTGGAAGCCATACTGCGAGTTGTGTCTTGGAAAGGCGTTGCTGAAGCTGGGAAGGCGGAAGGAGGCGAGGACCGTGTTGGAAGCGCTGTCAGAGGCGGGTCTTGTGGAGGCTGATATCGAGCTCAGCAACATGTTGAGGGCGAGCGACAGGGACAAGGCGGAGCAGCACATGTACGCAGCGGCCTGCAACGGCAGGCCCGACATGTTCAGTCACCTGTCGGAGATGGCCTTGGAGGGAGCTGCATCGGCGACGGACGATGGAAGATCAAGCGAGGATCGTCGGCGCTGGGCCATGGAGTGGTCTCGGCTAGCAGATGCCCGTACAGAGCGCTGATTCACTGGACGGGCACTGGTTCACCAAACGGGCACTTATTCACTGAACAGCGGTTCACTGCGCCTCCTATAGCGAAATAACTGTTCATTCTTCCAACAGCCCAGACAGCTGAGGCTAAGGGCCGATTTGGCCCAGTTGTCTAGGGCAAAGCCAAACACCGTCCCCTCCCGGCACTCCTTGCAAACCATGCGGGTTCGAATCCTGGCTTGGAGCGGTCGTGAGTCGGGTTTACCATCACAAGGCGGGTGGGATGACAACAAGATTAAGAGTCTTCTCGGGGGTGACGCACCTTTGGGTCCCGAGGGTTGATAGTGATGGCTTCTTTTTTTCTTCTTTTTTTTTCGTAGTAGTTCCTTGGTGCAGCTTCGGGGCTGATTCTCCTCGCATGCCGCTTGTCCGGCGCCGCCTCCTGACCCTCCTCATACGCCCTCCCCATCGTCACTCTCAAACTCGCCCTGCACCTCGGCCTCCTTGGCCGAGGGGAACAGCTCCGCCAGCTTCCATCGAGGACCTGCTCAGAGTTGCCGCGCAAGCCCATCCCATACGCCGTCTTCATCGGCGCGAGAAGTGGAACGTGGGCTTCAGATATGTCGCCGCCCCTTTTCGCTGCCCGATGAAGACGATGACAGCCCCAGCCCATCACCCGTTACGCGAACGCCGGCCCTCCTCTAGTTCCATCTCTTGAACCAGATCTCTCCCCCCTGCGAGTCGACGTGGTATTCGCCCGTGGCTAGCCACGGGACGAACTGACAGCACGGGTTCTTGGCCGTCTGCGCAAAGATGGAGCCGAGCGCTGCTTGTGTGGCAAAGTACATGTTGCGGAAGATCAGCTGGCCTGTGAGGCTCGTTGGTGGCGACGATATGTCTCTGCCGCACGAGTCCACGACGTCTTGGACGTGCCATTAATACTCTCGAACAGACAACGCCCTAAAGTGGAGAAATGAAGACAGGAGAGTAGGAGAGTGATCAAACGAACCACCGAAAAATATGGGAGGAAGACGAAGGTGTCATCGCTGTAAATGGACATATAAGGGGCATCTGGATCTGCTTGGTCAGATGGGACCGCTTATGCTCAGTGACGCACAGAAATCGAATTCTTAGTTTCCTCTCATCCTCCATCCTATAGCAGGTCTTGACGACAGTTTTGGTTCGTTCGTAGACATACGCGTCCGTGTCCTTTTCAAACACGGAATGGGATGGGTGACGTTCCAAGCCTTGAAGAGCCAAGGGAGCAGTATGTTGCATGCAACACCACTATCCCTCGCCTTAACATACTTTATACAACGGCATTATAGGCAGGCTCGCTAGAGTTGCCGAGGGTCGTTGATTGTGGTATCATAACACGGTTCCTTTATGGAGACCATGAACCGGCATTGTGGGCGAGGTAGGTACCTAGCTAGAGTTGTTGAGGCTTTGTTGGTTGGTGTCGGGTAAGAACTACCTTGCTGTAGGCGGGACGAATCAGATGTGCAATCTGAGACATGACAGAGGTGATTGTTGGATCGAGACAACACCCCGGAGATTAGGTGCTGAATAGTACTCCGTTCTTCGACTGAAGGTTACGACTCTTCGGACCCAGGGCTGTCGTTGCAAGCACCACTCGCCATCGACTTGGAGCGAGTTCAGCTCGCACGCAAATGCCAAGGCTGTCAGCAATGAATGGAAAATCCAGAAATAAACATGGCGTCCGTGCGATGGTCATGGCATATCACGTAGTGCAACCACCGTCAATGCACGGAGAGGCTGCATTGCAAGGCCGTCCGTCAAACGAGATGCACCAACATCGAGTCGCCCGTGGCGACCGAGGCCATTGCTATTGCAAGCAAACTGCTTTTCGCTGTTCGAGCCCTCTCGGCCTCCCTGGGCCGCTGGCATGACTCTCAGATGTGACACCTCGGCTGTACCTTTGCCCCAACTACTGCCACCGAACCAGAAGTACAATGATAATGATAATGAGAACAGACGGCTGGGGTATCTTGGTAAACACCCATCCGCTGCTCCTGTCCGTGTCTCAGATGGAGGTGTTCGCCGTCACTGTTTGTATGTGGCCGACCTGGTACATGCATGCAAAGTAAACAAACGGCGAGGTCCAAGGCAAGGAGGTAGAAGGGCTCATGAGGATGCATCATTCTCCTCGACCCCGCATAAACAATAAGACTGTCTCCACGACGCGTCTCTGTTATGAGCCAGGACGCGTCGTGAAACCACCGTTGAAGACGACCGAAGCTGACCTGTTCGAAAAACTTGAAATGGAAGAGGAAAAAAACGCACGAGCAATGCTCCGCAAACGGCGTCGAGACAATGGCACAGGGCCCGGGCCAAGCGCCGCAACTACCGTTACGCAGCGGGACCGCTTCTCCTGCAAGCCCCCTTTGAAGAGAGCCCAGTTCGCCCAAGAATAGCGCGGCAGCGAGGGGGCCAACAGGCGCCGTTTCATCCCTCCCATGGCCGCTTTCATTCACTCATGGTGTCTGGAAAGGCGGTAAACGGGCGAGCCAGCCGTTTGCAGACAGGGGGAGCGTCGCCGGTGCTGGTGCTGCTGGTGCTGTTGGCGTTGCTGGTGCCCGACAATGCCAGGTTGTTTGTTGCCTTGGTGACACTCCCATGGCAGCATTTCTGTTGACAAGAACCAACGGAATGCGCGCTCGCAGCAAAGGGAGGCGTCTGCCCAGCAACATAGCCCGTCCCCACGCGTGTTTCAGACGAGTACTCGTCCGGAGCCCCGGCTCTGTGGCGGGTTCAAAATGCCACTGCTCGGCCCGGAACTTGATGATGTGTGCGGAGTACTCGTACTCCGTACTCCGTACCAAGGGACGAAGGCGGAGCCCAAAAGAAAGTGYACCTCTGGATGTACCAGGRCCAGGGTTGTAMAGTACTCGCGCGGTAATAGGGACCCTGGTATATCTAGAGATGCACTTTCTTTTGATGGCGGACGCCAAAATGACCAATGCATTGATCAGCCACTCACCCGGCTGCCGCTACAGCTCGCGCCCAACGTGCGACTTGATCCCTGTCGCCAGCTGCAATCCAAGGAAGACTGACTGTCCTTGCAGCCCCAAGGCTCCCAGCAACGGCATCCCGCCCTTGGCCCTCCCACGCAACGCGACTATTTTCTTCTTCGCTCAAAGGACGCGTCCCGCATTAAGCCTTTTTATGCCGTGTCGCAGCTTGCCCACATCCTCATAACCCGCCTCCCCGTCCATCTCCATGCTGCTCTCCTCCAGGTGCCCGATGGATGGGATGGGATAGGCTCATCCATCAATCTCCCCTACATTCCTCTGCCTCAGAGCGCCCACGAGGCTCCTCCCGTTGAGCGCGCTCAGGCCTTCGCATCGCTTCCGCGTACAGTATCGGACAATACACAGCCGCTGAACCCTGCCCATCTCTCCTTGAAGCACCCCNCCCGCCCCCCACATTTAACCCAGACCCGTTCTCAGATCCCAAGATTGATTCCAGCAACAAACGGCACCCAGCCTCGAGCTGCCGAAAGGGTTATTACTGAAAGGACTCTGTCAATCCCACGCCTCCCGACATACCCCGCGAGCCCCTCTTTCTTTCTCTCCGCTGAATGACAACAACTGTCGAGTGCCACCGCCTGTTGTCGACTTCACACATCACATCTAGACCCGAATCTGTCGTCCACATGGTCGCCTTCCACGAGATCCCCACTTGGGCGCGGCAACGAATTCCACAACGATTAAGTCATAAACAAACAAATATCTCTGTGTCATTGAGAAAATCCTTCAACGGGCACGGGTACCTCGCAAAGAAGGCCTCATTGTTGTCGCTTGACCACACTCGAAAGGGCCAGGCCACAACAAATCGCCGCCGTGTCGGCCCCCATCAGCACCCTTCTCGACGAAATTCTCCATCTGCGGCCGGTAGGTTTGCCAGCCTCCGGCGCCAGGTGATGGCTCGCTCTTTTCTGCTCACCCTCGGCGGCACCTTGGCCGTGCTCGCAACCTCATCCGCTGTCTGCCTCCAGATCATTGTCGCTATACACATACAGAAGCCGGCTCTGAGGACGGCGTCCATCGTGGCCGCCTCCCTCGAGTCTGTTCTTCTTCTCATCCTGGGTTGGCTCGCCGCCTCCAACACCTGGCAGCCCGGCAAAGTCCCCTCAAGTCGATGCCTGAACATTGCCTTCGGGTTCGAGATTCTAGTCTGCGCACTTGCCTCTGCTGCATCGGCAGTGGCCCTGGCATACCTCAGCGGATCGAAAGCCGAGGATGACGAGGATGCGGTGCTTGCCGCAAGCGAGGCAAAACTCCTTGCTGCATCGTCAGTGGCTGTAGCACTTGCTATTGCCGTCCAACTCATGTTCATGATCCTTCACTTTGTTTCCTCTCGAGAAATCGCCCTTGGGAGAACGTCATCGTCCGAAATCGACGCCGACAGTCAGAGGATACCCAACTTCAATATCAAGTCTATCCGATACAGCCGGACCAGCCCCAGTAGCGATCAAGCGCAAGAGATGGCGTCAGTCGAGAGCAAGGACTCGGGCCCGTCAACCATGATCAGGTCGAGAATGGGGACCTTCAGGACTTCCGTATCCCAAGCCATCCGCCCCAGCTCGTCCAAGACGAAGCTGCTGTCGACACGGGAACAGCGACGGCCACCTTCTCTCGACTTAACTCCTCGCAGGAGCAGTGCTGAGAATTCCTTCGATTCATGGGATACCTCTTCGGTTGACGCGCATAATCGACAAGTTGTCCTGGAGATGTCACCCCCACCGCTCAAGTCGCGCGGCCTCGAGACCATTCCCGCCAGCCCTACGGCAAGCCGGAGTCCGAGCCGAGGAACTGCATTGGACCTGGAGCCTCCTCGCTCCTTGCGGCATAGTCGGAGCTACAGCTCATCGACTCTGCGGCAGCTGAAGGAAGCTCGCCTGACTCCGACAAGCTCTGCCAATGAACTGCACATTCACCCCCTTTTCCGATCCGATTCGCCGACCCCGCCGCCTGTTGCCACACCGGGTACCAGCGTCGTGGCATCGCCAAATGCAGGACAGGTGATTTCGCGCCGCGAAAGCATGCAATCACTAAATCGGATGCGCAGCGGCAGCTTACCGGCAGGTCGAAGTCCGCTGAGTCGCCAGGCGAGCTTTGAGAGCACCAAGCTGAAGAAGCAGGGTGTAGCCCAGGGGGACCAGGGTGCCCGAAGCGAGAGGAAGATGACACCGCCTGTGCCGGAGTGGCTGTTGAGCCCAGGAATGCGGGCGAGCCTGGTTTTTGTCCAGCAACAAGTCGAGGCTGAGGCAGAAGCGGAAGCAGAAGCAAGGAGAGCAGGGCAAGAGGGGGAATGAAAACAGCTTGATGATGAACTCAACTGTGCAACTGCGACCACGACTAGCGACTTTGGCGATGTGTTACGTCTTCTTTGTCAGGCTGGGAGACTGGATTGGAAAACGGACCAGGGTGCGGACCCCGTTGGAACGACTATATATGGGACATCCGGCGTTGATGCTTGAGAGCGGCGTTGTAATTTAGAATCGTCTCCGCAATGAAAGAGTTGCAAGATTTGGACCGCGTTACTAACTTGAGCGCCCGGTGAGCTTGACCTCCAGTTTGTTGGCTGTTGTCTGTGGGTGATGTGTTGTGTCGAATCAAATCGGAAGAGCAATGGAAGACCAATTTGATGTGTCGAATGGCGCCATGTGACACGGAGCAATTGGCATCTGCCCCGCCACAGGACTGCGATAAGATAGTACGAAGTACCAACACCACTTCGCACCTCAACATGAACAGACGAATCGAGCAAATATTTATTACCTTACGAGTAGTGAAACTCTTGGTTGAATCTCCATGCTTCACTGCGGCATGCTGCGCAGTCGAGGTTGCATCAATGCATGCTACTTCGTCGGTAATTAGTAGGTACCTACCCAGGTAGGTAGCGAAAATAGACCATGGGGTGTCGCTGGACGGCCACCAGCCGCTAGTGCCACAGGAGCGGGTGCCACCAATCTCAGTGGGGCCAGGCCCAGGCAGTGACTGAGTGATGCAGTCCACAACCACCGACAAGTGTTCGGGCAGGTTCCTCCAGTCGAGTGACCCCACCTCAAGGCCTGACCACAAAGAGTCGCCAGCCTCACGGCCAACCTCGCCATCACCGTTTTGCCTCCGTCATCGTTACAAGCCTCCCCCTTCCAGGCCCTCCCTCGACTCCCTCCCCGACCTGCCTCGACCCGCTACGCCCGGCACAACTGTCGTCACTGCAGCCGCCCAGCTGCACCAGCGTCAGCCATCATGAAGGTCACTTTCAGAGTACGTTGCCAGCTCGAACCCCCGCAGCCTGTGTGTGTGGCGGCTGCTGCCACACCCTGCCGCGACTGTTCGTGCCCGCGCCGGATGGCTAATGTGCCTTGCTTGTGTAGGATCTGAAGCAGCAGAAATTCACCCTCGAGGTCGAGCCTACTGATCTGGTACGTCTGCGCTGCCTCGCCTCTCCCCGCCGCCGATGCCTTGCACGGTGCTGGTGCTGCTCCAACGGGATGCTTACAGGTCGCAACAGATCTCCGCGGTCAAGGAGAAGATCTCTGGCGAAAAGGGCTGGGACCCCAAGTACCAAAAGCTCATCTACTCTGGTGAGCTGCACCTATCCTCGCGATACTTGAATCAACACAGCTTCTGACTGGAAACAGGCAAGATCTTGAAGGATGACGAAACCGTGGCATCCTACAACATTGAAGAGAAGGGCTTCGTTGTTTGCATGGTGAACAAGGTACGCCATCTCTGTCTCTAGTCCAGTGCCACGGACTGATATCTATCTCCCAGCCCAAGGAGAAGCCTGCCCCTGCTGCTCCCCCCGCCGAGTCCTCCGCCGCTCCTCCAGCTACGCCCGCTCAGCCAGTTGTCAGCACGCCCGCCGTCCCTGCTGCTCCTTCCCAGTCCTCTGCTCATGTGGCAGCACCAGCTACGCCGACCCCTCAACGTGCCACTGGTGCGTCCACTGGTGGCGGCGATGCGGCGGGGCTGGCTATGGGTGCGGAGCGCGCCGAGGCCGTTGCGAACATGGAGGCAATGGGCTTCGAGAGGAGTCAGATCGAGGCGGCAATGCGCGCAGCTTTCAACAATCCCGATCGCGCTGTCGAATACCTGTTGAATGTGAGTTCTCCTGGCGACGAATATACCTGTGGCCGAATCTTGACTGACATGTCTTGCAAGGGAATCCCGGAAAACGTTCAACAGGAACGTCGTGCCGCGCCTGCGCCTACCGCTGGCGCGCCTGCGCAATCTGCCCCTCCGGCCCAGGGCGGCGGSGGCGACGACGACGGTGGTGTGAATCTCTTTGACCTCGCAGCCCAACAGGGAGGCAGTGGTGCTACCCGAGGCGGCGGCGGCGGCGCTGCTGTTGCTGCTGCGGCGGCGGCCGCCACAGCAGGTCAGGGTGGTGACCTTGGAAACCTGGACTTCCTGAGGCATAATGCCCAGTTCCAGCAGCTGCGCCAAGTCGTTCAGCAGCAGCCCCAGATGCTGGAGCCCATCCTCCAACAGCTTGGTGCTGGAAATCCTCAGCTGGCGCAGCTCATTGCTTCCAACCCCGACCAATTCCTTCAGTTACTCGGAGAGAACGCAGACGACGATGTGCCTCTCCCCCCTGGTGCACAGGCCATTTCTGTGACGGAGGAGGAGCGCGATGCCATTGAGCGGGTATGTCAAGGCTCTTTCCACTAGATGATCGGTGTCCAGCTAACCATGGACAGTTATGTCGACTTGGCTTCGACCGCGACCAGGCTGTTCAGGCTTACTTTGCCTGTGATAAGGACGAGGAGCTTGCCGCCAACTTCCTGTTCGACCAACCCGAGGATGACGAGCCCGGCACTAACTAAGGTGACGGCAAAAGGGTAGGCAGACGTTAAGACGGCGGCTGCGACAGAACAACGCTTGTTACGATTACGAAAAAGTCACGGGGAATACCAACGATTGCGGTTGAGGACTACGAGTGGTTTGGAGACGTCTGGCCCCGGTCGAGATTCGTGAAAGCGATCAATCTTCCGAGCCGTGGGCAATGCTATCCGTTGGCTGGTGCAGATTGGCTGCCGCTTTCAGGCTTGCGTTTAGTTATGGCAAAGACAGAGGGACTGAAATCGATTCATATCGAGGGCCATGGTCACCATCAACAGGCGAGCGGTCTGTCGACCGTTGCCATCTTAGGCAGTAAAGCGATTGATGTGTCACGGGCTACTTGCTGTTTTTCTTTGATTACCTTGCACAGTTGTGTTTGATGTCCATGGTGCATAGTATTCTACACTGTCGTAGCTCCTGAAATCGAAAACCTATCGGGTATCATGCCAGTGCCTGTTTACGCCTTTCTATGTCTTCGGGCTGCTCCCCCAAACCAACGAACCCCCCTTTTTTTTGTTTTTGGAACCCATCACGAGTCCTGTACGATCGGCTCTCCGTTTAGCCCATAGGCAACCGCTTGTTTACCCTTTTTCTTGCCACCCCTCTTCTTCTTGCTCCCATTTTCCTCGCCGTCCTCGTCCGCGAACAGCTCCTCCTTCTTCTTGCGCATGATCTCTGCCTGTTCGTCGGCTATCCGCTGCCGCTCGGCCTCATAGCCCTCCTGGATCTTGCGCTGCTCCGCCTCGATGGCCTCGACGGACTCGTACTGGGCTCCGGTGAAGCCGCGGTACTCGTCAATGTCCATCTTGATCGTCTTCTCGCCGATGAGCGCCGCGTCGATGCGCTTGGGGTTGTGCCGCTCCTCGCGATTGAACTTGAGCTTGACGTGACGCCGCTGCTTGCCGGGGAACATCTTGGAGATCATCTCAAACTCGGTGCCGAACATCCTAAGTCCGCGGTAAAAGAGTTCGGTCTCCTGGTCGTTCCAGATATTTGGCCCTCTGAGTTTCGAAGTATTCATGAAGGAGCTGCTGGTGATTAATCGGGTAAAATCGTTTTCTTCAATCGTCTCCATGTCTCCTTGCGCTGCAGCGGCACGCGCATGCCGGTCCATAACTAGCGAGCTCTGGTCGACGACAATTTGTCCGTCCACGATGCGGAATTGAGGACCAGACGTCGCCGCTGGCGGCGGCGCCGAAGAGCTGCCGGGCGTGCCACTCTTGGTCTTCACCTGGCCGTGTGGCATCGGAGATGCTGACCCGGATGCCTCTGCCTCGCCGTCAGCCTGCTCTCCATCCTTTTCAAGCTTCGCTTTTATGCGAGCCTGCCGTTCTCTGTCTCGTAGTTCATCGTGCCGACTAAACTTCTTGCCAATCCTCAGGTCTTTTGTCAAATCGGCCATTCTAAGCTGTTGCAAGTCCACCGTCTGATCCTCTGCGTCTTCCGGAGTAGGCGAACGAGCCGTCCTAGTCTTGGCCATTGCCTCAGAACTATCTCCAGTCGATGTACTGGCCTGGCGTTTTCGAGGTCGTGGTTTCGGCGCGACATCATCGCCTTGCTGGGGGGCCTTCCGTTGACGCTTCTTGGGTTGGGTGGTTCCATCGTCATCGCCGTCTGGTTCCTGCGTGGTTTTTGCAGGCGCACTCTTCTTATTCGCAGGCCTCTTCTTTGGTTTTGATGCCGATGGCGCCGCTGTTGGTGCTGACGTCGGAGTGTCAATCTGGGGACGGGCATCGGTGTCGGGCTCTATTCGAAGCGCGGTCTCAGAAAGGCGCCCTTCGATCGATTGCCCTTCGCCCGGTGCCTCGGGTGGTGCTTCAGGTGGGGATATTGGTGGGACGGGCGTTGGAGGCCTGGGAAATTGGGGAGTCGTCTCACTACTGGCATCGGATTGTAGGCGAGGGTCGACGTTGGCCGGAATGCTGTCATCGGTGCCGCTCGGTTTCTCGTGGATACTCTCCGCTGCTGCAATCGAGCTCTTCCGAGAACGGATGTTTGTCTGCGGCCGCGCTTCTGGGGCAGCCTGTGGTTTGGCTGGTCTTTGGGTGGCTTCCGGAAGGGGTTGTGAAGCCTGTTTCGGGGCCTCCGTGGCCATCGGCGACTCTGACGGAGGAGCATGATCAAAGAGGTTCCGAGTGTGTTCTGGGACCTTGGGCGCGTCATTGGATGTAGTACCGGGTTGTGTATCAATCAAGGCTTGGCTCTCGACGGTCTTCTGTGCTGCGGCGCCTGATACACTAGCGGTAGGTCGCGGTCGCGCGGAGGGGATCTTGGGCTTGAAGGCGAGCCCTCCTTTCTTCTTGAACATGGAACTCATGGCGACAAATTATGTAGGTTGGTTGGGGGTGCAAATTCGTCAATCAGCTGCATCGCATCGTGCAAAGAATGTAGCGTTCGCTGTGCTAAAGAAGACGGGCTGCATTCCGAGGCGCTCAGATATAAAAATGGTCCCCACCGAGCGAGGTTTAGCCGATGCACGAATCGATAAGGCAGCGCCCAATCAGGGCTAGCGCCGAGCTAGGCCTTTGGTGCAGTGGCCATGCCTCTTGATTCGCGAGTCAACTTCGAAATTTCAACTCCTGGCACGAACGCCCTCCTCCCCCATCATCATCTCCACACAATTCCGCGCAACCCGCTGGATGACAGCCTGCGCGACCGGCTTCAAGACGAGACGTGGCTTGAAGGCCTTTTCGCTGTCAAGCCCTCGCCCTGAAATCCTCTCGCACCGCGTTCCAAGCCTCGCCAGACGCGCTGTCTGATGCCTGTTGCAACGTCACCATCTGCCTCGCCTCGTCCATCCACGCTTTCCAAGATGGAGGACAGGAAGAGACCCGCCACCGGCGGCACCGATGATCTGGCACCTCCTAGCAAGAGAGTGGCAGTCAACGGTTCCAAGGCCAAGGACGACCCCCAGGAGATGAAGGAAGAGGGTTGGATCGAGGTACGTGCCGCTCAAGCTGTTCTCCTGCTTCTTTCGCGATGCGATGCCGAACAAACACCCCTCGCATACGCATGCAAAATCTCCTCGCGTCGACACGTCCCCCTACAACATGATCTCCAGCCTCGCTGAGGCGCCGTTGCTGGACGTTGATGCTCACCAAGCCAGTTATGATGCTCGTTGCCCAGCGACAGTATTCAGCGGCTCTCGAACACCGTGCCCATTCACCCCTCCACCCCACGCTCCGTCCACCATGATACCGCGTACACACTGTGTTTTCGACCGTTGGCTGGGCGACAGGCGGTACTGACTTGGGATATCAGGCGTATACGAAGGGGGCGATCTATCGCCAAATGCAAGAATACAGTCGCAAGGCATCGACCGCTGAATCACGTCTCGAAGAGCTGCACAAGCGATGTGTACACCACGACGACCACCTGCGGATTATCGATGCTTGGTGGCGCCAGGTAAGTTCATTCAGTATCCTTTAGTTAGAGTTGTGGCATCAACTGACGTGAGGGGCAGCTGTTGGAGGAAATGGACCTCATCACAGGGTCCAGCTTGTCGGCGACGGTGAGCACGACTGGTACGTACAATCAACTGACTGGGAATTGACCAATACACTAACCACGGCCTGGCTAGAACCACCGTATCTCAGCGGCGTCAGTTTCAAGGACCTTCACGAATTCCAAAACCATATCCAGGAGAAGGGCAAGGCCATTAAGGCAAAGGCCGAGGCCCTCCTCACCCGTCTTGCTTCCCAGCGCGGAGAGCTCACCCCCGAGGCTACTGCCCTGGAGGGAAAAGTCGCCGGCCTGTTGTCCGCCCAGAAGGAGTATCTACTCAAGCTGGATCGCCTAAATGCCGAGAAAGATCAACTCTCGGAGCAGCTCAATGCCGCCACCCTCCGATACTTTAAGGCAGAGAAGAAGCTGGACCGAGCCAAGAGCGCACAAGTGCAGAAACTGGAGCAGCAAGCATTTGCCAATGCCACGCGACCGGTTGCCGCTTCTAGCGAAGGTAGCGCGGAGCTGGCCGAGGCAAATGGTACTGCAGATGAGCTGTTGCTGAAATATGAGGAAGCGACGGCGTCTGCAGCCAAGCAGAAGGAGCAGCTGGATGCAATCTTAGCCGAGGTCAAGACGTTGCAAGACGAAAACTCGACTCTCAAGTCACGCCGAGACGCKTGGACGGACGAGGATTTCATTCGATCGGATGTGTTCAAGCAGTTCAAGGGTCAGAACGAGGATCTTATCAAGAGAATCAACAACCTAGAGTCGACGAACAGACAGTTGCGCGAGGAAGCAGAGAAGCTCCAGGCCGAGCGCTCTGCTTTCAAAGGCCAACTGGAGGCGGATGCAAACCAAGTCACCCAGGACCTCGAAGCGGACATCATGGCCAGGGATCAGGATCTGGCTCGTGTTCGCTCGGCGCGTGACGAGATTCTGGCCGAGAATACCCAACGGAAGGCTAGCATGGAGCAAGAGAAGGCTTCGATGGACCATATCAAGGATCTCGTTAATGCCAAGGACGATCGTATCGCCGCCCTCGAGTCTGCAATTGCGCGACTACAGCCCGAAGACCAGGAAATGACCTCACCGGACGAAGGCCAGGAACTGTCCGATGTGGAGCTCCGACAAAAGGTCAAGAAGCTGCAGCAGGATTTCCAGTCCATTAACCAGGAGTTGCCGTCAATCGAGAAGGCGTACAAAAAGATGAAGGACCTGGCTCAGAAGAAAGTCATGGACTTTGCTGCCCTCGAGGACAAGGTGGCGCTTCTCATCGCTGAGAAGAGCAAGGCGGATCAGAAGTACTTTGCCGCTCGCAAAGATGCTGATACCCGTAACAATGAGATAAGATCTCTGCGGCATCAGAACAGCAAGAGCGCGGAGATAATTGCTCAACTCAAGGAATTGGAGGCGCAGAATCGAACCTTGTTGGGCAACGTGGAGAAGCAGCTTGCCGACCTGAAGCAGGCCAATGCGGTGCTGGCCACTGAGAACAAGAAGATGGAGACGACGAGCCTGGAAGCTGTGCGACGGACCGACTCCCTGAACCGGCAGATTGGCGATTTGACCAACTTGGTTAAGTCTCGAGACTCCGCCTCCGCGGTCGTGCGAGAGCGAAACACCATGCAGGAGGCCGAGGTGGAGAAGCTCAAGGTGCGGATTGAGCACGCCCAGAAGGACCGGGACAGCTGGAAGAACAAGGCGTTGAGCAACTCGTCGGAGGAGGAAGAGATGCTTCGGGTGAGTAACCCTCGTGCAACGCGCGGGAGCAACAGAGTGCTGACTGGCCTCAAGACGTTTGCGTTGTGCACAATTTGCCGCAACAACTTCAAGAACACGGCCCTGAAGACGTGCGGTCATTTGTTCTGTAACAAATGTGTGGACGACCGTATCAGCAACCGCATGCGAAAGTGCCCAACTTGCTCGCGAGCATTCGACAAGATGGACGTAATGCCTGTTCATCACTAATACATTGACGACGCGCTTTGCCATCTTGCTTGTTTGACTACTGGAGGACATTTTGACTGGCTCTCAACGACATCTTGACAGCTTCTTGATGAAGAAACTGGTGTTTAGTCGGGGCTTCGGCTACGACATACGCACCGTGTGACATAGACATAGCTATTGGACGTCACTCGGGCTGGGAGACGGGCATTAAACCACTGATTTGCCTTCTCCAGCTCGGGTGAGGGCATGACGCCCATCATGTTTGGACATTGTACTTTTAGGAGCAGGGGGGAGTTGAGAGGGTGTGTTTGTCAACGTGTACATGCTATGAAAGACCATTGCGAGCTACGAATGAGGGAACCTGGAAGAACGGCGTTTGGGGGTTGGATAGGGCAATGAAGACCTGTCAGGACCAGAACCGATGATTCCCCTGGGGAAGGGATGTTTGATTATTAATTGATGTGATTCTATCTACGACGCGTAGACCCGAACCCGTTGCTTTCGTATTGGGTAGAGCTGCCAGCGGACCGAGACGAGGAGGGAGAGGGCCTTGGACTGGAAGGCCCTGCACCCCAGCCACTATCGTAGGGACGTTGGTTGCCGTCGCCTCGATTCCGACTACCTGCCATGTAGCCGGCAGTAGCGCCGCCGGCAAGACCGCTCCAGAAGCCCGGGGTCCAGCCCTGTTGCTGAGTCGAGGGGGCCTTCGTGCCTGGATACGGTGGAGGCGGATCGTCGCCGGGTCCCCATCCAGGATTCCAACCTCCGCCGCCGCCGCCGCCGCCGCCTCGTCCTCCCCAGCCCCCTCCGGTCCTGCGGGCCCGCCTCTGCTGGTCATTGTCGCCGTAGCATGCCGAGTACACGATCCACCCGATGACGGCGACGAAGATGACGCTGAACAGCCAGGCCGACCAGTCGGTGCCTCCTTGGCCGTCGCTAAAGAAGCCGCCGTGGGGGTTGGCGATGTCGGGGTAGCGCGCCTCGCCCTTTCTCGTGAACAGCAGCCTGTACTCGACGCCACAGCTGCCCTTAAGAACGTAGGGATCATCGGCGGATGAGTAGCCCTCGCAGATGACGTCCGTGCTGCCGAGCTTGAGCTCCTCAGGGAGAGAGGCGGCGCAGCTCCACTCGATATCCTCGCCACCGTACGAGGCGCCCTGGTTGGTGCAGCGCATGACGTCGACGTCGTAGAGGCGGCAGATGTCGGGGGAGGAGACGCATTTGAGCTGTGGGAGGGGGGAGACGCGGCGGTGGGTGGTCTTTGCGCCGTGGCCGCGCAGGGTGAGGGACTGCACTTCGGAGAGGAGGATGGCGTTTTTGGCGGGTCGGGCAGCGAGGGAGAGGAGAGGGAGGGTAAGGGCGATGGCGAGGATGTCGAGGAGCATGGTTGGCGCTATTATGGCTGGCGGTGGTGTTTCGATCGATCAAAGATGGCTTGTGAGGTGCTCAGTGAAGAAGTGGTACATATGGGGCTGTGTTCGCTTCCCGGTGGCACAAGAAGAACACGCTTGATGCAGTCAATAATTCATCATATAAAAATACGGCGTAGAGGACACGATAGCCAGAATACGGTCAGCTGAACTTTGATTTGAAGACAGCTTACAACTTTTAGATGTGGAGGTGAAGCCCTGATGCCAGAGGTTGCGACGTGATTGGTGACGCAGGCCTGCAGTGTGGCTGACGTGGGTGTCCTAGGGTGTGGCGGGTGACGTGGCGGTGGCCCGCTGTAGCACGTTTCTTGGGGACGAACTATCCGATGGTTTGCCTGGGAATGACGAGGATACTTTTACTTACACAACAGACCTCGCTTCACTTGAGCGACAACCGACCAATAACCACCGTTAAAAGTAGGAGTCTATGAAGTACTCCGTATGTGGTTTCCTACCGCCCGCTGCAGGTGTGCATAGTCTCTTGTTACGTACCTAGGTACGGAGTACGAAGTATGAAGTAGTCAAGTTGAGTACCTATTAGTATCTCAGCTGTGCTTTCAGTTTACAACGCCAAGTGGTATTGCTCTCAGGTACTCCGTACTCCGTAAGCCACGGGTTCAACCGTTGAGCTCGACTCAGCAGCGGTATTATTGTCCAACAGCGAATTCAACCAGGAGCGTCTACAACGGTGAAGCCGTGAGCGCCTCACCTGGMCGTGCAGGGCAGTATTCGCGCGAGACAGAATCAGCCCGCATTACTTTGTGTTACGAAGTACGAGTGCAGTTCGGATTTGAGGCGCTGTGGGCCACACGGGATTCGAGGCCCCGACAACCCGGCGTTGGAACCTGCAGCCCCACCGTCCCATCTCTTTCGAGATGAGGTTCGGGATGAGGCTCGTCTCGCGTCAGAAGCTTCAAAGGGGCAAAGGGACGACGGGTGCCTGCAGACAGAGACAGACATTTGCAGAGTACAGCAAGTTTCGGGACGGGACGAGGATGCTCGAGTTGGAAGCAAGAGTCATCTGCTGATGCAGCGCCGTGGTGTTGGATGGGGACACGCATTGTGTGACGTAGGCCATGCCTGGTGGAAATGGCAACAATGGACTGGATTGACTCACGACAGAGGAACTCCGTCAGGAAGAGACAGCATGGAATGTTTCACCCAACAAGCGAGTGCGCGCCCGCTTCGGCGACTTTTCAGCGGCTGAGGGGTGCTAAAATTCACTGAGGCCGGAAACAGCACGGCGGTCCAGCCCGCCCCCACTTCGCCAACAGGCGCTGGGAGCATTTCTCAGCAGTGGAGCGGCCAAGGCGCAGCGGCTGGTGGAGTGGTGGAGACCCGGACTCGGACAACTCCAAGACCCCGAGATTCGAGATTTTCGGAAACGGCAGCTGTTTGAACTCGTGTTGGTGACTCAACAATCGTGACTGAACGGAGAAGAGGTGCTGCAACTCCGGGTGACTGACTTGCATGAGATGCACGAGCTGACGATGGCCGATGGCCCATCCGCCGCGGATCGGCCCCGACGTGGTGTTGTGTTCCACGGCTGGTCGGTGTTGGCGATATGTCTCTGGGAATGCTGTTGTCGTGCGACGCGCCGTCTATTCGATTATTCGAAGTGCAGGATCGTACTCGTAGTTGCGGCCTTGGTGGATGAGAAGACGGAATGCACAGGCCCGTTGCGCACGCCACTGGAAGTGCAGAGTGCAGAGTCTGGGGAAGCAAAATGGTGACGCCATGAGCCTGCGTGGCCGCCGCCGCATCAAACGGCGAGCTCGACGGACGCACAGCACCCTCTCGGCTGTCGCCAGCCCTGCTCGTCCTGCGCACCGATGCCCTGCAGTTAGCAATCGAACGAGTTTTCATTGCAATTGTGAATCATTCTGATCGCCTCGACGCCTGCTGTCACGTTCACGTCGGGGGCTTCAAATCCCACCCGCGCCGGGCCCGTCGTGGAGTGCGGCTCCCGTGCGTGGCATCTCCTGGGCCCCACAAGCCCGCCGCCAGCGTCGATAATACCTACGAGTACGTACTCGTGTTACCCTTTCGGCGTGACTGTGCCGTTGCCTCCAACGCAACGGATCCCCACGCCATTTCGGGTGGCTGAACGGCGCTAGTCCACCGCTGGCAGCGCTCGATTGGCTAAGGCGCATGCCCTGGACATAAAAAAGCGAATCTGCTCGTACGCGCTGGCGCGGTCGGGGCTTATATATCCCGTCTCATCGTGCATTACAGCGCCGGAGACCGCTGTCTGCCAACCAAGTACCCACGCACGGGTTTCGGGTTCAAGCAAAGGAACACACCCAGGATCTCCCAACGTCCCTTGTTTCTCGTACTTTGTATTTAATAGCCGAAGCCTCGAGCTCTTTGTGCTGTTCTTTCGTTCCTGTCGGCGCGCCTCTCTTTGCGCTGTTGGACGAGCTCAGACCCCTCGACGCAACGAGCGTCCGCCCTCGAATTCCTGACGAGCCGCTGGGACTTGGCCACCTACTTCGTATCTTGCGGGAATACCGGTCGACCTCGCCCCAAAGACATCTGAGATACGTGCCTCTGTGTCTAACACAAGAGGCAGGAGACGGAAAACACCACACGCAAGACATCTCCACCACGTGCAGAGCCTCACCCTCACCCCCATCTCACCCCCAGCATGGGTGCGGAATCCGCTGAAAAGACGCCCGACAGGGGCGCCTCTGCGGTCTCCTCGAGCCGCGGCGGCGACTCCACGGATGGCAACGGGACGCCCATCGCGAAGCCTGGCTCGGCGCAGAACGAGAAGCTCGACCTGTCCAAGGTCGACTCTAAGGTCGTCGCGCCGGCCCCGCCCACGACAAACGACCTCGACGAGCAGTTCCGCCACCTACCTGCGGACCAGGCCGAGATCCTCAAGCGCCAGGTCTTCACTCCCGATCTCAAGAAGGGCGTCGCCGACATCTATCGCTACTCGTCGCGCAATGACGTCCTCATCCTCGCCGTCTCCGCCGTCTGCGCCATCGCCTCGGGCGCCGCGCTGCCGCTCATGACGGTCATCTTCGGCAACCTCCAGAACACCTTCCAGCGCTACTTCTACTCAGACGGCCAGATGTCCTACGACTCCTTCGTCGACGAGATGAGCAAGTTCGTCCTCTACTTTGTCTATCTGGCCATTGGCGAGTTCATCGTCACCTACATCTGCACCGTCGGCTTCATCTACACGGGCGAGCACATCAGCGCCAAGATCCGCGAGCACTACCTCGAGAGCTGCATGCGCCAGAACATTGGCTTCTTCGACAAACTCGGCGCCGGCGAGGTCACCACCCGCATCACCTCTGACACCAACCTCATCCAGGACGGCATCTCGGAGAAGGTCTCCCTGACGCTGGCCGCCCTCGCCACCTTCGTCACCGCCTTCATCATCGGCTTCATCAGCTACTGGAAGCTGACCCTCATCCTCTCCGCTACCGTCTTCGCTCTGTTGCTCAACGTCGGTGCCGGCTCCCGCTACATGCTCAAGAACAACAAGGCCTCCCTCGAGTCCTACGCCCAGGGTGGAAGTCTTGCCGACGAAGTTATCAGCTCCATCCGCAACGCCGTCGCCTTTGGCACTCAGGACCGCCTGGCCAAGCAGTATGACAAGCATCTCGCCAAGGCCGAGTACTATGGCTTCCGCCTCAAGGGTTCCCTTGCCGTCATGGTCGCCGGCATGATGCTGATTCTCTTCCTCAACTACGGCCTGGCCTTTTGGCAGGGCAGCAAGTTCCTCGTCGAGGGCATCATCCCCCTGTCCAAGGTGCTCATCATCATGATGTCCGTCATGATCGGAGCCTTCAACCTCGGTAATGTCGCCCCCAACATCCAAGCCTTTACCACCGCCGTCGCCGCCGCGGCCAAGATCTTCAACACCATCGACCGCGTTTCCCCCCTGGACCCCACCGACGACGAGGGCGAGAAGCTGGAGAATCTGCAGGGCAACATTCGACTCGAGAAGATCCAGCACATCTACCTATCCCGGCCTGAGGTCGTGGTTATGGACGACGTGAGCCTCGAGATCCCGGCCGGCAAGACCACCGCCCTCGTTGGCGCGTCTGGCTCCGGTAAGAGTACCATTGTCGGTCTTGTCGAGCGATTCTATGCTCCCGTCGCGGGCTCCGTCTATCTTGACGGCCACGACATCAGCAAGCTCAACCTCAGGTGGCTGCGCCAGCAGATGGCTCTGGTCAGCCAGGAGCCTACGCTCTTCGGCACTACCATCTTCCACAACATCCGCCACGGCCTGATTGGAACTAAGTTTGAGGACGAAAACGAGGACAAGCAGCGGGAGCTTGTTATCCAGGCCGCCATAAAGGCCAATGCCCACGATTTCGTATCGTCCCTGCCCGAGGGCTACGAGACCAATGTCGGCGAGCGCGGTTTCCTCCTTTCTGGTGGTCAAAAGCAACGCATTGCCATTGCGCGAGCCATTGTTTCTGACCCGAAGAGTAAGATCTACTCGCTTCCGAGTGTCTCCTTCAAGTTTTGACGCTGACTCTGTATAGTTCTACTCCTTGACGAGGCGACGTCCGCCCTGGATACCAAGTCCGAAGGCGTCGTCCAGGCTGCTCTCGAGGCTGCAGCTGCCGGCCGCACCACCATCACCATTGCTCACCGTCTGTCAACGATCAGGGACGCCCACAACATTGTCGTTATGTCGGCTGGTCGCATTATTGAGCAGGGCACTCACGACGAGCTCCTCGAGAAGCAGGCGGCATACTACAACCTCGTGTCTGCCCAGAACATTGCTACCGCGGAGGCCATGACGGCCGAGGAAGAGGCACAGCTCGCGGCCAAGGAAGAAGAGCTTATCCGCAAGAAGTCGAACAAGGAGGGCGACTATATCCCCGACCCGGATGACAACATTGCCGCCAAGCTCCGACGCACGTCGACGCAGAAGTCCGCATCCAGCGTCGCTCTGCAAAAGGGTAAACAGGAGCAGTCGCAAAAGTATAGCCTGTGGACCCTGATGAAGCTCATCATGTCGTTTAACGGCCCGGAATGGAAGTTGATGGTGATTGGTCTCGTCTTTTCTGTCATCTGCGGCGGTGGTAACCCAACCTCCGCGGGTAAGAACCCCCCCCCCCCTTTTGACGCCTTCTCGAATGCTAATATTGCTTTGCGTGTAGTCTTGTTCGCCAAGCAAATCACCACCCTGTCGCAGCCCCTGACGCCTGCCAACCGTGACCAGATCAAGAAGGATTCGGATTTCTGGAGCGCCATGTTCTTGATGCTGGCCATTATCCAGTTCCTAGCCTTTTCTACGCAGGGCGTGGCGTTTGCCAAGTGCTCTGAGCGCCTTGTCCACCGTGTCCGAGACCGTGCATTCAGGGTCATGCTCCGGCAAGACGTGGCTTTCTTCGACAGTGATGAGAACACGGCTGGTGCTCTGACGTCGTTCCTGTCGACGGAAACCACCCACGTGGCTGGTCTCAGCGGTGTGACTCTGGGAACTCTGCTCATGATGACGACGACTCTCATTGCGGCCATGGTTGTATCCCTGTCCATCGGATGGAAGTTGTCGCTTGTCTGCATCTCTACCATCCCGATTCTTCTGGGCTGTGGCTTCTTCCGATTTTGGATGCTTGCCCACTTCCAGCGACGCTCCAAGGCGGCGTACGCCTCGTCTGCGACGTTTGCCTCCGAGGCCATTTCCGCCATCCGCACTGTCGCGTCCCTGACGCGCGAGCACGACGTGTTGAAGATGTACCGCTACGCCCTTGCTGTGCAACAGCGTCGCAGTCTGGTGTCGGTCCTCAAATCGAGCGCCCTGTACGCTGCGTCGCAGTCGATGCTCTTCCTCTGCTTCGCCCTCGGTTTCTGGTACGGAGACACCCTGATCGGCAAGGGCGAGTACGACCTGTTCCAGTTCTTCCTCTGCTTCATGGCTATCATCTTTGGCGCCCAGTCTGCCGGCACCATTTTTTCCTTTGCGCCCGACATGGGTAAGGCTCACCACGCCGCGCAGGAGTTGAAGGTGCTGTTTGATCGCAAGCCAACCATCGACTCGTGGTCGGAAGAGGGAGAGCGCATCGAGCAGGTCGACGGCCACCTGGAGTTCCGAGACGTGCACTTCCGCTACCCTACTCGGCCCGAGCAGCCCGTGCTGCGAGGCCTCAACCTGTCGGTCCGCCCTGGCCAGTACGTCGCTCTAGTCGGCGCATCGGGCTGCGGAAAGAGCACGACGATTGCCCTCCTGGAGCGCTTCTACGACCCCCTGGCGGGCGGAGTGTTCATCGACGGCAAGGAGATTAGCACGCTCAACATCAACGACTACCGCTCCCACATTGCCCTCGTCAGTCAGGAACCGACCTTGTACCAGGGAAGTATCAAGGAGAACATTCTCCTGGGCAGCGCCAAGGAAGAGGTGTCGGACGAGGCCATCGAGTTCGCCTGCCGAGAGGCCAACATTTACGACTTCATCGTGTCGCTGCCGGAGGGCTTCAACACGGTTGTGGGTAGCAAGGGTGCTCTGCTGTCTGGAGGCCAGAAGCAGCGCGTCGCCATTGCGCGAGCCCTGATCCGCGACCCCAAGATTCTGCTCCTGGACGAGGCCACCTCTGCGCTGGACTCGGAGTCGGAACACGTCGTGCAGGCGGCGCTGGACAAGGCGGCCAAGGGCCGTACGACCATCGCCGTGGCCCACCGACTGAGCACCATCCAGAAAGCGGACGCCATCTACGTGTTCGACCAGGGACGGATCGTCGAGGCCGGCACCCACTCGGAGCTGATGAAGAAGAACGGACGGTACGCGGAGCTAGTCAACCTACAGTCTCTAGCCAAGCACAGCTAGGAGGMGGAGGAGAGCTATTGCTAGTTAATTTGATTGAGTTATATTGAGGACGAGATATCCAGAGCTGGTGTTTTCGGCGGACCGGGTCGGCGCCGTTATTTTCTGCATCCATTGGCGTTGGGATCTATAGAGGAGGCGGTATTGCCGGGCAGAAAGGAGTAATGAGTGGCGGGTCTACCTGCCTCTTTATGGTTGTACTCATATTTAATGCATTTCAGACAGGTCGAGTACCTAAAAAATGGCAAGATTCTACTCTGTTCATGTGTCTGGTTCCAAGTAATTGCGTGACAGCTGAACGTGCCGCTGCTTTGTTTTCGTGATACTTGTCCTTTGTATATGTAGGTGGACGGACGGCACTGTCAACGAAAAGGTGATTTTCCTTGGGTATAGAGTACGGGTATGGATTAGTTTGCTTATCGACCCATCTCTAGGGCTGGTTTGCTGACGATGCTGCGCTTTGACCGTAATCACTCTGTACGGGCGCAGCGGCAGACGGAGCGCAGAAATGCCTGGTGTTAATACGAAGTAGAAGCTGCCGTGTTTTCGACTCTACGAGTACACGTTACGCGTGGCCAGCCGGCGCGCAAACAACGGGGGTCGTATCCGCACAAGCAGCAAGCAAGCAAACACGAGGTGCCTGGTCGGTTCTGGAAGAGCCCGAGCGTGCAGACCTTGCGGTACTCGTACAGGTCCAGGGGATGAAAGGGCAGGGGAACGGTCCATGGCATAATTGTGCAGGTTCGGGGCCTACTCATAGCACTACGAGTAGGGCCGGAAGAGGAGGGTAGTATCCGCATCCCAGCCAGGCGTACGGAGTAGTGCGTACTCGTACGCGTAGTCGCACCCGCCCCTGCCGGTCTAGATTGCTCGAGATAAATGCGGCAAGATCCGGAGCTGGCACGAGCGGAGGTAGTCAGTACGATACTCGGTCGTACTGAGAATGTGTGACGAGGAAACTCAGTAGCAGCGGCATCGTGGAGAGACTGATGGTGAAACACACTGCCAGGTCCTCGGGAAGCGGCATCAGCGCCGGCGTGTGAAGTGAGACACGGACGCCAGCGGTTAGGGATTGTCGGCTTGGTTGGTGATGAGGCGCGAGACCCGAATTCAATATCCGTATATCTCCATGTCGGCACTCCGTGCTACGAAGCACGAGTACGAGCAGGTCGGTAGGTACGAAGTATTCCTCCATATGTACTTCGTTGTCCGTACGGAGTACGAGTGCGACTCGACGGCGCAGAGGGCAGGATCAGACGACAGAGCGCGGCCGCACGGGAGCGTGCATAATACCGCTGCAAAGAACCTTCAACGATGAATAAAGCAACACCAACTTCACCACTTACAAGCCGCGCCGACCGAGACCGCGGGGCTTGGCTTGGCTTGGCTGTTGGTGATGGCGCCATGCCGGTCCACAGGTCCACACCCGGCGGCCCCAGCTTCCAGGGGCTAATGATCACAGGGGCCCGCAGGGCTTGGCAGGGGACGGGTGACGGTTATTGGCGCCGATGGAGACTCACCGGAGGTGGTGGAGATGGCGATGAGGCTGGGCGCTGGCGGATTGGATTGCCGACAGCAGCCGACTGGCACGTGCTGTCGCTGGAGTGTTGTCGCTGGAGTGTTGTCGCTGGGTGTGTTGTCGCTGGGTGTATTGTCGCTGGGGTGTTGTCGCTGGGGTGTTGTCGCTGGGGGTGTTGTCACTGGGGGTGTTGTCGCTGGGGGTGTTGCCTTGTCGCTGGAGGTGTTGTCGCTGGAGGTGGTTGTCGCTAGAGGAGGTGGTGTTGGCGCTGAAGGCGGTGCTGCGATGATGGATGGACGGCTCTCGCCCGCATGACAAGGCCAATCTGGCACCAGCAAATTGTACGAGTAAGAGCCGAGTAAACAGGAGGCCTCATTAATACAGTCCCAATAGTGTGTCATGCCCTGCCCGTTTCTCGCATGGCGGGCTGCTGCTAATAATATGCAACCCCCACCGTCGCCCCAGGGGTCCCCAGCGGGCGGTGGGTACTGCAAGGGTACCTCTGCAAGGGTGCTGCAAGGCCCATGTGTGTGTGTGTGTGCCTCCCCGTCCCGCCCGGTCCTGTTCGTCGTTGCTTCTTCATGAGCCTCACTCCCCGTTTTCTCTCTGCAACGGGCCGATGATCGCCACAGACGTTTGAGACGTCGCGCAAACGTGCGCTGCCGGTGGTGCATTTTCCTGTCTGACGACTGCTGCTGCTGCTGCTGCTGATGCACGGGGCAGGGCGAGGGAGACGGACGACAGGCTCGGGGGCCAAACGCCAACGGCCACCTTGATTGAACCCGAGCGCCAACACCAACACCAGCACCAGCACCAGCCAGCACCAGCACCAGCACCAGCACCAGCACCATCAGCACCAACAAACCGCCCCAAGAGCCCGTTGCGGCTCTGTCGCTCGTTTAACTCCGCCGTTCAGACGTTGGCCACGCTCTCTTCCTCTTCTCATGCTGCCAACCGCTCTGAACCGGCGTGCAACCTCGACGACTGGCGGATTGAGGGCCATCGCATCTCGTGTAGAGCAGCCTGACGACGACTGGTGGACGGCACAAACGGAAGAGTAGTACACGACGCCCGGTCAGTCTGCGGTGAGGCTGCAGCGCTCGATACGACACCCGAGAGCCAGGCCTTGGAGGACCACGACCAACTCTGCGCCCGTCTCGTCGCACGACACCACCCTTCCGCGAAGTGCGACCGCGATCCTGCCACGGAGGCATCCTCCCGCTCCCGCTCCCGCCCCCTCATGGCTTCCACATCTTCGCCTCGGGCCGCCACGCCTAGTCCCGCCTGTCCCACGGCCACCTTGTCCTCCTCAACCTCTACAACACCACGATCTAAGCCCGGTCGACGACGGCACCAGCCGCTCCGAATACGCATGTCGTTTGCCGTTCTGGCCATCTTCGCCGGTCTGAGCTGCGCGGCCTTTGCGCAGCGAGATGCCCTCCCCGCGCAGATCACGGCTCCGCCATCGCTCGACAGCGCCAGCTCGGTGTCAGTGGCGGACCGTCCAGCCGCCACCATGGCCATCGCACCGTCAGTCTGGCAGTCCGCGACGGACGGTGCGGCGCAAGAGCTGCGACTGAAGGGACGAGACGGTGGTGAAGAGGCGCCGCCAAAGGATCAGACCACCACCAAGGATGGTTCCGACAGCGAGACCAAGGCTTCACAGACGACCCTGACGATATCCCTGGGGCAATCCACGTCCACGGCCGAAGCGACGCAGTCTCCACTGCCGTCTCCTTTTGACGACTCCTTGCCGTCTGACTTCAAGGGCACAAACTCGGACGATCGATGCCCCAACTTCATGACCAGCCTGCTGGCGAACCCGACGTTCAAGAGCTGCTACCCCCTCTCCATGATGATTCAAGTAGGCGTTGCTCAGACCTGGATATGAACATCACAACCGCCGCTGACACTGCATCTCACAGACATCAAGAGGCCTCTTCAACGCCGAAAAGAAGCTCCTCAGCATCGTCCGCGTGCTCGACACCACGTGTAAGGCTGACGTCGCCTCCTGCACTGACTTCCTAAGCAAGGCTGCCCAGAACCTCACCGCCGACGCAAACTGCAAGGCCGAGCTCGACCAGGGCCAGTCGCTCGTCCTGCAGGCCTGGCGCGGCCTCAAGTCCTACAAGATGCTTTACTCGGTCACCTGCCTACAGGACCCGAGTACTAACATGTACTGCTTCGCCAACGCTGTCACCAACATCACCACGCCGTCCGACTCGTACCTCTACTTCATGCCCTATGGCCTTGCGCTGCCCGGCGCCTCGATGCCCACGTGCAACTGGTGCACCCAGGAGACCATGGCCATATACCACACCGCCTCGGCCGACAGGCAGCAGTTTGTTGCCAGCAAGTACGAGGACGCGGCGCGCCAGGTCAACACCATCTGCGGCCCAGGCTTTGTAAACGCCACGCTGCCCCAGGCCGCGGCTGCAGCCAGCGTCGCGGTGCTGCCCTCATACGTCGTCACGCTGGCGGCCATGGTGGTCATCCTCGGCACTTTCTTGTAACGGGACCCGTACGAGAGCCTTTTGTGCCCAACTGGGAGCCAACACCGGGCGTATTCCATCTTCCAAGGACACCCCTTTTCCTGGACCTCGATTAAAAAAACAGAATACCGACGCCACCGACGCCACCGACGCCACTCTCCTTTTATACCCCTTCTCCCCTCCGTCACAGCTACGGCCCCTGACTACACTGCCCGAGGAGGCATGCAGGCTGTTCTTCTCAATCCATACCTATCTATCTCTTTTCTAATTTTGATCTTGGATATCCCCTCTCGAAACATATTCCCCCAGTGGAAATGAGTATCGAAGCGAACGAGCACCACAAAGAAAACGCGTTCAGCATGGCATAGCCCGCGACGGCGTTTTCCCTATCTCTCATTTTCATAATTCGCACTTCAGATGGGGGCATTAATTTTTCTTCTATCGCCTTCTTGGCGGATCCAATTTGTGCGGCAAAACTTTCAGCGCTGGAGCTTTTTGGGGCGAAAACGGACCATGGGAATAAAGGAGGCTGGCCTGGGACCACCGTCTATGATGATGGTTTTGGAGTAGGCGGCCAAGATGTATAACGAGACAAGGGCATCAATGATGACGACGCTTCTGTCAGCTACAATAACTATTTACTGCAAAAAATGACAAGACTTTCTAGGAGGGTATGGGAACTCGTCAACGTAGACAGCAGCTGTGGAGACTTGGCCCTCCTTTTCCGCCAACTTCTTTGTCAGATCGTCTAGACTTGCGACAAGGTTCCTGGGTTGGTTAGAATGCAGCATCAAATCAGTACTGAGCGACTCCAGATCCTTTAGCAAGCCTCTTGTGTCAGCTCGAGAGCAGCGTCGAGTCAGTAGTCCCATCGTATTACGCAGCGTTGGCATCGTAGCCACTCTAGACAGGATGAGCTCTTCATAGAGCGTTCTGAAAATGTGCTACGCCATGGTACTAGGACTAGGTCAACTTATCCAAGTCTAGGACTAGACTTTCCATCACCTGGTATTTCAACAAGAAAAGAGTTGCTTAGCACCCTGCCGATACCGTCGGTGTCATCTTCTAGGCTTGGCTCAAAGGGCGCGAACACCCCGAGTGCTCTGGGCTTTACAAGGCGTCATCCGAGAGCTGTGCGGGCCCGGAGTCTGAAGCTGAGAGCTCAGCGTCTTGTTGGGCTTCACTTGACAACAGAAAAAGGCCCTCGATTGTGTAGTCCATGGCGGTCACTCAGAGCCAGACCCTCCGCATCGACACAATGGCAGATGCCGTACGTTGCACTCGTATCCTCCCAGGCACCATGCAAGGTGGGCACCGACCACGCTCCTCCAGAACGCCACGAGCTGGTCCACGGCGGCCTGGCGAAGTCGCAAAACGGTCCCGAGACAGCGATACGTAGTCAGCATTCCACACCGGCGAATGGTGTTGGTGCTTGTCCTCCTACCGTGCTGAATTTCAGAGCAACCGGGCTGCTCAGGCCGCTTCGAGGCCGGAGCTGTGGGATGCCAAGTGTATGTAGCTTGCAATGTGATTTATCAAGACTAGTGAATGCGTACGAAGACGGCAGGAGACGCGGGGCCTGTGAAGGAAAAAAACATCTTTCATTGCGCCCGGTGTATGACTGTCTCAGAACGACATGTATACGGCGCGCCTTTACGTAGACGTGCCGAGTCAAGCCTCGTGGTCCTGCACACCATGCTGCACGCTGGTGTCTGAGAGACACGAGGCGTCAGTCCGCGGCGTGCATGTCCCACGAGCTGGGCAGGCGACAGACATGCAGCTTTGACGGCCCGTCTTGGGTGATATCGCTCGAAAGGCAGATTGACTTGGAACCGAGACAGAGGTGGACAGGCCAGTGGCGTGCTCGGTGGTGATGGGAGCGGAAACGCGGCATCATCTGAACCAGATGGCCGACGCCACCTAGACTAGAACATGTTGACGAGGGAATGGGATCTCAGTTTAGCACCGGTCGCCTCAAGGACTGCCAGTAATACATGTACGCTCGTTTTGAGCTTCAAGTCCATGTCGAGTAGGTCCCCGAGTCACTGGAGCTCTTGCCGGCTGTGAACCCACGCTTGTATCAGCGAGTGTGGTCGCGCGTCGAAGCTTCAAAGAGGACGCATGCGGGTGAGCTTTCGTCGTCAAGGCCACGTATTGGTCGAGCGAGAGTCGAACAGCGATGACTTGAAGGGAGGAGAGTCGCGACACGTGTCAGGCCGTCCGAGACAAGACAAGTAGGGACCCAGAAACCCGGAGATCGGCTGGCGCATGTCACCAAGGCCAGCTGCCGTACAATCCAGTCAGACCGGCTGAGGAGCGCTCCAGGTTGATCGACACGCCCCCCGGCCGGCGGCTGGCTGGTGTTGCGTCAACCGCGGCGACGTCTGGATTTGTCGCGGGGACGACGGGACGGGAGAGATGAAAGATCGTGGGTCGCGGCGAATCTGGGAGGAGCGGGAAACGGCATGGGCCACGTATGATGACGGGATGTTGGGCAGCGCGGGCAACAAAGATCCGTGGCCCCGGTGTTCGGCGGCGACGGGGATGGGTCTGGGCCGACTGTCCCATCACGTCCCATGCGGCCATGCCCACCATGAAGCCAGCGCTTGGGTGTTGAATGCCAAAAGCAACAACGCATTGGTTGACTGGCGGCTTGGCTCGTCCTTGGGCCTGTTCCTTGTCGAAGTTAGTGCGCGAGGCCACGACGCATCGGGCGAGAGACGGACCCCAAGCAACTCGGCCAAGCCGTTGAAGTCTGTCCGGTAGTGGCGGTAGTAGCGGTAGTAGCGGTAGTAGCGGTAGCAGCCGTGTGCACTCGTAGCTGTGTGTACTTGGTAGCCGGCTGGGCGAGGCGACGGGAGCTCGGGGAGCTTCCCGCACAGCAGACAAGCAGACAGCAGACAGCAGACAGCAGACACACGCATCGCGGCGGGTTAGTTAGATAGAGTTCAGTCGTCGTTAGTGGCGGGCTGCTGCGCCCTGCCCGCTCACCTAGCGTCGAGTCGAGTCCAACGAGCGGTGTACGGAGTACTGTCTCGCTCTCGCCTTCGTGCGTGCCATGCATGAACCTGTGCATAGATGGAGACGCCGGCCAGTAATTTCGTTTTCCAGTCGACCAACACAGCGTACGGGTACTTCGTACGTACGAGACGAGCTGTTGACGCCGCCGTGGGGGCAAGTTGCTTGGATCCCCGTCGATGGCGTTATGGTGTCCTGCGTACGGAGGACCGAGTACGAAGTATCCGCTGTGCTCGTCGTCCGTAGCTTCCTGACGCTTGGCCGCCCAGACGCAGCCCACTTTGTTCGCTTCCCGAGGAGCACACTGCGCCTGTACGCACAGAGGAGAGCGTAGGCGATCCATGTCCATGCCGGAGTAGCGAGCACATGGCGGACGGGAGGAGACGGAGGAGACATGTCTCGGTTCGAGCTGTCCCGGGGTACGCAAGGGCAGACGGGCAGGCTGGACGAAGCTTTCTCTTCTCTCGAATCCATCCATTGCTGTGCCTCCAGCAGAGCAGGTTGGGGTGGAGCTTGGCGGGAGTCAGTGAGGTGGTGCCCACTCAACCGCTGCAAAAGTTGGGCAACTGCGGGGCTGCCTGCGCTAGCTGGCGATCGCCCTAAACGAGCAAGGGCCCCGACTGCTCCTGACCTTCGCCGAACAAAGGACTCGTACTCCGTACTCGCGCTGAGACATCCATTCATGGATTCCTCCAGCCGCCATCCATGCTCCTCATCCAGCACGTTGCAACGACGAGACAACTGTGGCGCCTCCCAGCGTGGGCAGCGGGCAGGCAGACGACACGTACGATACAGGCACAGCAAGCTGCAAAGCACAGCTCATGCCACAGGGCCCTGCAAGCCGCCGGTTCCCGGTTGCGCCCTGGCTGTTAGACTCGGGTCCTGCCCCATGCGGCCGCCGGTGCCAGCGCTCCCTTTTGGGACCCCCTTGCGGACAGAGGGCTGTGCTGCAACCCGACAAGATGCGCTGCTGCAGGGTATCAGAGGTGGACAAAGTCCGAAAAAAGCAAGAAAATGAAGTCGAGTGCTGACCATGTTGGACAGGACACCGTCCAAGAGCGAGCATGGTGCCCCAGCCCGGGCGACCAGCCCACCGCCGCTGGCCCTCCTCATGCAAGCCACGCGAGTGGTCTACCGCAGAGAACGGACTCCTCGTACGGACTACATACTCGTACCTTGGATTCGGTTCCCACAGCTGCCCAAGCAAGGTGGCGGGCGCATCGCTGCGACGTCTTGTACGGAGTAATTACGGACTACGTACTCGTGCTCCGAACGCAGAACGTGCCGCTCGTTTCTTCAAGCGAAGCCGGCCTCACCCCAGTTCAACCAACGACGCCGTGGTAGCGCGCGGTCTAACATGAGCGTGACAAATGCTGTCGCCGACGGGCCTCGGCGGCGCTTGCGGCCCGGCAAGCACTCGCTACTTGACATGCTAAAAATTGCACTAAAGAGCATTAGGCCACGATCGAGTACCATCGTTGAGGCCACAGACGGCCGACAATGCCAAAGGCCATTTCCTGTCAGTCGGACCCGGGTCGCTGGTCTCGGCAACCAGAACCCACGTAACAAATCACTCTCAGATTTGAACCCCCCTCTCCCTCTGCAAAGGCAGCTTGTATTAGCTGTCCGGCCGGCAGATAAAGGTGGCAGGGGAGCCGAGTCTAGCAGCAGCCGATACGTGTCGGCCCCCGGCCAACATCGTGTCCAACGGTGCGCCAACTCGAACCGAGGGAACTGCAGAGCCAAAGCTTGTGTTCGACAAACGGCGTTGGGAGCCTCGCCCATGGTGTTGGTAGGAGATTGGGTGCCGTGGACGGGTCCAGCGCCTCGGGATCATCCACACACCCACAACGGGATGCCCACGGACTAGGGTTTGCCGCCAGACCTGTAGGTGAATGAGATCTGTCATATATCTCTTGTTTAGGCCCTGGCCAGCAACCACTGACGGCCGCGGACCTTCCACTCCCACTGCGGCGTTACCGTATGAGCGGAGAACTAAGCTCCCGAGGCTAATGGCTTGGGCAGCCCGGCCAGACGATGACTGGCCTTTCCGGCGTCTGGGGCAACGTTGGCCTTAACTGGGAAACATCCCTCCGTCGAAGACGAAGGAGAGATGACCCTGCGTATTGTCGTCCTGCCTCCCGTCTGCAGCAGCCGCCCTCCGTCGCTCTGTCTCTACTGCCGCTCCCGTTTCTCGTTCGTCCTCTTGGAATTCCGTCCAAGCTCGCGACCGGATCTCGGTGACCCGGTCCGAGAAACGTGGCGCTCCCCGCCGGGGCACGCTTCTGCCGTTCAAGTCACTCGACGGTTTCTGGTTACCAGGGAGCGATCGCCCAATTCCTGGCGCTTGGCGCGATCCACGATCCCGCCCTAGCCTGGTGGTGTCGGCCCATTCGCAAGGGTGTGCCGTGTTGGCACACTGTCACGCTGTCTTGACTGCCTAGCACGAGTGAACACGGCGTGTGAAGACGTACATGTGAGCTCTCGACGGCGCCAATGCCTGCCCGCCTGTCCTGTACTCTCACGAACAGGCCATCTCAGACATTCCGCCGCCTCGACTGTGCCTTACTGGCTACCGGATCTGCGTTATTCGCCGATACGCACAGTACACGCATTCCCTGTGCCCCCGCAATCGCGGACTTGGAGTTGGCCATCTCCACCATCACCGGCAACCAGGTCAGGGCAGACTTGCAGAACCCGCGTGTCCGAGGTTGGCTCAGGCACGGGCACCGTTGGGAGGTGCCCAGAACCCCGATCTGAGCATATCCAGAGGGGAGGGGAGCGGCGGCATTGGGCCCGTGCGAATGGGCGCCCTGGCGCTAGGGTATTCCAGCCTGCTCTTGTTCATGCTCGACGAGCAACAGCACTGACCATGTCTTCGGCTCCAGGGCACTGTCCACACATGTCGAATGCCAGCAGACAAGCCGCCAGAACCCAATCTCCTATGTCTTCCTCCGCTATCAGCATAGAAGCTCGTGGGCATGGAGGCTTTGAAGCCATGTCTCTCCCATATAATGACTGGGTCCCCGACCAGCACGGCCACGTCCACCACCATAACATCCACGCTCACGTCGTCAGCCCAACTCACCGAGGCCCTCAACTACCTCCTCCGGAGAGCCTCGTGACCGGAACACCGAGTATATCATACCCCCATCATCCTTCATCCCCCATGTCTGCCGCGACTCTGTTTCAGGATCGACGGTGCGCCAATACTTCACCCCACGCTTCCCATCCGTCGTTTCCTCCGCTGCCTCCCACCTTCGCCGGCGCTGCTCGTGACGTAGCATCTCAGCACGGCCGGCTCCCATTGCCTCTTGGCCAGGAGGCTTGGGCACTGCCACCTGTAACGGTTGCTGGATCCGACGCCTCGCACGACCGAGCACCGTCTCGACACACGTGGGAACCACCATCACCAGCACAGCCCCCGCCCTCATTACGCAGACATCACCAGCACATCGAGAGAACCGAAGCGCCTCGAGACGCTCAGCAGTCGCGGCAACAGATACCACCATCTGCTCCTCTACTGAGCCAGGCTCAGAAACCGCCATCCCCTTCAGCGGCTCGGACTCGACCGGCCGCAGACGGGACGGCCATACCCGGAATGACAAATCTTCTGGGCACTGGCAGAGCGCAGGCCTTGAACGACATCAGGTTTAGGCTAAGTCTGCGGCAACAACCCAAGGCGGCACGGGCGTGCGGATTCGGCGACAGGGACAGGCGTGTCATAGATCCGCCGCCCATTGTCCAGCTCATCATTGAGAGCTCCAGCATGACAGACGATGAGGTTCGGTCATACTTGCGCTACGAGAGCTACATCATGAACTGCGCCATCTGCGACGAGTCGGGTACGCGCGATGCGTCCTTTATGCCGGAGGAATATCAGCACCAGCGCCGGCTGATGGGGTCCCTCGTGGGCACTCCCTTCGTTGGACAGGACGAGAGAGGGATGGAGGGATGCTTCTTTTGCTTCTCTGACCTCTCGTGCCGCACGCCGGGCGCCTTCCGACTGAAATTTACCCTAATAATGATAGACCCGACCCGTGCTGGCATGGTCAGGCACTTCCCCATTTTGACGGAGACTTTGAGCGAAGTCTTCCACGTGTACAGCGCCAAGGAGTTTCCGGGAATGCTACCCAGCAGTGATCTGGCCAAGCGCCTCAAGGAACAAGGCTGCATCATCTCAATCAAGAAGGGCAACGATAAATCAAAGAACGCAAGAGGTCAAGACGACCTGTCTGAGAATGACGATGACGGGGGCGGGAACTCACAGGGCCAGCGGAAACGGCGCACGGTTCGGGACTAGATGGGGCATGGACCACAAGCATCAAAAATTCACGGCAAGGATATGACGACGGCAAGGGGCGGCACGGCATGGACGAGGGCTAGACGAGCGAGATACATTGCTGGAGGACTGCATGTTGATGACTGGAGACCAGCCTCATATGAGTGAGCTGCGTCGCGTCTTGTTTCTTCTATGCATTGGGACTGTTCGTCCCATTATTACAATTATATCCTGTCCGCCATCTTTCGGATTTGTATCCGGGGGACCATCGACGAGGCCCTTGCACATAGTTCTCATCGTGAAGGGATTCCAGTATGTTGTCGAATTGTCGGTATCATGGGACCAGGGGAAGTTGGGAGCAACAAAGATCGACGTCTGCAGTGTGGGACACCGGGTTCGAGGCAATCAACTGCATGAGCACTTCGTTGGTCTTCGTGGTTGGTCACTGCTTTTTTCCTGCGACCATGACGCTCTGTGTGAGTTGTCACCTGCACGCAGGCCCATACAAGAAAGATAATCCGTCAGCGGCCGACCGCTTTTGTGGCTGTCAAATAAAGCACAACTGACACGGAGGCCCGTCGTCACTTCATCGGCACGCGTATAACCTTGGTGGGATCGAATGCGTCGTCTCGCTTGGCCTCCTCGTCCTGCATCTGGGGGGGGAGGGCGGGGAGCCTGCAGCCGCGTTGGTTGCTGACGACCCGGACGCCGCCGGCCCCAAAGTCGCACGAGTAGTGCGTATGGCCGTGTATCCAAGACTCGACCAGATCCCACTTACCCACTGTCAAGACGTCCGTCGCAAATGCAGAGGCCCAGGGGTTCTGGAGGTGCTCTGGCCTCGATGTGCCCTGGACCAATGGCGCGTGATGGGTAATGACTACGACCGATCTCTCGGTGGGGGCAGCATTCACAGCGCCGGTTTCGTGATAAGCCTGTTCTGAGATGCTTCCCAGCTCGGACCGCAGTGTTTGCAATTCGGCCTTGAGCCACCGGAGATCGGACCTGTGGGCGTTGTTGTGGTCCTCCACTATCCAATCCTTGATGTTGCGAAAGTCGGCGACCTTGCTGGTCACGATATCTCTGTCCTCGGCCGGGACGCTCGACCACAACGTGCACCCGAGAATTGTGACGCTACTGCCTCCGATGTCCGCCCTCGTCTGTTGGAGGAGACACAGCTTGCCGCCCAGGCTCGGCTCGTCCTCCATCTTCTGCGCGATTCTCAGGCCCGTGGCAAAGTCCAGGCCGTAGAACTCGTGGTTGCCGAGGACGAGGAAGACGCGCGTGTAGCGCTCTGTCTGGCGGCGCAGGAAGCCGAGGTACGCGTCGTAGTCAGCCAAGCAGCCGACGTCACCGGCGAGGACGAGGTACGGCGCAGTGACGGGGAAGTCGAAGCCGGCGTACTGTTGGCCCACCTCGAGGTGCAGGTCAGACATGACCTGGAGCGATATGCATGGTGGCGGTAATGGTGCTGGCGCCGGTGATGGGGATACGGCTGCGGCTGGGGTCACGGGCTGGCTGCTGACGGCGGGTTTGGGGTCCTTGGGGCCCTTGCCCGACGGGAAGAGCCTGGTGACGAGACGCCTCATGATTTCCGCGTGTCTGTCCTTTTCCCTTTTCGTGCATATGGGACGATGTTTATGCAGGTGAGAGCAGACAGGCGGTCAATGTGACGGCGGGGGCTCATTGGATGGTAAACCCAGCAGCTTGCAGGCGAACCGACTCGTCGGGAAGCGCCTGGTCAAATATCGGGCTTGACGACGCCAAGGAATGCAGGTGTCGATTGCTATCACAGAGCAAAGATCCGAAGAGTGTCGGCTTTCTCGCCGACGCCTCTTTGTGAGGAGCGGGGGTGGGCTGCTGAAGCCACAAGTCGTAGAGTTCAGGCTGGGGTCTATCAACCCTCGTGCAGACCTGCTGCTGCCGCGGTGCCGCCCCAGTTGATGAGGCAAGTCAATGATGGTGAGGTGCTCGTGATGAATACAGTGATGAGTTTTGTTCCTGGATCCAAGAGCCCTGGAGGCGAAGATGAGGACTGTGTGGGAAGGAGAGCTTATTAGTCCGTGCCTGCTACGGAGTGCTCGTACTTCGTACCGCGTTGGGAAGGTGGCGCCTGTCAGCGCGGGAACGGCTCCCTCCACTCCATCCTCGACTGCTTCGTACGCCTAGAGACGCGCCACACAGCAACCCGCCACGCGATTGACCATTGATGAGCACCTTTATCGGTTGACGCCGACGCCCAAGGCTTCACGAGCATTCAGCAAACGACTGATATCGCCCGACGCATAAGCACGCTTGGCGCAGACGTTTGCGACCTGCCCATCTCGTATGGACTTGTGTTACTGAGACCTCGGCTGCCTTGCCATTCTTCCGCTCTCACGACTGCACAACCTCGTAACCTGGGCATTCTGTGTGGGCGCCTTTCCGCCCTGAAGTCAACAGGCCCATGGCAAACCCGCCCGCCGACGAGATGGAAGAGGCCTTGCTTCTTCCGCAGCATGGCGGCGCGCCACCGCCGTATGAAGCAAAGGCATATCCGCGCCAACGGCGACGTCGGTACACGATCCCCGTGCAAGAGTTCTGGAAAATCATTGACGTCAACATCTACGCGCTTGTCTGTATCGCGGTGGATTTGTGCCTTTTTCTAGTCGCAGGTGATATGTGGCCTCCTCGTGAAGCTGGGCCAGCGCCGTCGTCGACTTTGAAGCGCTTCGAAGACGCGATTGCTCAATGCGATGCCATCTCCCGGCTGCCGACCCGGGATGATGCAACGACAAGGAAGACCAACTCAAGATGGAACCCTAAAAGCGGCCAGAAGGAGACCATCGTCCTTCGGAATGCGACGGTGTTCGACGGAGAGGCTTTTCTGCCTCACGCTGTGGACATTACTTTTTCCAAGGGCTTGGTCGTGTCCATATCGGAAGCCTCGGGCAAAACTCCGACTCAAAATGATGCCGTTGAGCATGACCTTCACGGCCGCTACGTGACTCCGGGCCTGGTCGATATGCATTCGCACCACATGATCGCCTCGTGGCCTGCGGCGGGGGTCAGGGCTGACGAGAATGAGATGAATGCCTTAACCAAGGCATTTACGCCCATGGTTCGTGTCATTGATGGACTAAAGGCCTACGACATGGCCACGAATATCATCTGCTCCGGCGGCATCACGACGTCTCTCATCATCCCAGGCTCCGCCATATCATTGGCGGCGAAGGCTCCGTCGTGAAGAACGCGCTCTATTCTGGGGAGCATGGCGAACCGGTGGTAGAAGATCTCCTGCTTGAGCGAGGAATTCCCCACGAGGAGCGACGTCGATACGTAAAGATGGCGTTTGGGGAGAACCCAACGAGAGTTAGGGGCCATACTCGCATGGGTGTCGCATGGCATCTGCGAGAGCATTTCCAGAAGGCAAAGGAGCTGAAGGAACGGCAAGACGATTATTGCGACCTTTTTTCAAATCATCGCGACGCAAAGCCGGCCGATAAGGTCAAACTTGTCCGCAAGAGTGGAAACTTCCCGTTCCAGCTAGATCTCGACACCTCGATCGGTATTCTTCGAGGACGGGTTATCGTACAGAACCACAACTACGAGCAGGAGGACATGGAAACTATGCTGCGGATCAGCCACGAGTTTGGGTACCAAGTCCGGGGCTTTCATCATGCTGCCGAAGCGTGGCAGATACCGGAGTTGCTGAAGGAGAAGGGAGAAAATGTCACGCTCGCCATATTTGCAGAGTTCAGCTTGTACAAGTGGGAGTCGTATTCGCCGAGTCTCTATGCTGGGCACATCCTCGACAAGCACGGCATACCGGTCGCGTACAAGTCTGATCATGTTACCGGACCTATGAATGCGAAGTATCTGGCGTCTCAGGCAGCCATTGGCCATTCGTTCCATCTCCCCGAGGACAAGGCTCTTCAAGCTATCACATCCCTTCCGGCAAAGGCAATAGAACTCGATCACCGGGTTGGATACTGCCGCCCAGGATACGATGCAGATCTCGTGGTCTGGGACTCACATCCTCTCTCCGTCGGAGCAACGCCTTTGCAAGTCTTTGTCGACGGAATCCCTCAACTGGACGATTCCAAGGTCAAGGAGAGCACGGGGACGACATTCTCAGAAGCCGAGAAAGCCAATGATGCCTCACAAAGCAAGCCACAAATTCGATATGAGCCGGAAGCTAGCCTCAGGAATGAGACATGCTCTCTTGCGGCTGAAGCAGATCAGAAATTCATCATCAAGGGCATTCACAAGACCTTCTTAGAGAGTTATCCCGAGTTAGCCATGTCTGTGACGGAGCACTCCGAGGAGCCTCTCGACCTCGTAGTTGACAGTGGCAAAATTATCTGTCTCGGGCCAACCCAGGTTTGCTCAGAGAAGACCAAAGCCCTAGAAGCGGACGGAAGAGCTCTGAAACTGTCCCTACAAAACGGCCACCTCTTACCAGGCCTCACTGCGGTGGCCAAAGCGCTGGGCATGAGGGAGATTGCCACGGAAGAGGAGACTGGCGATGGCGACGCCAAGGGACAGAAGATTGGTGACCCTGACAGCGTGGCCTATGCCAAGCATGGCATTTGGCTAGACGGCAAGTCGTTTGCTCGGGCCCGCATGGGCGGAGTGACACGAGCCATCACAGCCCCTGTGAGGGAATCTGGCGGCATGGTTCAAGGTGTCAGCGTGGAAATTCTCACCAGCGGCAGGAAGAGCCTTCTTGATGGCGGCATTGTGCAGGACAATGTGGCCCTACACCTGGTGCTCGACGAAGGCACCAAGGCGTCGGAGGACACGGTTGGCGCCGGAGTGCAGCACTTGCGCAAGATGCTACGGGATGGCAAACATAATGTGACGATATATGGCAAGGTGCAGCGTGGTGAACTACCGCTGGTGGTGACGAGCCACAACAAGGTACGTTTCCCGCAAAGCAAGGCACGCACGCTTAACAACTTCACACTGACACAAGATACGTATGACAGTACGATTTGCAGCAGCTCATCATGATCAAGAGGGACTTTCCGGGCATGAAGCTCGTCATTATGGGCAGAAAGGAGACTCCATCCGTGAGTAACCTGAAACCATTCAGGGCCCTCGTGGGAAATAAAGTCTGAGAACGGGAAACAGGTCGCAAAGGACTTGGCCGCGGCCAATACCCCGGTAATCCTCACGAAAAATCGGCCTTCTGGGGATCAATTCCGAAGCAGGGATGCCGTCATTGGGCCTCCCCTCAGCCGCAGTGTTGCCAGTCATCTGACAGAGGCTGGCGTCACCTTTGCACTGGCGATTGCCGAGGACTGTAAGTTCCCCATGGGGACAATTGTTACCGTTGCACTACTAATCTGGCGTTTTCCCTCTACAGCCATGCCTGTGGATTACCGCCTCAATAGTCTGGGTCCCGAAGCCGGGTGGGCGGCCAAGTACGCCGGCTTAAACGAGGGAGAAGCGGTGCGGCTGGCTACTACAAACGTCGAGTCGATACTAGACCTGAATAAGAGCAAGGACCTGGTCGTCTTTGAGGGAAACCCGCTGCAGTACGGAGCGACGGCTGTGCTGTCGTTTCACGCGGATGCGGAGACGGGCAAGTTGGAGGTGGCAACTTGTTTCCCGAGGGAGGAATGAGGTATCACAGCATGTCGCAGGACATGCGCGAGTGAGTTGGGAAGCAAATGGTTGGMAACGATTGGCTTATGTACATGGAGCTTGTCAATGTCGTGCAGCGTCCATGTCGTGCAGCGTCCATGTATAACGTGTTCGGCAGTTGGCAATACAGCTAGCTATTTGCTAAGAACATAAGTCAGTTGGATAAAGCGGGTTTAATTAACAGACTCAAAAACACCGACGCGAGATGCCGGGGCGCTTGGAATGTAGTCGTGAGGCCGTGGCCAAGCAGGCGGCTCGAGGTCGCATCACGCACGGCCTGGGGAAGAAGACAGCACCGCGCTGAGAGCTGAGACATGAAACTGGGAGGCGCCGAAGTGGCGGGTTGCGAGATGCTGGAGTTGGTTTACGTGCAGGACGGCGCTGTATGTGTGTGACAGCAACAGCGGGCCGCGTGAGAGCGGCCAACGGACGGCATCACGGTGCACATGTGGCCGGATAATAGGCAGCTGGTTGGTCTGTGACGGACGCGGCGGCGAGGCGGAGATGAATCTTGCCCATGG
>LFRF01000001.1:1605285-1704221 GCA_001189435.1 Tolypocladium ophioglossoides CBS 100239 | reverse complement strand
GGGGGGGGGGGGCCCACGTGTGAGCAGCAAAACAAAACGCCGGCTGGCGGTGAGGTGAGAGGCTGAGCCTCCCTGTCGTCACAGGCCACAAGGGGGTTTCGGTGACGGTGGGTGGTTCGGGCCATGACGACCCAGGATGCGGATGTTGGACGAGGTGGTGTCATGCTTGGACGTCGCGAAGCCGGGGTCTGTCGGGGTCTGTCGGGGTTTGTCGGGGTTTGTTGGTGTTKGTTGTTGTTGGTGAACGAAAGGGTCGTTCGCGCAGGCACGGTACGAAGTAGCTCGCGGCTGGAGAAACAGGCTCGGTGCATTTGGCCATCCGGCCGGGCGTCCCGGGGGCTTCGGATCCGGGACGAGGGAAGCAAGCATATGTACGGAGTACGAGTACGAGTACGAGTATGCGCGGGATCCACGGCCGCGGTGGAGCGGAGACACGAGGCGCGATAAGAAATGACGAGGGAGTTTCAGAAGAAGAAGCACTCGCACGCCAGCGCTCGGGCTTCAGTCATTCTTTGTGTTGCCGACGGCAGTGAGCAGTCGCCGCCGCTCAAGCGAGCGAGCGAGCGAGCAAGCAAGCAAGCAAGCAAGCAAGCAAGCAAGCACCCCTCAAAACGCCGATCCCAGGCCGGAACGGCTGGCTCTGTCAGCCAAAGTCCGCCAAAGCCCGGGCCGAAGCAGAAGCGCAAAGGCCAGCGGCACTAGTCCACTAGTCGCGTGGTTTGTCACAGCGCGGGCCGACGGCTTTTGCGTAATTCGCCGGCGCATGTCCGTCCTCGTCCTGCCGAGCGCGTGCTCGTCGCAGCGACTCGTCGCAGCTACTTGTCGCAGCTACCTGTCGCAGCTGGGCGCCTTGTTGATGCCAGAGCGGGCTCGCGACTGGGGCTCGCGACTGGGGCTCGCGACTGCGGGCCCTGGGCCCTCGGCACGAATCGCCGGGACGTGGCCGTCCAGTTGCGACCACGCGCCGCCCGCCCCGTGGCTTGCTCTCCCGCGTGGCGGCGCCAGTGGCCCGGTGATATCTCCGTGCCCAGCCAGCGCCCTCCCTGCTGGCTGGCACCGCCCATGGCGTCCTCCATGGCGGACTTTAGTGACTCGCCTCGTCCCGAGGGTGTGGGCGGGACCGGGACCGGGGCCGCACCGCCGCTGGCGCTGCATGATCCTGGAAGCTCACCCTCCCTCTCCCCTCAAATACAACGGCCAGGCCGCCGCGTCTCACGGCCCTCCACCCAACTTCTTTTCTAAAGAGCCTTTGTCTGTCTTGCCTGCTGCTTTACGTGCCTAGCTGGTGCCCAGAACCGACCGGTCTTGCTGCCCATCCCATTCCTGGCCTCAGTTGCCGCTGTCGTCTCTCATACGCCGACCACCAGCGATTGTACACGTGCTCGGAACCTCGGGCTCTCTGCTTGTGCTTGCGAGCCCTTACTTGTTCATCAACGGCCCGCGTGCCTTTGGAACAAGCGTTCCGTTCCGTTCTCGAAGCGAAATGCAGACCACCTTCGACTCCGCGGCGTCTTCTGCGCCATCCGCAGCCATGGCGCCCGCCTCCTCCTCGTCATCGTCGTCGACGGCCACAGATGGCGACCTCGAGTCGCAACAACGGCCGACCCCCAAAACGTCCCACCTCGGCATCCTCCTGGACCCGGCCGGCCTCAACCATGAGGCTCTAAACCACCAATATGCCGGCAGCGGCACCGTCGAATCGCCATACCTCGTTGATTTCCTGCCAAACGACCCGCGCAACCCCATGACCTTCTCCAGGACCCTGAAGTGGCTCATCACCATCCTCGCCGCCCTCTCCACCCTCGCCGTCTCCTTTGCCAGTTCCGCCTACTCGGGTGGCATCTCTGAAGTCATGACCGACTTTGACGTCTCGACCGAGGTCGTCATCCTCGGCGTCTCCATGTTTGTCTTGGGCTTCGCCATCGGGCCCCTCATCTGGGCGCCACTGTCTGAGCTGTACGGTCGCCAGAAGCTCTTCTTCTTCACCTACATGGCCTTGACCGCCTTCAACGCCGCCGCCGCCGCCGCCCCGAGCATGGCCGCCCTCGTCGTGCTGCGTTTCTTTGCTGGTGCTTTTGGCTCGTCGCCCCTGACCAATGCCGGTGCTGTCATTGCCGACATATTCTCTGCCAATGAGCGAGGCATCGCGACCAGCATCTTCGCCATGGCCCCCTTCTTGGGCCCCGCTCTGGGTAAGCCTGCCCCGGTCCTCCCCCGGTCCTCCCCCGGCCCCTGACCTGGCGTCTCCGCACTTGTTTGCTGACCTCGTCTATCCGTAAACAGGACCGATTGCCGGTGGTTTCCTTGGCGAGGCCGAGGGCTGGCGGTGGGTCGAGGGCATGACGGCAATCTTCTCCGGCGTGCTGTGGATCCTCAACTCCATCGTCTACCCGGAAACGTACGCCCCCGTCCTGCTCCGCAAGCGCGCGGCTGCCTTGTCTGAGAAGACGGGCAAGGTGTACATATCCAAGCTCGACGCCGGCAAGCCCAAGAAGAGCGTCGGTAGCCAGTTCAGGATCGCGCTGTCCCGGCCATGGATCCTGCTGCTCAAGGAACCCATCGTCCTCCTGACGTCCATCTACATGGCCATCATCTACGGCACGCTGTACCTGTGCTTTGCCGCCTTCCCCATCGTCTTCCAGTATGGCAAGGGATGGAAGCCCGGCATTGGCGGCCTGGCCTTCGTCGGTATTGCGATTGGCATGATGATTGCCGTGGTCGGTACTATGTTCGACAACAAGAGGTATCAGCGGGTAGCGGCCACGTCGGGTGGCAACGCTCCGCCGGAAGCTCGGCTGCCCCCTGCTTTGATCGGATCCATCCTCCTGCCAGTGGGCCTGTTCTGGTTCGCTTGGACCAACGGCAACGACATCCATTGGGTCGTGCCTATCATCGGCTCCGGCTTCTTCGCGGCCGGCATCGTCCTGGTGTTCCTGTCTCTGATAAACTACCTCATCGACTCTTGTGAGTCACTCCCGAACGAATGTGCCTACTTGAGGAAGCAACCTGCTAACGAGTGTGGATTAGACGTCATCTTTGCAGCCTCGGTGCTCGCCGCCAACTCGATCCTCCGATCGCTGTTCGGCGCCATCTTCCCCCTGTTCACGACGTACATGTACAATGATCTCGGCATCCACTGGGCGAGTTCGCTGCCCGCGTTCCTCGCGCTCGCGTGCGTGCCGTTTCCCTTCCTCTTTTACAAATACGGTGCCAGCATCCGCGCCAAGTGCGAGTTTGCCGCAGAGGCAGCCCACGTCCTTGAGATGATGCGCTCCAAGCACGCGGAGATAACCGAGGACGAGGCCGTCGCCGAGGCCGAGGAGACGGAGAAGGAGAGGCGGCACAGCAGCGCTGCGGCGCCACCACCGCCAAACGGCCAGCCGTCGACGTAATGTTTTGATGTCTTGAGGGTGGGGCGTGAGAGATGCTACATATATATCGTGGCATTTTTCGTCAACGCCAAGCATTTCCTCCGGAGTTGGTGGGCAAATTATATCACGGCCATCCGGGAGCATCATTTGGAGCAGTATTGCGGCGTTTGTCTTATTTGGGCCAGGATACAATAGAGAAGCAAAGAGGAGGGTAATGTAGACCATCGTATACAAGCAAACCCGGAGCGGATCTTTGTTACATCGCGGCGGTCTCGCGTGCGAGCCGAGGAGAGAGTAACTCACCGTGGCTCAGGTATTGCACCCGGGTTTGACTCCCTAGCTTGCATGAAACGTAAATGTTTTCTTGGAGCTGTACGAGTAACAAGGGAGTTCGTACGCAGTGCAACAAAGATTTTACAGACGCTACAGTAGTGGTCAGACTAAACAATGACATGCATGACCTTTGTATGGCGTGCTCGTTATGCATGTTGGTCGTGCTGTGAACAAAGACGTGTTGCCCGTCTTGTAACACAGTAGGAGTAGCCATTCACCACTGTGGGTTCACACGGCCCAGATCCAACACGCCGTGGCGGCGCGTCACTCTTCTAATATGTCGCGACTCCCAGCCGCGACTTGTCACCCCCGCGTTAAGCAGCTCTCGTGTCTGCCCCCCCCCCCCCTCCCCCACGACCATGGGCGCCAGCGGCAGCTCGTCGCCGTTGTCATTCTACACGGCAAACGACTCGGACGCCGAGCAGTCGACGACGGCGAGCAGTCCCGCACAGGCGAAGCCCTGTCCGTACCGTGAGGCGTGCCAGCTGCCGCGCGAGCTGAAGGAGCATTGTCAGATTTTCCTCGAGGAGCAGCTTTGTACGAGGGCACCACCATGCGCGCGGTCGTATGGCGAAGAGCAGGGCTAGGCTAATTGGAGTCGCAGATACTTGTGCGATTAATCTCCTCAACAGCACGCTGGGCGCTGGCCTGTCGCGACGGACGCCGACGGGCAAGGCCGTGCCGGTGCCGCCCCCGAGCCAGCTCGCCCTCTTAAACACATTGATCATCCACCCGATGCACACGACGCGCGCAGAGAAGGCCGAGCACCTGAACGTGTCCGGCCTCGCGCTCGACTACCTGCGAAACCTGCTGGCCATTGTCGGCCCCATAAACGCCGACTGTCGCGCCGCCTTCCAGTTCTGCACGATGCCGAGATGGGGTCGCCGGTCGGGGTACGCCAGTCACGACAGCGATAGTGACATGTCTGATGGCGAGGCGGGCCGCGACCACGACCGCGTGCGGGGGCGCATGGCGAACGAGGCAAGCGTATGGAGTCGCGGCCAGGACCTGTGGACTACCGTCGGCTGGGCGTTCAACACCGCGACGCTGCATCCGCATCGGTGGCGCTACTGGAGGGTCTGGCTCGAGTACATGCTCGATGTGCTCGAGGCCGACTGGGGCGAGAGGGAGAGGCTCGATCGCGAGGCACACGAAGCCAATGGCAAGACTGGCGACGAACCCCTCACCTCCCGACGCGACTCCATGATTCTCATGTACAGGGACCAGCAGGAAAACCGACAGCCAGGCTTCAAGCGGATCATCAAGGCGCTGTTTGCTGACGGAGGGAGCCTGTCCTCATCCTCATTCTCCGACGTATTCGAAAAGGAACCCAGGGGGCCGACGAAAGGGTCCAAAAAACGGAAACGGGAGCAAGTCCTCGACTTGGACAAGGATAAATTCGGCGACTACTTTGACGACGGTTCCACATCGTCGGGCATCTCGGAGCCCCCGACGCCGCAGAGGCCCCGCGACACGAGAAAGGAGGTCTCATTTGGATGCTTGAACCCGGGGCTGGCCGAGTCGGTTGCACTTCGACTACGATTCTTCAAGCTGCTGTCTGCAGCCACCTTCGTGCTTCGCAAGCGATCGGAGCTTAATCAGCTGTACCAGGACTTTACGGCGGCGATTAAAGTGCTTCCGCTGCAGATGTTTTCTCTCTTTGTGACGCAAAGAGAGAACCCCTTGCTGCCAGAAACACATGTCACGATTACCAAGCAACTGTTTCACTTATTACTGCCTTCGAACTACAAAGACCCGAGAAAGGTGGATCCGGAGGGGGAGGCCGTGGGCAGCTTGACAATGCCGATGTTGGAGCACTGTTACATGGCGTCACCCGCCAACACTGTCGGATTAGATGACAACGTAAAGTTGTCGTTGGTGGTCGAGAATGCGATACAACTGCTGTGGATTTGCGATATGGCGGTATTCACGGAGAGTTTCGCCGAGGCGGCTGCAAAGGGCATCAAGGCGAGGGAGGCCAAGGCTAAGAAGAAGAGGACGGGCAGGGCTCGGGCCGAGACCAGCGACACCTTGGCCCAAGATATGCTGGCGAGCTCTGGGGAGCGGATCCGCGTCTTGATGCAGGCAGTAGAGATGTCGGCTGACAAGCCGCATTGATGGGATTTTTGTTGGGACGATCTTTTTGGGCTGGGGGAAAAAATCAACGGTATCGCGGGTTTGTCTGGTACGGAGTTGGACGATGATGAAACGTAGGGCTCGGCGTTTTGGAGGTCATGGTGATTTTGTTTTTGCACTATGTTACAAGGGTATCATCGCAAAACATGATACCACTCGCTGTCGGCAGGTGTGCCGAGAACCGCAGATCCACGGCCCCTATATTCTTTGGTTTGCGTCTGTCCTCACTGTTTCTTGGCCGCTGTTGGACTCCAGGCCGTGGGCTGCCAGTTCTCGCCTGGTCCCTGGGCCTTGGCCCTGGCCCACGGGTCATTCTTCTCTGCGTCCTCCACTGACGCCCTGTCCTTTTGTTTCCTCTCTTTGCCGCCCTCCTCCTGCGCCTCTTGTTTCACGTCACGATCGATTTCTTCCCCCCTCATTGGCAGCGCCCGCCTCTTGGCCGCCTCGCCCGGGTTATCCATGACGCGGGGCTTGGCCTCCCAGCGGGCGTCCGCCTGCGCGGCGAGGTACTTGACGCGCTCCTGGCGCACCACGTCGCCCTGCTGCTCGGCGAGCGAGGGCGCGTCCGGGCGCGTGTGCCGCAGCCACTGGTGCCACAGCGGGCTGACGCTGACGTCGGAGAGATGCGTCGAGCGCGGGTAGTTCACGATGCGGCGCCAGCGCTCGCCGTGGGAGGCCGCGCCGTCGTCGGCTCCGCGCGTGAGGCGGAACTCCCAGTAGGTGTTGCCGTGGAGGTCATGGCCTGGCGCGATGCTGCGTGTGAGCGGCCTCGAGCATGTGCCGGGGCAGAGGCAGGAGCTGGGGCGTACCGATGAAGAAGCGCTTCCGCCAGGGCAGGCGGAGGGCTTTCCACTTGTACCATGCTTGCGCGATGGGGCCTATCCGCTTGGGAGACATGGACGGGGCGGCGGCGGCAGTTCCATGCGGTGGCGATAGGGAGTTGGAGGTGAAGTCGTCAAGCTTCGTCCTGTGCTTTCTGCAATTGGAGCCAAATCGGGACGAGCTGGGGCTGCGCCACAGGAATGTCTGCCTCCAGCCACACACATGAATCAACCAGCCACTCCTAGCCCACGTCGCTGATATGCGCCAGGAGGCAGCTGGGAATCAAGAAGGAGGAGCGCCCCGCTGCCCTGCTTACCGATGTATTAAATCACTGAATAACAGGCCTCAACACCAGCGAAGCCTCACCATAACCCCTTTTCTTCTTCCCACCGTCCCGGGCGACCTATGCAACCCTCCTCCTAGGCCAAGTCCTTCGACGCCCAACAAGATCCTGTTTTGGTCTGCCGCTGATCACCCCCTACGACCGCATTCCGACCGGGCCGCCTCGCTTCCCGAACTGGCGCGACGGTGACGACATCACGAACACATTGCGCAGCGCAAGGCGGCCCCTCTGTGGTACGAGTACGGACTTGAAGACGGGCCTTTTCATTCCGTTGTCGCTTCACCATCACCCGAATCGCAAGATAGAGAAGAGAGCAAACAGTCAAGATGGCGTCGGTCACGTCCCTTGACAAGGACTTGCGCCAGATGCGCCTCGACAAGTACACAGACGCGGCAGCCAACGAGGCCCGGGCGTGGATTGAGGAGATACTGGGCACGAAGCTGCCGTCTTTGGATCTCCTCGAAGGGCTGAAGGATGGCGTTGCTCTCTGCAAGTAAGTGACCGCATCCAACGTCCCCCGGTTACGGCGCGGTTACTGACATAATCGCTCTACAGGCTCGTTAACCTCGCTGTCCCTCCGCCCGGCGTCAAGTTCAAGCAGTCTGCGATGCCCTTTGTGCAGATGGAGAACATCTCGCACTTCCTCCGCGCGTGCCAGGCCCCGCCCCTCAACCTGCACCAGCACGACACGTTCCTCACTGTCGACCTGTACGAGCAAAAGGACCCGGCGCAAGTGCTGCAGTGCCTCGGCGCGTTCAGCAGAGCGGCCCGTGCTGCCAACCCGAGTAAATTCCCCATGGCGATAGGACCGAGGACTCGAGCCGGAGCCATGAGCCCTCAAGGAACTGGCCCTGTGACGCCGACGGGGCTTCGCGATAGGGGGGCGTCCTTCGCCAGCAATGCCTCGTCCGCTTACGGTGGCTCGAAGCCGGCTCTGCCACACTGCACTGGCGACTCTGCGTCTGGCCGACGGAGCCCGACAAAGGGCCACACCAAGACTCCTTCGAATGGGGGATCCCCGAGTCACGTGAGCAGCTGGAGCAAGAGAGAGCACGAGGGTGCAACATCGCCGGCCTGGAACATTGCGCAGTACGGCTACATGGGCGGCGCCAGTCAGGGCAACCTGGGCATCTCGTTTGGAGGACGGAGGCAAATCACTAGTGCTGGACCCGACGTCCCCAGCTTGGCCGAAAAGGAGCGCCGCCGCAGAGATGAAGAGCAGCGTCAGCAACAGGAGGCAGAAGAAGACGAGCGCCGACGGCAGGCAGAGCTGGAGGCGGATGAGGAACGGGCCAGGATAGAGGAGGAGCGAAAGTGGGAGAAGGAGACGGAGCGGCTGCGAGAAGAAGAGCGGCTGAAGGCGGAGGAGGAGAAACGCAAGTGGGAGGAACAGGAGCGCCAGTGGCAGCTGACGGAGCAGAAACGCCGACGGGAAGAAAAGGAGGCTGAGGCCCGACTCGACGAGGAGCGGCGCCGCGCCAGGAGCCGGAGCGACAACAAGCTGCGCGGCCAGTTCCTCAGCCAGTACCAGGCTGAGCAGGTCGACGCGGAGAGCAGCCAGAGCAGCCGGATCAAGGAGCTCGAGAAGGAGCTGGAACAGGCGCGGCAGCGCGAGGCAGAGTACGAACGGGAGCGCCAGGAACGCGTTCCACGCGCCAGCAGCAGGGCCGCCAGCGAGATCACGCCGCCCAAGGCTAGGTCTAGGAGCCGGCCGGCGGCGGCTGGTGCGTCGACGGCATCGCCCGCGCCGCTTGCGTCCAAGGCGCGTGAGCGCGAGCCAGCACGGTTCGAATCGTGGTCCCAGAACGAGCGCGAGTATCTGCAGACGCAGTGGGGCCAGCAGCAAGAGCTGGAGCCAACCCCTGAGCCTCGATCCGTTGCTTCACCCCCAGTGACGTCCCCTCGACCTCTCCCAGACCCTGCCACGACGCCCAAAACCAGGAGTCCCAACACCAGCAGCCGTCCGCTGCCCGATCCAGCCAAGTACACGTCCCCTCCGGCGCCGCTGCAGAATCGAACGGACCGCTTCCTCGCCAGCAACGCACCCCCGCCTCCGCCATCGCAGCAGCCGCAGCCAACGTACGCACGCGAGCTAGGCGCGACCGAGGAGCGCGACGCCGAGGACCGCCGGCGCGCGCAAAGCCAGGCCGGGACCAAGGCCGGCGGCTGGGCGTCTAAGTCACTCCTCGAGCGCGAGATGGAGATGGAGCGCCAGCGCCAGCGCGAGTGGGAGGAGGCGCAGAAGGAGACGGCCAAGGCGGTGCGCTCGGGCGACGGCGTCGACGGCGTCGGGGGCCGCTGGGACGTCGGCCAGTGGAGCGGCTACACGGGCGGCGACGGCCAAAACAGGGGCTCGCAGGGAATCGGCGCCGGGAGGAGGCAGATTGTCGGGCCGCGGCCGCTGCCGGGGTCCAATAGGTGAGGCGAGGCGAGGTGAGTATAAAGGACGAGTGGAGTGCATGTAGAACGGGCAACGGTCGCGATGGGCGAAGCAATGAATGAAACGGCTGGGCGTCACTGTTATCCTGTCTTGTCAAAAGAAAACCCGTTCCAGCGTACGATAGACTGAGGGAATCAACGTCATCAAAATTTGGAGTGTTTTTTTAATTATGAACTATATCCGTCAACATGCGAGCCGGAACGACCTCCTCGATGATTCTGGCCCTCGCTATACAACATCTTGCCAGGCGGAGGATCGAGGCCCTTTGTTCGATCGGCGATCAGACCAATGCCGCTGCCCTGCCGCGTCCAGCAAGTAGTATCGCAGGTTGGACGCAAGTTGGCCGCCTGTTGCCGGAGATGAAAATAACCGACGTCGGTCCCAGCCAGACCTGCACCAGGCAAGCATGGGAGTAACCAAGGTGGGGTAGCTACAGGTGTCGATCTACAAGTAGCAAAGGCACTCATCTCCTTCTCTTGCATCACGAGGAAACAACCCCCCCCCTCCATCAAGCCTCTGTTTGTCGCCTATCCAAATATCATCTGCCGTTGCCGTAACGGCTCGCCCTTTTGTTGGCAACAAGTGCGGACACCCTGGTTCAACAGATGTGAGTTGTTCATGGCAGGTCCAGTCGCTTATACCCATCAGGATTGATCGCCATTTGCCGTTGCCGATTCTCCATCTCTACTCTCTTCTGCTGCCTCAGTTCTGCAGCGCTGGCACATGCACCAGCCCCCGAGACTGCCCCGTGCCCACTCCCGTCGCGCCTGTACAGGGAGCGATATGTCGCAGTAATGGTTCAGGATTTCCTCTCCTCGCTTGATCCCTCCTGTCCGGCAGCCAGTGACACGCTCTGTACGAGCGGAAAGGACCATGTGACCACCCCCGTCCCAGGCAACATTGGGATCGCAGTCATGATTTGCCAGGCACCAGTACGGATGAACTGCTGCCACGTCCGGTCGTCCGTCCCGCGGGTTCTTTCTCGCCGAGGCAGTCCCTCGGAACTTGGCATACAACGTGTTGAGAACCCAGACGTCGTACTCGGCGAGAGTCGCAAAAATGTCCACGTCCATCTTCTCCAGCACATGGAGTGGTGTTTCGATGTTGTATTTGAAAGAGAACGGCAAGGTCCACTCAGGAGGCGGCCCTGCGTTTGGCGACACATTAATGTCGTTGGAACGTGTCGGCACAAAATCACCCCAGATGAACTTGACCTCGCGGACGTCGAGAGGATGTACCTCTTGATGCTCAGCCAGTGCTAACATGCGGGCAAGGAGCAAGAGATAGAGCGTCTCGTCGGCTTCAAAGGCGTCGGGGTCCTTGGCGATGGCGTCGACGTCCTTGTCGCACACAGCGGGATGATATCGTTTCTGTGCCTCGTCGTGACAATGCTGGCTGCAAAAGACAGTGTCATAGCACTCATCGCAATTCACGGGCTCTTTCTCACTGCCAAGGCGCGGCAGGTCGGAGCTGCATGCGTCGCACACGGAATCCTTGAGCCGGTTGTTGGCCGTCAAGAGGGAGTATTCTGTCAGCACCACCTCGCCGGGCTCAATGTCCTCCCGAGCAAACATGCCGAGTTGTTTGCAGGTAGGAATAATGTCATAGCCATCAGTATCGCTGGCCCCTTCCAGCAGGACTGGCAGAGTTGCTACCTGAACGGCGCACTTCGGGGCCATGTCCTTGAGGTCTGCATTCAAGGCATCGAGCGACTCTGGCGAGAAGCGGTCGGGCTCGTGATCGTTCCACGGGTATACCTCTCGGCGGACCAGGCCATAATCGGGGAGGTCGGTGATGTCGAAGTCGCTGCGCCGAAGACGTTGGCGGCCCACAGTCTGAATGTGATTCTTGGTGTTGAGCAGCTCTCGGTTCTCGGGAGCAATCTGAAGTCCCCGGTTGCAGAAGGTAGCTGCGCTCTTCAAGCAACCACAGAGCAACAGACTCAACGAAAGCATCTGATATGCCCGGATGGAGCTGACGACGGCAAGCCGGCGCGCCGCAGCCTCGGCATCATCGGGGTCAGCAGCGTTGGAAGCCGACAAGTCTGTGGAGAGGTTGCCATAGGTGAGTACTTCCGGGACTGGGACGCCGGCGTGCATCATCAGGCTCTCCAAAGCCTGCTCGTGGTACTCGAAGCCCTCATTGGCGACTTCGTCGGTCAAGAGAAGGGCTCGGTAGGCATCGCCAACGGCCAGGTCAGGATATCCCAGGTCCGAGTGGACGACGGCGCGCTCGAGGTAGAGGATCAGATCATAGGGTAGGCTACCGAGCCCTTCAGTCAGCTGCTCACGGCGGTCGAGCAGCTGCTCGTGTTGAGCGTCCTGCTGGGCGTCCTGCTGGGCGCCTTGGTGAGCGTCCTGGTCCATGGTTGGCAGCGAGCGGTGGCGGGGGGAGAGTAGAGGGGGTAAGATGGGATGCGTGGTGCGAAGACGCGAGGGCGACGACCGGCGACAGCGGAAAGAGTCGTCGACGGCCGTCGATGAGGTGTGACGAGGCTAGGCGCGGAAAGAGCCAGGGAGACTCGGAATGGTGGGCGTCGAGGGTCTCGGTGCAGAGAACTCGGGGGCAGCTCGAGATCAAATATGGGCCCCGTCCGTGGCTGGAGCGTGACACCTGCGAGGAGTCAAAACGGGGGAGACGGGGGGGCGTCTATGGCCAACGGCGCAGGACACCCGGTGGAGCTAGCAGTACGGAGTATGTACTCGCAGTCTCAGGACCGGGGCTGCATATAACAGCGTCAGTCAGACTGGAGAGGCCTAGCTTTCGTCTGACGTGGTGCGGCGGTGGTAGCGACTGAGGTGGCCAAGGTCGAGGTGCAACACGGCGGATGTGGTCGAGAGGGAAGCTGGGTCTCGAGATGGGTCTCAAGCTGGGTCTCGTGCCAGCCCTCGCCCTCGCACGGCAGCAGCAAAGGGCTTGCCCGAGGGGACGATCGGCAGCGTCAGGGACAAGGCCACTGGGCGCTGTCAGATTAGCGAGGTGAGGCGGCAAGAAAAGCCCCGAGAGTGGCTGCAGGCGGTTGCGTGGCAGCAAGCAGAGAGGCAGACGGAGGAGGACCGAGGACTGAGGATTGGACGACACAGAGAAGGCCCGGGGTCGCATCCACGGCCAGCAGGGATCAACTGATCAACTGGCCAGGGGAACGCGCCTGGATGGGACGCGGAAAAGGACGATTGGCGGTGGAAGAAGGAAGAGGGAAGGAAGGATGGGACGGAAAAGGCGGTGCCGATAGCACCAGCACCAGCAAACAAATGGACCCTGGATATCCGGGCACGTTTTTCTCCCTCCCTCTGGTGGATGGATGGAGGGGTCCGATTTCAGGGTCCAGGAATCCATTTCAGCCCAGATTTCAGGCCGGGCGCTGCAACGGGCTTGCAGAGGGCCGCCACGCCTGCATCGGCGTGAGGCTCGCGCTGGCTCGATCAGCGGGCAGGCGACTCGAGCTGCCGCCACAGCCCGGGAGTTGAGCGGTGGATGGATGCCTGCGACGGTTGATTGGCAGGGCATGGGATCCATGGGTCGAAAAGCCCGCCGAAGTGGTGGTGGTGGTAGTGGCTCCGTAGTAGTGGGAGCCGCCGGGCTTGACGCTGCTGGCTGAGCCCAGACTAACGACACGCTTGGCGAGCTCGATGGAGACGCATCATGGAAGCAATTGCCATGGACAAGGCTCAGGCCTTGACACGCAATGGACGGTGGGGACGAGGAGACGAGTCCAGAGGCCTGCCCTTGGGGCCAATGGAGCGGTGTTCAAGCGCCATACGTCATCCTGACATGTCGTCCCTGCCCGCGTTTTCTGCTGGAGCAACCGCTTGCTTCACATGCCTGTTGCGAGTGAATACTCCTACGTAGGCACCGCGCGAGGCGTGCGCGGGGCACGCACAACGCGTAACTTGCGATGGCATCCGGAATGAGCCCCGGATCGCATCAGTTCAATGTCTCAGTTCTTCAGCGGCTGAGATTTACCCCTCCATTGGATGGGTAGATTACCCCGCCATGCGCTGCAACCAGCATCTCACTTCACATGCCACCAAGTACTTCGTGAAGTACAAGTCGCGTTAGTCAAGTTGCAGAGGCATCATCCACTTAAGACCCTGCAACCTTTCCCGGTGTCTCGTTCAAGTTGCCTGTGCCTGTCGGTGGATGCCCCCACGTTCTCCCACATGATGTGCAGACGCAGATGGGCAATGTACATTGATGTTGGAACGCTGCCTCGGGCAGGCATTTGAGCAACGAAACTGTACGAGTACTGAGCCCAGGATGTCAGCCAGCCCGGCCGGGTGGACCTCATGACGGCGCCGTCCCGTCCGTTATCGACAGTAGCCGCCAGTGCGTTATCGACAACAGGCCCTACGACGCCCCGCGTCACAGTGAGGTGGCAGTGAAAGAAAAAGAAAAGAAAAAAAATCGCCGCCGACCCCGCCATCCATCGACGACGATCGTCATCACTGCGTCCAATCCACTCCAGCACTCAACCACCACCGTCGCCCGTCCAACGTCGAGTCCCTCTCTCTCACACCCACACGCACGCACGCACGCACGCACGCACACGCACGCATACCTCTCTCGAGCGCGCGCGCCCCAATCCAGGCATCGCTAAACGACTACACACAGGCGGGAGACCAAAGATAAAATGCCCCGGACGCAGCCCAACCTCTACGCCTTCCCCAGCGTCGACGCCCTCGCGCCGGCGCTGCGCGCGTACATCCTCCAGAGCCAGGCCGCCGGCTTCACGCGCCACGGTACCTTCAAGGTCGCCGTCTCGGGCGGCTCCCTGCCCAAGACGCTCGCCGCCGCCCTGCTCGCCCCGTCCTCGGGCAGCCCCGACGACGTCGTCGACTTCGCCCGCTGGGAGATCTTCTTCGCCGACGAGCGCGCCGTGCCCCTCAACCACGCCGACTCCAACTACGCCCTCCTCAAGGCCGAGCTGCTCGACCGCCTACCCGCCGACCAGCGGCCCACGGTGCACCCAATCGACACCGCCCACCTCGCCGACGCCCAGGAGCTCGCCGACCAGTACGAGCAGACCCTCGTCGCCAGCTTCGCCAGTCGCGACTCGGTCCGCCTGCCCATCTTCGACCTGCTGCTGCTCGGCTGCGGCCCCGACGGCCACACCTGCTCCCTCTTCCCCGGCCACGCCCTGTTGCGCGAGACGAGCGCCTGGGTCGCCCCCATCGAGGACTCGCCCAAGCCCCCGCCGCGCCGCATCACCCTGACCCTGCCCGTCGTCACCCACGCCGTCCGCGTCGCCTTCGTCGCTACCGGCGCCGCCAAGAAGGACGTCATGAAGCAGATCTTCGACTCCACCGACGGCCTGCCCTGCGCGCTGGTCAACGAGGCCGCCGGCGACCGCTGCAGCTGGTTCGTCGACGAGCCGGCCATCGAGGGCGTCGGCTTCCCCCGGAGAGCGTTCCTGTAGGAGGCACAGGGACTAGAAGATGATTTTTTTAACGAAGCCAACGACCTTGACCGAGACGGAGGGGGTGGCGAGTGGACGAGAAGAGTCGATATTTGTTACGCGCGCAGCTGCACGGAAATGCTAGAGGGATCCACGTACAGAGGAAGCTTTAGAATGGAGGGCAGAGAGGAGGATGCACTCGTTGAGGGAAAGGAAAGCCACTTTGATATGGGTGTTTGATATATCCTGTTTACGATGCGAGTCCAGGGGAGATGCATGGGGGCAAGGCCACAGATGCCCGACGTGCAGCAGCAGTAGCTACCTGTCGAGAGTAGCTTGTTCAATGCTTACATGGCCATTGCAGGCTGCGTGCAACCTCTGCGGTGACGAAGTTCATGATGGTCATAGGTAGAGTCTACCGTAAGGGACATAACACCGTTAGACAATCCGCCACACAGCTCCGGCTCCCGGGGTATCATCTCCATCGTCGTCCCTGTTCATCCTCTCGATCCACACCTCCTCCCTCGCCAGCGCCTCCCGCTCCATGTCGCTCATCTCGCGCAGCTCCGCGAGCATGTCGTGCACCAGGTTCCGCGCCCCCCATAGCATGCGCCCCAAGCTGGCGCCCCCTCTGCTGTTACTGCTCTCCTCCTCCGGATCGGCGGGCAGGTCGTCGATGTCGCGGAGCTGCGCCCGCCAGCCCTCAAGTCGGCGCGTGATGCCCGCGCACTCGTCCTTCCAGGGCGCGTCCAGCTCGCCGATGAAGAGCGCGTCTTGGTTCTGGATCAGGGCGGCGCTGGTGTCGCGCCGGGCGTCTTCGACGTCGCGGACGCGGTCGATCCAGCGCTCAAAGCGCCTGACGACTCGGCTGTACMGCCCGCCCGCTTCGCTGAGCGTCCAAATCCCGCCAAAGATGTCCTCCAGGGACTGAATCTTCTCCTCTAGCCCTTTGCCGCTGCTCCCCCATCGCCGCAGGGCCAAGACGTTCTCACGCTCCACCCCCGCCCTCTCCCGATCCGCAACCTCCCCGCTCTCCGCACCAAGGCTGGCGAATCTACCGCCGAGCTTGTCCCGCGCGCTGTCCTGCCACTGGGCATCAACTGGTGCGGCCTCGCGGTGTAGGAGGTGCAGCTGCAGCAGCTCGGCCTGCAGTTTGCTCGTCTCGGCCGACGCGGCGACGTTGGCGGGCATCTTCGAGGGCGACGGCGGCGCGAGGAACGTCGCCGTCAAGGGCTTGGGCGCGGCGTTCTTGGCGGGTGAGTAGTGCCGCTGCAGCGTCGAGAACGCGGGTCGCAGACGCGGTTGTGCCTGTGCCTGTGCCTGTGTATGGACCTGCTTCGACGCTGCGGCAGTGGGTACAGACGGCGCCGTCTTGTCTATCGACGCGCTTCTCCCGCGCGGAGGAGCAGCCCGCWCCCGCGAGGGCGGCTGCAGCACCGTCGCGGGATTCAAGCTCGTGACGGTGCTCTTGGCACGTGTATGCGTCGGAGCTCGCTTCCCCTGCATCGCCGTTGCGCTCCCCGCGGACGTCGGCCTGGCAGCGGCTGGGGGCGGCCTGTTGGCGCTCGACAGCGGCGGGTACCGACTCGTCGTCTCCCTCTTCACCGGCTCCTGAGCAGCAGCCACCGGCGTCGTCGTMGTCGTTCCATTCTGCCTCTTCGACGTCGACGCCGAGCGTCCCAGCACGGCCGACACGGGCCTGCCGCTCCGGACACCGGTCGTGGCTGTGGCTGTCGACGCGGTGCGCGTCGGCGGCTTGACAGGGAGGCGGCTGGGGGAGGCGTTCCGCGACGGCTCTGCGCAGGGCGTCCGGGCTGGCTGGCCGGAGGGGCCGGAGGGCAGGGCTGGGGGTTTGCGCAAGGAGCGGGTGCGCTGGAGGGAGGACATGGCCGTGGATGTTCGAGGTGAAGGGTTGGTTCACAGACATGGAGAACAGCTGTGGTGGATTGGAGTTGACAATGGGTTGGGGAAGCCCCACTCCACTGCAGCCTCGCCCGAAGCTCAGCTCAGGCACAAGCCAGGAGGTTTGGGCCAGAGCAGCTTGCGATTTGTCTACTATATCAATCCTAAAGAGGCCCGTCTACTCAGCTCTCTCATAACGTCTCCGGCTCACGGCACGGCCGCGCTATGCTATGTAGAGCGCGCGTATCCGTATCATAACCCTCAGAACTCTTCGCTCGCGAGAGATTCCATGCCCCCTCCAATCCGACAATAATCCAACAGCTCAAAACTCTGTCCAGTCGACGGGCCAGAAATGCAACCAATCTCGGCCCCCGTGGAAATGGTATCATCAGCCCATCACAAACCATCGTGTATCCCCTCTATCCGTATCCTTACCGTGGTAGCCTGCCCCACGTCTACTCGTACCGCACATGTATTCCAACAACCGGCCGTATTCCACATTCATTAAGGCCGTTCTCTATTCCATGACAAATATGAGGGCCGAGGGGGAAAAGAGTACAAAGAGAAGAAGAGAAGTGGCGTTTCGGCGTCATGCGTCTTGCGTCTTGATGTGTGTGTGTGTATGCGTATGTGAGAAGATGCCGCAAGCAACCAGTTCAAGTCACCAGGGGCAACCCCAGGGCAGATCCAGGGCGGGACATGGAGGACAGACTAAGCGGTGTGTTCATCGCCAGCTCGTCGACCAAGCGGCGCAACACCCTCTGATGCCCGTTGAGCGCCCGCAGACACGACTCGCAGATGCGCAGGTGGCAAAAGGTGCACACCCATCGATCCTCCGCATCGGCCTTGTCACACGTCTGGCACGTGAGCGGGTAGTGCCGGTTCGTCCGCCGGTTCATGGCCCGGTGGTTCTGGTAGCAGCTGAAGTGCGAGTCCTTGAGCGGCCTTGCAGGGATTACGGTGCCCGGCTCCAGCAGCTTCTCTGCCTGCAAGGGGAAGTAGGCGGCCCTTGGGTCGGGCTCTTGCGTGTGCTTCATCTCCGGGTACAGGGTTCCATCTCTGCCTCTGTAGAGGGGGCCCTGCGTCTCCGAGTGCACGATTCTCGGGTCCCCACCGTCGGGTGCAGAGTGACGTGGCCGTTCCACAGGTCTCGCCGACGAGCTTCGTGGCGGAAACTTGACCGACTCGGCGGATTCTCGCGTATGGCTGGATCCGCTGTCGTTGGCGGGCGATTGGCGTCGCGAGGCGTGCCTGCTGCTGGCGGGAGACTGCACGCTGCCGGTCTTGTTGTTCAGGTCCTGGAGGCTAGCGGCGCCATATAGATTCGGCGCCGAGGGTGGCAACGTCGTTCTCGGGGCCGGCCTGGACTGGGGCTGCTCGGCAGCGTCTTTGGGCGGCTGCGGTGGCAGCGCCTTGGACGAGATGTCGGCTGGAATGGCCTTGGGCGACCCCGAAGACGAGGCCGGTGAGACGGGTGACACCAAGGTATCGACGGCGGGCGCAGTCTTTACGTCCGCCTTGTGATACTCGGGCGTCGGGGGCCGCTGCGCACCGGGCCGCGACGACGCGTGGCCATTCTTGGTGGCACCGGCGTCCTTGGCGGGAGACCGGGAGCGGTGGAGATTGTCCTTGAAGTGGTTAAGCTTTGATGCTCCGTTACCCATGGCTTGTGTCTCGGCTACCTGCTGCTGCAGCTGCTGCTTCACCGCGGGCCGGACGTTCCGCCCAGGCAGTCCGACGGCGGCGGACCGTGGCTGAGGCGTCGGCGCTGCCTTGATGGTTTCCGTCGAGCCCTGCGACCTTTGCGAGGCCAGGCTTCGGCTCGAGCTCGAGCTCGGGCTTGCTACAAGAAGCAGAGGAGGAGGCTGCGCCGTCGTCGTCGTCGTCGTCGTCGTCGTCGTCGACGACGCGGTCGAGCCGTGGCTGTGATCGAGCTTGAGCCCGGGGAGCTCGCGGCTGTTATCGCTCTTGTGAGGGCGGCGGCGCCAGATCTCAGGCCGAGGCGGCGAGGGCGTCGCGAGCTCCGGGAACGCCGGCTGTGGCTTCGACGACGGCGATGCAGGTCGTGGGCTTGGGAGCGGCCTTTTGTCCTTGGGAGGCGGCGCGGGCAGCTTTTGATGACGCGGGGGGGAGTTTCGTCGGCTGCTGTTCACTGTTGTCGGAGCGGCAGGGGTTGTTCGGTTGCCAGCTGGTGAGGTGCGTCGCTCGGCTGCGTGCATGGTGCTGCTGCTGCTGCTGCTGCCGATGCTGCTGCTGCTACCCGCTGCGCTGGCGCTTGTGCTTCCGCCCAACGGCAGCTCATCCGGCTCGCGCGAATACGCCGACAGCAGGCTTGACAGAGAGTCCGTGGGAGAAGGCTGTGCCAGATACTGGGGAGACTTGGCAGGCGGCTGCAGCCCGCCGACTGGTCGTCTGGGTATGGCCATGGCCATGGCGGGCGTGGGCGTGGGCGTGGGCGTGGGCGTTGTGCTGGGCTGCAGCGGCGTATTCAGTGCCGGCGTCGCGGCCTTTGGTGGCGGCGGCGGCGGCGGCGGCAGAGGTGAGGCGTTGACAGGCTTTCTCGGAATGGCGCACTTGATGCTCTTGCTGTCATCGTCCTTGGAATACGGCGGCGGCGGMGGCGGCGGCGGAGGCGGACGAGGGAGACCAGGGAGCTCCTTGCGCATCGGCAGCAACGAGGCGTCGTTGGGGAGCGCAGGCACTGACGGCAGGGCCTGGGAGAAGCGAGATCGCCCGCTTATAGACGACCCCTCGAGGGAGGAGGACGACTGCTGCTGCTGCTGCTGCAACATGGCCGCGGCGGTGGTGGTCCAGCTTGCAGGCGATACGATGGCTGCACTTGGACGTCCCCCCCCCGGGCGGTGGTCAGCCCGACTGACTGATTATGAGACGAAGCGACCAGGACGAAACACTCAACCCGCGGCGGTGGAAGCCACGGTGGGATGGGGATGGGGATGGACGAGAGCGGGCGAGCGGCCCCTGGTTCTGGTCGGTTGGTGCTGGCCGCGGAGGATGCAACGTCCTCTGCAAGATGTGCCCGCAGCATCAAGAGCGAAGAAGCAGGTTTTGCAGCGAGGGGATGAGGGAAAAGCGACAATGGCACGCACCCACGCGTGAAGTGAGTGCGCAGTGCGCACGCAAACCCTGTCGCTCGTCCGGCGTTGGACGCGACCGGCCATGCCGGCCCCCAAAATGGGCCTGCGGGCTGGCGGAGGCGGCGCAGGCACCGGCTGGCGGCGACCCCAGCCAGCCATGCCGTCAACAGCGGAGCATTGTCCAGTGTGGCTTCGTCGCGCCTTGGCATGCTTCACTGCTCCGTCTCTGGCATGGGCTGCCATCGTGGAGTGAGACACGATGGCGTCGCTGCATGATGCGCCGAGGCGCGCAGACCCTGCAAAGAATGAATCCGCACGAGGTGCCAAGGAACGAGTGCTGGATGGACATTGCACGTGCTCCGGAATCCGTACTGTCGGCGCGCATTCAGGTCTACGAGGACGCGTGCGGATACGACTTGGAAACGAGTCGCACCCTCGATGAGAAACAATCGCGAGCAAGGCTGGCTGCCTTCCACCCCACCCAAGCAAGCCCCTGCTGTAATACTACCTATTTAGCGCGTCGGCTGTTCCAGCTTGGCAGGGGCTGCCTGCTGCTGGGCCAGGGTGGACGTCATCAACAAACAACCCCAGCCAACAACCAAACCACCGACCGCCCGGACCTGGACGGAGTGGCGCGGGCGTCCATCCCCAACGGCGAGGCACCAGCGAACAGCCTCGGACGTGTCTCAGGTGACCCAGTGCCGCAGCCGTCTTCTTCCCCTGCGTCGCGCCCGCACCACGCGTCTCGCCTGCCGTCTGCCGTCGTTTGCGCGGATTGATCGCTCGAGGGAACGTCGCAGCGCGGGCAGGGTTTCTCTCACATGCAGGAGTCTCTTGGAATCCCGCGGTTCCGCATTGGTATGATTGCCATGCTATCGTTTGGCACGACCGGAGTATGAAGTGCATGGAAAGACGGTTGGCAACGGTCTCCGTGGCACGCGGTACTCGTACACCCGGGAGCCGCATGTGGGTCCCGGGTCCGGCGACGCCCGATTCCGAGCCGATGGAGCGGCAAATCTTCCGCACACGGCGCAACGGTGGGAGCCGGAGGTTGATCTGCCCGGTCCGCGGCCAACACCGAGAGTGCTGGTGATGCATCTCCGTGTTCAGCCGGCCCCACGGGCGTTCGCCAACCCGACAAACAGACGGGTCGCGTCGTTTCTACGGAGCACAGATGCCCGAGCCTCGTGCAACATGCACGTCAAGCGTCGAGCCGTCTGGATGAACTCAATCCGTGTATATCGCCTGACCCAGCCGCTCCTTTTTGTTTCCCAGCCTCCCTCATCAGCCTCCTCTACGACAAGAAGCTTCATTCGCCAAGTCCCACGCAATGCTCTCAGCCCGAGGCTCCCCACCCTGCTCCCTCACCTTCCCTGTTGGGCGGCTACGCGGCCAGTCGCCCGCAGGTCGCACCACGTCCAAATATGTCAGCAGCCTCCCACGCCCAGCGGACCTCTTCACTCTGACAACGGCCTGTTATATCGACCCGATGACAACCTGGGCGTCGATAACGGGCGGCGCATGCGGGTGATATAACTGATTTTTGGAGACAACTGTCTCGGATTTCCTCACGCCTCACCGCTCGGGTACGCCATCCGGGCGCCTCGCAATTCCCTGCTAGGCGAGTTTCTTCCCATCATCTCGTCTCGATATTTTTTTGACAGTACCCCTAGACATCGACAACTGCAGCAGCTCAGTAGTTTGGTATGGCTTCGGGCAACGTCTCTCCAACCGCTACGCCGGCCGCGTTGCCGGCGCCCACAGAGTCGTCCCCTCTTCTCGTCGGGCAGCGCCAACGGGACCCCGATGAGGCCGGTCGCGATGTCGCGGATGGCGAGGCCAATGGCGAGACCGGGGGTGCGCCGCGTGATGGCAACCCGGAAATGGCAAAGAAGATGCATCTGTTCATACCGGCCGTTGGCATTGGGGTCAGTCTCTTGCACTTGCACTTGCACGTTCAAGCCGCCGCTGACAGACATCAGCTCTACCTCGTGGCCATTGACCAGCTCCTAACCGTGGCAACGTACGCCAAAATCGGTAGTGAGCTCAATGCCCTCAACAACATCAGCTGGATCGCTACGTCGTGAGTTGACCTAGTGTTCTCGCTCACATGGCACGCTCAGTCGGGCTCATTCCGCTCTCAGATACTTCCTCACCCTCACCAGCTTCCAGCCCCTGTACGGCAAGCTCAGCGACATCTTCGGCCGCAAGGAGTGCCTCCTCTTTGCCTACGCCGTCTTCGCCCTCGGCTGTGTGGGCTGCGGCCTGGCGCAGGACATGATCCAGCTGTGCGTCTCGCGTGCCGTAGCCGGCATTGGAGGCGGCGGCATGAACGCCGTCGTCTCGATCCTCTTGTCCGACATTGTGCCCCTGAGAGAGCGCGGCGTCTGGCAGGGTTACATCAATATCATCTTCGCGGCAGGAACCTCGACGGGTGCGCCGCTTGGTGGTCTCCTCGCAGACTCCATCGGCTGGCGGTGGTAAGTCTGGTCTGTCCCGACAACGCACACTGCGCTGTTGAACAGCTGTTCGCTGCGCCAGCGACACACAGAGCCCAGCACTCCTTCATCGGAGATGGCCTAACAGTCGCTCTATAGTGCGCCGCCATCATCGGTGCTTGCGCCGCTGGTGAAGGGACAGCTTTGGGTTTGGGGTTCAACTCCGTTGTCCGGTTACTCCTTTTTGAAACCTGCTTCCTCTCTTGTCTCGGCTCTGCTTAAGAGCAGTCCTGTTTCTTGTTCGCCCTATATTCTTGGTTGTCGACAGCTGCGTTGTGGCGCTGCGTTGTGAAGGTCTTCGGCTTCGGCTCCACGATGCTAACCTCCCTCCCTMCAGGTCGTTCCTCGCGCAGGCACCGCTCTGCTGCGTCGCCTGGGTCGCCGTCTACTTCGTGCTCGACGTCCCCCGCCCTTCGCACTCGCACTGGCTCGACAAGATGCGCATGATCGACTTCCTCGGCGCCTTCGTCCTCGTGCTCGCCGTCGTCGCCCTCCTCGTCGGCCTCGACTCGGGCTCCAACCTCGGCTGGTCGCACCTCGTCACCGTCGTCCCCCTCGCCCTCGCCCCCGTGCTCTTCGCCCTCTTCGTCCTCGTCGAGGTCAAGGTCGCGACACACCCCTTTGCGCCGGGCCACATCATCTTCGACCGCGGCCTCTTCGCCTGCTTCCTCGCCAACTTCTTTGGCGTCGCGGGCCAGTTCGGCGTGCTCTTCTACTTGCCGCTGTACTTCCAGGCCGTTGAGGCGCATAGCGCTACTGTCAGCGGTGTGCTGCTGGTGCCGGGCATGATTGCGGCCGTCATGGCGTCCATCGGCGGCGGCTGGGTCATGAAGAGGACGGGCAAGTTCTATGCCATCACCGTCGCTGCATACGGATTGCAGGTACTAAGCTTCCTGCCCCTTGCGGCGTCGCTCTGGTACAGGGCCACGGTCGGCGAGGTAGTGGCACTGATTATGAATGCCTTTGGAGGCGGATCCGGTATGCTTCCTCTTATTATACGGCGTCGACAGAGGAGCACGAGCAAGACTGACACCCGCACAGCCATCACCACCACCCTCATCGGCCTCCTTGCCAACGCCGCCACCAAGGACACGGCCGTCGTCGTCGCCTGCTCGTACCTCTTCCGCTCCCTGGGCTCCAGCATCGGCATCTCCATCAGCTCCGCCGTCCTGCAGCAGATGCTGCGCGCACAGCTCGCCGCGCGCCTCCCCAACGGCGACGATGCCCGCCGCATCGAGGAGCGCGTCCGCCAGAACATCGACTACATCAAGGAACTGCCGCCGGGCCTCGCCGCCCAAGTCCGCGACAGCTACCAGATGGCCACCATCGGCGCCTTTGCGCCGGCGCTCGTCTTCTCTGTCGTCGCGTTTGTGGTGGCGTTTTGGGTGAGGGAGAAGTCGTTGAAGAGGTAGCGTGATGACAAGCCTCGTCTTGAATAAAGGGCGGAGGGTGGTGCTGGCCTCGAGAACCGCATCAACCCGAGAATTCTTGGCATACATATTGGATACTTGCCACATGAGGCTGCAGAAAATGCTATACAAGCTCCATCATCGTATATCTCGCCAGACAAATGCAATGCATACAAACACATGGCCATTGCACACAATAGTCCACTCACTCCGTACCACATGTCGCCGCCTCGTCCCAAGGCATCAAGGGTCTATCTATGACTTGTTCTTGGACTTCTGGATCGGCTCCATTCCAAAGATGTCATCTGCCTTCTGGGGAGCCTCCGCCATCACCTCCCCAAACAAAAACGCATTCCGCTCGCGACTGGCATTGTTCGAGAGCCGCTTCTTGTGATGCACCGGTGGGGATTTGCAGGCCGACGGCGGAGTCCGGATTGCTGCGGACTCGTCGGGCTCCAGCATCCACGAGAAGGAAGACTGCGCAAGAGTCGAGCGTGTAGGAATGGGTGCCGAAGGTCGCAAAGGGACGGGGGCGTTGCTCAGCGGGCCTTCCTTGGTGTCATCTTGTTCTGTGGCTTTCCGTGTTGAGTTCGGACATGTCACTGCTTTATCCTTCTCTGGCGGCGCGGGCTTGCCATCAGTCAGGCTCGACCTGGAAATATCAGCGGCGGCTGTCTTGCTTGTTGCAGGCTCGGCTGTCGGGGCCTCGGCCTCGACTTCTGGATCCTCCTTCCTCGATCTCTCATCAGCAGCCGTCGCCGTCTCCTCCACTGGAGCCTCTTCCGCTACTAGAGCACTGAAGCTGGGCACTTCCATGGACGAGTCTCCCAGATATACCTGCACGAACTGGATTTTAGCCGCTGCAATCTCAATAAGCTCGAGGCTCTTAGCCCTATCGTCCAAGTTGGCCATGGACACCGTCTTGAGGTTCGTAACCGTCTCATCCAGAAGGCTTGCCAGCTGCTTGTTGCGTCTTTCTATGGCCACAAGTGCCCTGGCGGCACTGTCCTCGCTGAGGATGTTCCTTGTTGTCCTCGCTGATGGTCGCGACTCGTTGAAGCTTTGCATATTTCTGCGAATCTCTGTCATGGCTTCTCGAACTGCCTGGTTGATTCCCAGCTTCTCGCCCCGTTCCAAGACGCCTTTAGCGCTCTTGGCCGCACCTTGAAATAGGGACTCAACGCCGCCCTGCTGCTGAATAAATCTAGATGGGGATGACAACGGCGATCGCCCSCTGAATCCTCTCTGGAGGAGAGGATTGAGCCTTCGAGGGTTTTCTGTGCCCAGCTGGGGACGTCGTGAGGAACCCGGGGCCTCGGGCATCTTTCCCGTGTACTTCATGATTAGCGTTGCCCCTCCAGGCGCATTCACATGATCTCTAAGATAGACGGCATCGTCTACAAAGGTGTGCGGCCCGTGCGGTGGTGCCGGTGGAGGATACTTAAGGAGCAGCTGCAGGCAAACTGAATAGTCCGCTTCTAGTACTGCAGCAAAGGTTTAGGTAGTGTTATAAGAAACGGCGTAAAGGAACACTTACACTGCCAGCGGATGCGAATCAGCATGGCACAACAGATGAAATCTATCAGGTCGAGAGAGGGATCCACGGCGAAGATGGTGTCCCACAAGACAAGAAACTGGCTAAATGGAAACTCGCGGCCGAAGAGAAGTCGTATCCATCGACTATCTTGTAGATTAGCAATGTGCTCACCGGGGGGGGGGTTGGATTGAAATCCCACTTACATGAGAAAGATTTGAGGCAAAATCTCAATGCTCGTGAGATGAGAGGCGAGTTCCTCGTCGACCTTTTGCAAGCAGACCTCGTGAATAAACTTGCTCCGTTCGACGATGGCAGACCGCTGTTCTTGATACCCTGAGCTCGACTGCGTGGTCGTCGAGGACTCGCTTGCGTCCTTGACCTCATAAAACACCTGAGCACGCTCCATGAGCCGGGAGAACAGGACGTAGGCGTCATGCTCAATGAATGAAGAGTCAAGAATCTCGAGCATAGACTCGTCCAAGGATAAACCATCGCCAACCGCGGTCCGGTCAACGGCATCCTGGTCAATGGCGTGCGCAATGGGCGCGAGCAGCTCATGCATTCCCTGGCGGTAACCCCCTCTGTTCGGGTTGACCTTGCAGTAGACGAAGAGGATGTTCAAAATCATACCCCGTATCCGGTCCTCGTGATAGTTGGCCTCGTCGGGGAGCCTCTGCACGTCCTGCTGAATCTCTGCCCGGATAATCTCATCCCGCCGCACCGCATTCCAAGGAGACTATCGTGTTTTGTCAATGATTGCTCACAACGCGGGGGGAACTAGCCTCGGCCCACCTCGGGGTCGTCTGCCAGGGGGTCCACGGCGAGTTCGGTCAATGCTTCAGGGTGCTCAATGAACCTGAGGAAGTGATCCCTCCGGCTGCCGTAGTCCTCTCTGTCGAGACTAACGGCTTGCGCCCAGCTGACTCCGGAGCCCTCTTCGGACAGGAGGAATGTCTTGATTGCGAGCGTTCAGCGCCAGCACACTTAAGCAGCTAAGCCAGAGGATAGACACACCTTCCAGCAGACCGAGCGGCAGCCAGATAAACAGGGACTCGAGGGTCCATTGTCCTTGACGGCACGCCGCAGGTCGGCGACGCTGCCGCTATAGCTCTTGGTTGCTTGCCATCTCGCCCTGTGAGTGAGTGAGTCGCGTCAGCCCAGCCCCGCCTCCATGGGCCTCGAGGTGAGCGGATAAGTATGGCCACCTACTGCGTCTCCTCAAGGGACCTCATGCTGTCCGATGCTGGGTATGCTTGCTTCGGCTCGGCGCAAATGCCACGGCCCAGTTGCCCCTGGCCAAGCAGCGGGCTCCTGTGTGAGTTGCGCGCGTTGCGTTGACTTGCATCAGCACCTTGAGGCATGGAGGCTCAGCCCATCAGGGAGACGTCATGGAACGAGCGAGGCTGAGAGCGGCTTCGGCCCCACATTCGGAAGCACAATGGCGTGCTCTCACAGCACACCCAGCGCCTCTAACAGGGCCTCTACAGCGCCTCCAACCCCTGTCAGCCTCAAAACGTTGCGCCTCCAACGGCAGACGTGTCCCGTCAACCTCGTCCGCTCCAGACGTGAACCTTGACGGCGCATCTTGACATCCCGCACGGCGCCTCCGCCCGCTTGTTTAAGAATTATGAATTCCTCCTAGAAAGAAAATGTCGGCCGATCTGTTTGCCGAGTTCAACAGTCTCTCGGAAACCCTGCCGCCCGCGCAGCAGCCGCCGAGAGGTGGACAATCCAACCAGCCTCAGTCTCATGGCTGGAGTCAGAATCCATTTGGTTTGAGCCAGAGCAGCAATAACCCAGCACCAAATCTTCAATCAACGCAACAATGGCCGTCTGCTCAACCTCAGCCGTCAGGAGTCGCCCAACAAGCCGCAGCAGACGACGACGACKGGTGGGGAGACTTTGAGATAGCAGAGCCAACAGCGCCTTCAATAAAGAACGTGCCTCAGCCTCTTGCGTCCAAAGCCCAGGAGCCACCGCCGATCAGGAGAATCACTCGGGTCCCGACCATCGACCTGATGACCAACAACCTGGTTGATGTTGGACGGCCGGCTCAATCACACACAGACACACCGTGGTCTCAAGTACAGGCAGCTCCGGGCGACCCCAATGTGCTCTTTGATGCCGATGATTTCGAGCTCCAAGGTGAGGAGGAAGACGACGAGGACGGCGATGAGTTTGGCGACTTTGAGGCTGTTGCTCAGCCCCCATCACAGCCCAAGCCTGCTTCAGCTTCGAGAGTCAACATCACCCCCCCGTCGCTGGATCTTCTCGGCCTCGATGATTCGCCTCTACCATCTCCACAAGACACAGGCCAGCTACAGCCTCTTGGTAGGCCATCGGGGGTATTGGCCTTCGGGCCATTGTCTTCAAATCGCACACCGGCACCAAAATCCCCATCGTTCCAGGACCGAAATCCGTTCTCAGACCTCTCCGTCACAACATCAACAGGCTCTGGTTCCTACGGGAAGGGCCGAGTCGATTCACCTGTCACCGCATGGCCCTCAAATGCCAACGAAGCTGGAGTGCAAAACGCCAAGGATGAAGACGACGACTGGCCAGCATGGGATGAAGTTCCCACAGCTGATGACAGTAATGAGAAAGCTGTAGACGATAGAGAGCAGCCCGATAACTGGAGCTGGGACGCCGCAGACGGCAGTAAGCCCTCAGCGGTGGAAGCGAACGACAGCGACCCTCCTCCGATGAACGTGCCGCCGCCTTCAGTCATCCTCTCAGCATTCCCCGAAGTCTTTCAGTCCGGAAATTTCCTATTTAAGCCCGTTGCAGGCCAAAATGCTTCTATAAAACAACAAATCCTCGCAAACCCCAAGGTTGTTCAGTTTCTACAAGGATATATCCTCCTCGGGACGACAGCGGCGAGGGTCATTGCAGGCCGAAAGCACAGATGGCACCGGGACAAGATACTCGCCAAGAGCATGTCGATGTCGGCAGCAGGCAGCAAGGGGATGAAGCTCGCTGGAGTAGACAAGACACAGTCTGCCAGGGAGGACCGCGAGGCCGCCGATGTGGTCGCCGCCTGGCGGGAGCACGTCGGTCGGCTGCGCTCGGCTGTCGCTACCGCAAACTCGAACGGCAAGGCGGGCCTAAAAGTCCCCGAGTTGAGCGAGAATATGCAGATCCAAACGGCCAAGCTGGTGCCGACGGCGCCTAAGCCGTGCATCATATGCGGTCTGAAGAGGGAGGAAAGAGTGGCAAAGGTAGATCATGACGTCGAAGATAGCTTCGGGGAGTGGTGGGTGGAACACTGGGGTCATAGGGCGTGCAAGAACTTCTGGATCGAGAACGAGCCGCGGTTGCGTCAACGGTGAGGTGTTGTGCAGCAAACCTGAGGGAGTTGAGGTGTAACACAATGCGCAGACAGATCTGCAAATATCAACGGTGTGGGCCATGATGGCAATGTTAGAACAGACGAATCATGATGCAGCTGGGCAACATTCGTCCATACGTACGAAGTGCGAAGCACGTCAATCTGTCTGTCTCTTGCAGGCTGACTCCGAGCCTGAGCGGGAGTATGGGGCAGACTGATTAGGTGGACGTAGATCCTTGTTATTTCCCCAGCGGAGCCCATGACGTCTTGCAGGAGTTCGCGTAAGAGTGAGGGACGAACCGACAAAGGCCTCAAGCACTGCAGGCCAGCGAGAGGGCTGCACTTCAGCATGATGCTGCTGATGTCGGTTTCACGACATAGCGGGGCCATCCAATGGGTAGAGGCCAGGAACAAGCAAACTGGAGGCACAAAGAATTCACTGGACGCCGACCACCTCTTTGAAGCAAATGGCAGCTGCATTGCCATGCCACTCCAGCCGCCTGGCAGCGGGTTCAGCCAGACTGGGGTGAGTGGCCTGCGAAGCTGCGGGCTGCGGGCTGCAGGAGAATTCATAAGGTAGGTAGACGCGACGAGCGCGAGTATTTGCGAGAGGCGTCGGGGAAGGGATTCGTGTGGTCTATTTATTATATCGAGAAATGCCACTGAGCTGAGGGCGGGGACATGCGCCGGCTAGACGGCAATTCGCGAGCGTCACATAGTAGCAACTGCCTTGAAGACGACGAGGTGCACAGGGGCAAAAGGTAACAACGTTGGAGGCAGTTGAGGTCGACCTGCAGACTTTGAGAGATATCTTAGCACGCACGGCCTTTCCTCGGGCCGCCGGCATCGAGACACTTGCAGCTCTTCGAATGCCTCAAGCTGCATGTTGGGAAGAGAAGAGAGAAGCTTGTCCGGAAAACGGAGTTGCAAACTCAAGACTGTGCACCGAGTTTGTCCATCCATAGGCACTCCCGGCCCCCACCGGCATGTAGTCATTTGGCCAGAATGGATGGGCGATTGGCGCGCCGTGCAGGTACAATGCCGAACGCTGTTGCAGGCTCTCCGCGGCGAGACTGCCTAAGCGGCGCACACACAAACAGCGGCATATCAAGTGGGGGAGGGCAAGGAAGTCTAGAGTCTCTCGACGATGCCACAGATGTTGTGTTCGCGCATGCATGAGGTTGCTGTGGGGCAGAGCAGGGGAGGCGAGCAGAGGGACATCTGGTTACCTTCCCAGTCAAGCACGCTGCGTCTCTCTGGCGAGGAAGCAGAGAGCAGCGGACGAGGCAAAATTGGCCCCAGATCGGAATATTGAGAGCAGGTGCACGGGCGATGCGATGCAAGTCGTGTCCATTCCTGCGATTCCGTGGACGCAGGGTCGACATGCGCGGTGGTTGAATCCGCCTGCTGCCAGCACCTTCGCGTGCAGTGGATGCACCCGGGGCCCCGAGTGCCCCAAGTGCCTGCCCGCCGCTGTGACTGGTGCTTGCTGGGGCTGCCCAGGTGTGGTGGTGCCAGAGGTGGTGCTCGCGCCGGTGCTGGAGGTGGTGCTACAGCAGAGGTGGTGCTAACAGCGGGGAGCAGGCAGGCAGGGTCCAACCTGGGCGCGCAGGTGCCTCAGCGCAGAGACTGTCATGGCTCTGGCCCGGCGCCACCGCGCCACTGTGCTTTTTCCTCCTTCACCTCCACCCCCGTCCTTCTCTGCTCGTCTCGACCCCCCTCCAAGCCTGACCTCTCCCTCACCTCTCACCATCCGTCTCCGTCACCCCGTCCGCTTCTTCTCCTCTTCCTCTCTCTCGACCTCACCCGCAAGCCTCGCCTCTCGCCGCCGACTCTTCTGCAGCCTCGTCGCCTCCTCTCCTCCTCTACCGTCCGCGTCTCGCGACATCGCTCTGCACGGTCGACCCCGCCATCTTCGCCCTGCAGCCGTCAATTCAGGCCAGGAAAAAATAGCACGGCACAGCAATCGTCAGCTTGGACGCCTGCTTCCCAGAACCCCCCCTCTCCCTCATCGCCGAATCATCGCGCCGCTCTCCAGCTCGAAAGAATCAGGTCAGTGGACACCCATGCTCTTCTCCGCGTGTCCGTCCTGGCTTGCGCAGCCGCCATCGCTGCTGTCAAACGCATTCATGTTTGCCAGCACTTGCGACATGCCCACGTGCCGCGACTGTTTCGCGAGCGCCGAGACTCTGGCATCGACTCGGTTTCTCTGTCGCGTTGCTCCTGCGGTCTGTAGCTGTTAAACTAATTCTCTCCAGATAACCCTTGTCGCTACCAAAGGTTACCGAGCTCTCGTTCCGTTTCGCATCCTACGCCTTCGTCAGATCTCACCACTCTCAACACGTACACCCACCGTCGTCGTTCCCCGACCTTGCAGGAAACATGTCGACTGCCCAGGATATCATGTCGGCCAATGGCAACGATATTGTCGATTCCATGGACCAGCTGAAGATAGACGAGCGACTTGGCCCCGACGGCGAGCCCGCCCCTAAGACGGACGAGGAATACGCCCAGGCGCAGCTCACTCTCCGAGCCATCGTGTCCTCCAAGGAGGCTGGCGTCATCATTGGCAAAGGCGGCAAGAACGTCGCCGACCTCAGGGACGAAACCGGCGTCAAGGCTGGCGTCAGCAAGGTTGTCCAGGGTGTCCACGACCGTGTGCTCACCATCACCGGCGAATGCGATGCCATCTCCAGGGCCTACGCCATCGTGGCCCGCGCTTTGCTCGAGGGCGCACCGGCCATGGGCATGGGTGGAATCGTGCAGAGCAACGGCACCCATCGTGCGTCCCTCCTGTTTCTCCTTCCACCGACTCTCAGTTTCCGCTAACATGGCCAAATAGCTATCAAACTCCTCATCTCGCACAACCAGATGGGCACCATCATCGGAAGACAGGGTCTCAAGATCAAGCACATCCAAGACGTTTCTGGAGTCCGCATGGTGGCGCAGAAGGAAATGCTGCCGCAGTCTACTGAGCGAATTGTCGAAGTGCAAGGCACCCCAGAGGGCATCCAGCGCGCTGTCTGGGAGATTTGCAAATGCCTGGTCGACGACTGGCAACGTGGCACCGGCACCGTCCTCTACAACCCGGTCGTGCGCACCCAGCCTGGGGCCAGTGGAGCCGTTGGCGGTACCGGATACAGCTCCAGCAGGGGCGAGTATGGCAGCCCCCGCGTCATGAGGACCGGCAACGGAGCCGACTTCAGCAATGGCGGTGTGCGGCCCTTCAACCGCCGATCTGATTCCGACGCAGCCTCGCGAGGCCCGCCTACGCACGACGAGAACGGCGAGGAGATTCAAACGCAAAACATCAGCATCCCGGCAGACATGGTTGGCTGCATCATTGGGCGTGCTGGCAGCAAGATTAGCGAAATTCGCAAGACGTCTGGGGCGCGCATCTCGATCGCCAAGGTACGTTGTAACGGGTCTCGCGCCACGCAATCCGGACTGCTGACCTTTCCTCCCTACAGGCTCCTCATGATGAGACGGGCGAGCGCATGTTCACCATCATGGGCACGGCCAAGGCCAATGAATCAGCACTGTTTCTCTTGTATGAGAACCTCGAGGCCGAGAAGATGCGCCGCAGCCAGATCCAGGACCAAGAGTAACTTGGCCAGCCGTGGCTGCGCGCTCACTCAGCGTTGCTTTGTGCTTCCCGTACCGCTTTGTGAATGAGGTGTTTTGGATCGGATTTGGCAGGCTCGTGACCGAGACACAACCAGATCTGACTTGCCGCAAGGCTCCTATTTCCCCGCAGGAACAGGGACTGGACGACGTGGTGGCCGACACTCACCGCGAGAAGCATCGACTCAGTCGCCTACTTTTCCTTTTACCCCCTTCCCTTTCTTCGCTGTCTTTTGTCATTTTCTTTTCAGTCTCTCCGCCTCGGAAAGAAGTCATCCTTACGACCTTGCTATCACGATAGGGCAATCTCGCCTTGCCACGAATGCCAATTCTCGGGAGAGCCACAGGACGCGACCTTGTACCACCGTTTCCTCCTTGCGCGCCGCCACTCTCAACCCAACCGCCCCCTGTTATTCTCATGGTGGAGCTGTGGTCACGCGGCTCTGCACGACACGACACGACGCCGAACCCTCCTTTGCGGCTGGCGCGCCCAACGCCCGACACCGCGGGAGACCGGGCTGGGGTTTACGAAAGGGGACTCTGGCTTTGGTCGGCGCAAGCCACCGCCGGCCCCCGTCGTGGATTCTTAACCAGCCGACCCTGCTACACTCAGTCTCTACTCAATTCCCGCATCACAACCCCTCGCTTCGACTTTAACCACATATCCCCAATTACTCTCAAACGCCTCGAATATCTACTGTTAGGGTGACACGGATCGACGGAGTATGCTATCTTAATGGTGGACTATATATATCTGCGGTCTCGAATGCCCCTGACCTCTTCACTGCTCACTGTCTCGACCCCGGAAATCGCTGATTGGCGACTTGGAGTCTGGCTATACCCCACGGCATGATTGATGACATTGCGGATCTTGGGGGGCTTGGGACACCCAGAAAGGAGTGTATCTAGCCATCCGTACGCAAAGAGACGAATTATTTACGCAAMTGATGGATCCGTAGCAGTGCTGAGACGTGAGAATTACAACAGTACGAAGTATCACCTCGTGTTGCCCGTCCTTGCGGCGATCCATACGGAGTACTAAAGCCAGATTCAGGCACTGGCCCACTACGAACATGCCAAGGAGAGCTAATCCCAATGTGGCTGCAGGCGCCGGTTGGCCCCGCGCTGAGCCGCCACACGCGGTGCAGGGTCCTGCCTAACTCGTCGCTGGACGTCACTCTGTCGCTGATGAAGCCAAGCTGTCAAGTTTCGAGATTTAGATTAACTTCATCCTGCACCGCTTCTCCTATCAGCCGCCCACTTCAACTGTAATATTCCCCCCCCTTCCTCCTCAGAGAACTTTTCTCTCGCGCGACCGTTCCTTGTGGTATTTCGCTCATTTCTTATCGTCTTCGGCATCGTCAACCTTGGTTCCTTGCACGCGCCACACGGTGGACAGGTTGGCGCATGCGCTGCAGACGCAATGGCTCGCACAAAGCAGCCCGCGGTGAAGCGCGAATCGTCGTCGGAGTACTTCAACAGACGGACCGCGACGTGGGAGGACGCCAATGGCAATGAGGAGATGCGCGGGAATGGACAACAGACGGCCGCCGTCGAGCCGCGTGCGGTTGACAACCACACAAGGAGCGAGGCGGGGCTGGTGCAGCTCGTCATCTCGGTCGCGGGCATCTACGCTTCCTTGTGAGTAGTGTCTGGAGAGATTGGTCGTTGTGTATATGCGATTGTGCCGGACTGCTAACGCCTCCGTGTGCGCTGCAGCTTGACGTGGGCGTACCTCCAGGAAAAGTTGACGACAACGCCGTACGGCCCCAAGGACGCCCCCGAGCGCTGGCACTTCCCCGTCTTCCTCAACACCATCCAGTCCATCTTCGCCGCCACCGTCGGCTCCATCTACCTCTTCCTCTCGACGCCCCGCGGCGCGCCCGTCGCGCCCATCATCCCCTCGCGCCGCATCCTCGGGCCCCTCGCCCTCGTCGCCGTCACGTCGAGCCTCGCCAGCCCCTTTGGCTACGCCAGCCTCGCGCACCTCGACTACATCACCTTCCTCCTCGCCAAGAGCTGCAAGCTGCTTCCCGTTATGTTCCTCCATATCACCGTCTTCCAGAAGCGCTACCCGCTCTACAAGTACCTCGTCGTCGCCGCCGTCACCGCCGGCGTGGCCGTTTTTACACTGCACTCGGGCCGCAAGCACAAGGCGTCGGCTAGGTCAGAGGATTCCAACGTCGCCTGGGGCCTGCTGCTGCTAGGCATCAACCTGCTCTTCGATGGCTTGACCAACAGCACCCAGGACCACATCTTTCAGACGTTCCGCCCGTACAGCGGACCGCAGATGATGTGCGCCAACAATACGATGAGCACCCTCGTAACGGGCTTATACCTGCTGGCGAGCCCGTATCTCGTCGCCACTGGCATTGGCGACTGGCTCGGCATGGACGTCGCTGGCAGCGCGGGCGAGTTGGGCGAAGCACTTGGCTTCATGGCTCGGTATCCCTCTGTGTGGAAGGATGTCCTCGGGTTCGCGGCATGCGGCGCCGTCGGCCAAGTATTCATCTGTAAGCTCTCGTCATCCAGTCCCCCGACAGCGGGTTCCTCACTAACACTTCCCTTTCTGACAGTCTACACCCTCTCCACCTTTTCCTCAGTCCTCCTCGTCACCGTCACCGTCACCCGCAAGATGTTCACCATGATTCTCTCCGTCGTCGCCTTCGGGCACCGCCTCACGCAGATGCAGTGGCTCGGCGTCGGCCTCGTCTTCGGCGGCATCGGCGTCGAGGCCGCCATTGCGAGACAGGAAAAGATGGCCAAGGAAGCGACCAAGAAGGGCGCCACCACGTCCAAGAAGGATTCATGAAACGGCACAGGCACATGGTTTGTAATTATAGCTTGGCGGTGCTGTTGACGAGGGGTTTGAAGCAGAACAGGACGAACAGGATGCATATAGATCCTACACAGAGTTGGATTTTGTCTCATGTGCTGGCGCTCGGCGTATTGACGCTTTCCAAGGCTAAAACTGCTGCAAAGTCATTCGGCTACAATTCAAACAGAGCACAAATACCACAGGGGGAGAGAAGAATAGAAACACGTGGCCACAGACTTGACATATGCGTTGTACCGGAGTGTGTTTGTGTGTATTTCTCATTACTCTTGGCCTGCTCCTCTTCCCGGTGCCTCAATGCCCACCTTTCCCCAATGCATCCACATCGCCAAAGCCATCCAATCTCCACAGGTAGCAATCCAAAGCCACCCAGCTACCGTACCGACGGCCCAGATATATGACCTCCATTGTCCGAGGAGCAAAGAAAGTGCCCATGTACTCCGCGCCGTTTTCTCCCCGTTTCCCAGTGTCCAACGCGGCACCCCGCGGCGCCCCCGTAGCTAAAGCTAGATAGATGCCCAGAAACCTGAGACAGAAAAGAGAAAATGTGTGTATGTTCAACGATGACTCGGTTAAGAGGTTTTATCCAATATGAACGCGTAGATGGTTGCGTTCTGGGATAGCAAAAAAAAAAGGGGGGGGGGGCAAGATCGCGTTGTGACGGCCTGTGGCACCGTCACGTATTTCTCGCCCGATGCAGCCCGCTGTGCTTTTGCTGAAAACGAAAGCCGTGGTTCCGATGCGTGATTTCGGTGGCCAAAAAAATTACCGTAAACGAGCGGATGACTTGCTTCTCTTGTTCCCAATGCGGCCGTGTGCATGCGCACACGAGGTCGCCGGTAGGCAAGGAGTATGATTGTCCCGTTATGCACAAGAAAACGCCTGCAAATGCTATGCAAGAGGGGACCTCAAACGAAGGCCGGGGGGCGCGAGGTGAAATTCCAAAGACATCATGACGGCGGCCGCTCTCATGAGGACGGAATCCGGGTTTGGTTGGTATTCGAATGTGTCGTAAAGTATAGCGGATACATGTCATAACGTATCGTCAAGCCTCATAAGATTTCGTCAATAGAGCGGATAATCGGTACCTCTCCTCTTGTCGGTGGGCTCCGAGGGTCCGCCACCTGTGGTGGCCGTGCCGAGGCCGTGATGCGCCCGAAGAACGACAAGGGGTCTCGCGGAAACTTGGATTCCCTCGGGGAGAACAGGCCACCGGTCGGCGTCGGAGGTGACTCAACGAATCGCAACCCAGCGACTTGAGAGAAGCTGCGGAGAGGGTTATTGGTCATGGCTTCAGCCCGGGGGGACATGAGAGCCTCATCATCAGGATATGCCGGCACAACAGTCACTGTCTGCTCAACAAGCCCAACCCCTTCCAGGCCATCCATCTGGAAGTGGGATAGAGGTTGGCGATGGAGGCCAGAGCTAGGGCGAGACGCAGGAGCCTTGGTGATCTGTTCAACAGGCTTTTTCCACGGCTCATCGGGGTTGGCGGAATTTGGCTCGGCGCTCCCCATGCCAGACTTTGGCCGCTGCGGCAGCTCATCAATCGGCATGTAAGACATAAGCGTTGGCGGCTTCTCCTCCACTTGCTCCCTCCATGAGTAGGACAGCGGCGCTGAAGCAGGACCTGGTGAGACGTCCTGGCTTCCAGGTGTCGAACTGCCTCTAGGACGCGTCGAGCTCAAGTTGGGGTCGCCCTCATCAGCTCTGCGGCCTTCGCCAGGTAACGGTGCGGTGCGAGGCTCCTTTGACGGGATATCAGCAGCATCGGCCGAGAGTGTCAGCCTGTGCTTGGTTGGGCTTCGGCCGGTCCTAGGGCGATATGCAGATGTTGGTGGCAAGCGCTTCTTGGATAGTTCCTTTTGAAAGTCTTGCAGAGAATACATGAGTTTCATATTCGGGCTGATCCAACGGCTTTTGGCTTGTGCTGCATAGTACGCGTCGTTTACGCTCAGCTCCGGCCTCTGGTACAAGCCATAGGCGATGATAAGACTGGCTGAGCGGCTGGCTCCTTGCTGACAGTGAACGAGCACTTTCTTGCCCTCTTTTGTCCGACTCTCGATTGCTTCACAGAGACGCATCAGATCTGGCGCGATATCGGTGTTGTGGCCCCAGGGGATGTGGATGTATTCTGGGTTCTTGAGCGGGTTGGCCTTGGGCGTGGTCGGCGTTTCGACCGACTTGTCATCCGGCGGCTGGGACGGGTGGAACTCGAAGGCTGTGACAAAGCTGGCCGACGTCACGGCAGTGTCGGGAATGGGGCTTTCGTCTGATGGCGTGGGCTGCGACGGCTGGCCAGCCATCACGGAGTCTTGCTGAGTTTGTTGCTGCGCATCAAAGGGGTTCTTGACCTCGTGCGCCACGTTGATGACTACATCAAAACGGGATGCCTCCTCAGCCGTGGGCTCCAAGTACAAATAGACACTATCGCCGTAAATGGCAACAGGGCCGTCGGGGTAGCCCGGAGACTTCTGGTCCTCATTGTTCACACTCTCGTGGTACGGCTCGTTGCCGGCTCGGTTTGCGAGCTGCATCTTGATGGGCGACTCCTCCTCGGTGATGGTTGCACTGAATTCCATGTTCATGCTCGATTTCATGGGGCGCAAGACCTCGGACAGACCCGACTCGTTGCGCTCCAACACTTTCGGAAACGTCAGCCCGCCAGGTGGTCCAAACGTGGAGGATTTGAGACCCGCGAGCATATAAGGCGACGACGTCGAGTGCTTCAGCGCTCGGCGTTGCAGGATCGGTGGCATTGCTGGAGATGCCGGCATCTCCAGCGACGTCTTGGCAATCAAGTCCGAGGTGCTCGTTTTGAGGCTCAGTTGGCTCGGCTTTCGTCTCATGGCGGGCATCTTGGGCTTGATAAAGGAAGGAGAAGAGGGCTCCGTCGCAAAGGTTTGCGAAGTGGTCGTTACGGCCGCCGGGGGCTGAATGGATAGGCCCTTCATGTGGCGACGACGAGGAGCGGGAGACGTCATTGGACGCTGCAATGCACCGGTCTCAGGGATGCTGAGCATAGTGCCGTTGCTGAGTGGGCATCCAAAGGACGTGGATGGATAGTTATTCAGCGGTATCAAGTTGACGGGAGAATCGGGAGACGACGAAGGGGACGGATCCGACAGCGGCGAAGAATCCGTAGTCGATAGCGTCGTGGTCGGAGAAGAGTCGGTCGATTCAGACATATGCCTCGAGGTGCTGTCATGGTGCTTGTGAGTTACATCCGGCGACATTGTCCCAGGACCCAGCTCTGGGTGTTGCGACGCATTAGTCAGATCAGGCACTTTCGGCTCGACATCGACCAGCTTGGGATCGACGAGGGTAACCGTGTCGCGATCTGCCATGGTCTCGGCGTCAAGATCAAATACTGACATGAATGACGGTATTTGATCCTCGTACATGCGCCTGGCCGCAGCGGACGGCATGGTTCCGAGCGCGCACTTATGACTTCGCGGCTACGGTTCGGTTCTCGGCCTCGTACGTATTGAGGCCCCTTTCCTCGATGGCCTAGTTGTTTCGGCTCCAAGACGGCGCACGGGAAGCGGTGGAGTGAATTTGCTGGACTGCAATAGATTTGTTTCAAGGAGAGACTGGAAAAGACGGCCTGAAGGAGCGGATTCGCGAACGACGGTGCGATCGATCGTGGTCGGTCGGAGGTGATGGACAGCGCTGCTGAATCCGGTCAATCGACGTTCGCGAGACCAACCACGCAAGGCTGGTCGAAAAGAGGCAGTGCCGTGGTGGGCTCGACGGTCCCCTCGCCAGGCAATGCGAAGGAGCGGAGCGAAGCGAGAGGAGCCAGACAGCACGGCGACGGCTGCTGCGGAAAGGTGCGATCGTCAGGGACGAAGGGAAAGGCGAAGCGTGTCCACGTCGCCCGAGTCAAGTCGAGTCGAGCCGAGTCGAGTCGAGCGTGTGGCAAGAGAGAAGGGAGAGAAGGGAAGAAGGAATGAGACGCAGAGTTGAGGGTGAGACAAGGAATCGGCGCTTAGATGAGGGCCATGCGCGGGAGAGCTGAGAGGCCAGAGGAGAAACCAGGACACGAGAGCCGTCGTCTGTTACAGCAGCAAACAAGCCATGGCCGGGTCCTGCTGCTGTCCTGTCTTTTGGTTCCTTTCGTCTCGAGGGGCGACGAGCAGGGCGGCGCTGCTGCTGCGGATGCAGTGCTGGAGTTTGCAGGAGGATGGATGAATGGAGGATGGGGGGCCAGCCAGAGTGGGAATGGAAGAGTCGACGGCGGCGGCTGGGCGACCAGGGCTGGGCCGGGGCTGGGGGGGCGCTGGGGGGCGCTGGGGGTCGCTGGAGTGGCCTGGCCAGGGAAGGGAAGCGCAGGCGGCTGAGGGGACGAGTTGGAGGGGAGTGGCGCAGAGGGAGAAGCGATGCGATGCGATGCGCCGATGATGCGCTACCGCCGACAGGGGGTGGGTGGGAGTGTTGTGTTCGCCGCCGTCGCGGGTGCTCACTGCACCAGGCAGCTGTACTCCAAGCGGCCTGTACGAGTACGACTCCGTATCTGCTTTGCCGTGCCTGTCTGTCCGCACCCGGCTTGCCAGAGAGGCCTCTCGAGACTGCAATCTCCAGGCCAAGCCGCGAGCGTGGACGACGGACCTACTTCCTCGCCGCCAAGCGAAGAGGGCCAAATGGTGGGAAGAAGAAGCCACTGGAACCGCCGCCGGGCCAGTCATGGCAGAGCAGACGTCGGAGGCAAGTCGACGCTGTTCGCGCAAGCCACCCGAACCCCTGCTGCGACTCTTCTGACCTCTGCCTCTGGCCGGGGCTCCGCTCCTTGGTGCTTGGTGGGTGGAGAGGAGACGTGCGAGACAAGGAGGCGGGCTAAATATAGCCTCCCGCAGCACGCCTGGCGGCAAGGCTCGGCCAATCACGAGCTGCGTGCCCAAATTTGGATGCTTGCTTGCAGGGGTCGCGGGTTTGGTCGAGTAGCACTTGGCGGTGCCACGGTGGGAAGGGAGGCGACAGCGGCGACAACGGCGCCGGCGCCGGCGAGCGAGGGCGTGAGAATAGAGGCGTGCTTCGGACGGGCGAGCGACGGAGTACCTACTCGTAGGTCGGAACGGAGAGGTACGGGGCATTGCTGAATGCGCCCGCTGCTGCTCTTGCGCGAGTCGCGATGGGCCGGTACCTTGGTGAGGCTTCGAGAAGAAGAAGCCTTGCCCTCGTGAGAGGTTTCAAGCCCAAACCCAGACTCTCCCGAATACCATTCCGCCGCAAGCCTGCACAGTGGCATACAATGGCATATTATCGCGTATGATGGCCAGGTTCGGCATCCCCGCAGCTTCAGCCGCTGGAATGGATGCGAACCTTGCAAGGGAGTTGCAGGCTTGCCAGCTTGCATGCTTGCCGGCTTGCAGGCGTCGCAGCCGGGCGCTGGAAAAGCAAACCCATTCGCCTTCCTCTGTGCCGCCGTCAGCAGCAAACAAGCAAGCAAGCAWGCAAGCAGGCGCAAGGTAATGTCAATCGTAAGCGCCCGCGTTTGAGCCTTTGCGTGCTCGTCACCCGCTGCCCACTGCTTCTCGGCCCAATCCCGCTGCCTAGCTTCGCAAATCTGTCCAGTCTCGTCGAGACTCGGTCAATGTCTGACTCTCCCACAAACATGGACAACAACCTCGCATGCCTGGGCCCTGGAGAGGCGATGCAAACCTCACAGACTCGCCTCGCCCGGCTGTTGGCGTGCCATCGCACCCCGTGCCCACAGCAACGGAAACGGATCCTTCATTGCCCCAGTTTGATCCCGTTGATCCTCAACATTGCTGACGGCAAGATCAAGCCAGCAAGGGACCCTGACTCCTGCCGACGCCGAAAGAAAGCCCGTCATATGTATGGCCAAAGCTCTAGAGTCGGATTCCCATCGTGAACTGGCCAGGGTATTGATAGCATGATGGCACGGAGCTCTCCCTGCACGCCTGTCGCTTGTTTCACGGCCAGTGTTCGGAAGCTGCTACGGATACTCCGTACTTCGTTCTTCGTAGTCCGTACTCGTGCATACGATGCTCTTCGGCCGTCGCAATGCATCCGAGTTCGCGCGTGCCTCCATCTCGCGCCGTGCCAGACAAGGGGTCGCTACGCCGGAGGCACATCGCAATTTCGACTTTCGCCCACCTGGGGCACAGAGCACAAAGTGACCTTTCTATACAGTGCCTTATTCGTTTACACTGTATGCAGATGCGTATCTCTCCCTCGTCGATGGAGCTCATTGGCACTGTACCAAGGGGTCCCACCTAACAGTTGGAGACGACAAAAGCCCCAGCTGATGTCATCTTCAGATCTGAAACAAGCAGCTTCTCGTCGCAGGATCATTTCAGCAGCCTGGTCCGTCGCGTGCCCTGGTCATGCCCTGAATGAGTTTGATCCACAACATCGACARCGAGGCCATCATGTCAGGAGGTTGAGCCTACCCTACACCGGTCACAGGCTGGATCGAACGTCGATTTGCCCTTATGCGACTGAGACGGTGTGCCCTCCTTCGCCCTGCCCTTCTTCGGCTCCCCTGGAGCGTCAGCCATCATCGACTCTTTTGCCATCTTACCGGCTTTACCACACCCGACGCGCTCAAGGTGGCGGAATGCCGGGTCCCACTCCTCTTCCACGGTCGTCTACGAGTACTACATACCATGGTGTCTCACATTGGCGTCCGCCTATTGTTCATATATCAGCAGATTTGAAGCTGGTGGAAACACACAAGCTGGGCATGTTTCGCCGAAAGCCACAGAGCACGGATCACCCCACAACGAACGGTGGCTGCGGGGAGAGCAATGCTTGTCGTGGCAAGGTAACATGACAACCACACCCAAATTAAGTGTCCAACGGTCCAAGTGGACAACAGTCAGGAGGAATCCATGTGATTTCTAGAAGCCACAGATGTCTGGTGAGCAATACCAGAGTTGCGTTATGCACCAATATGAAGGCCCAAAATTCCGCGAAGAGGGTACGGCGCGCGGATCTTGACTGACGTACGGAGTACGAAGTATCATGTTGCCCAACAGCAACAAGTGTTATTAACCGTAGTCCTGCCATGAATAGCTTCAAACAGCGAGTGGAATCTGGCTTCGTGGAATGGGATGCCTATGACGGCATCTACTCCTATCGACTCCTCGGCTTGGGAAAAGGCAAGACCAGCCTCCGGGGAGGTCTGGGGCGAAGAACATGGGCCAGGCGTCAACTCGCCACAATAGGGGCTTTGTTTCAGGAACGCCATATTAGGCACAATGGATGCCCAGGAAGAAGTGGCTTGAATACAATATTTGCCTAAGACCTCCCGGAATATTCCTCTGACAGAGAGGCCCGTTCCGTGCCAGCTCCCGTCTGGTCTCTGCGAAACAGTGCCATGAGAGATGCTGAGAAACATGGACACCAGGTCAAGGGTCCAACTCTTCGGGAGATGCCCTCGAGTTTTCGGGAGATGCCCTCGAATTTGCCTGCACCGACTGCCGACAGCAAACAGTTGTGGACAACTGTACGGAGTACTTCGTACGAAGTAGCCCTTAATTTGTGGCCCCGCTAGCTGGTCCGTGACAACGCCAGCCGAACATCCAGGCGAGGCCCTGAGGATGAGTCCCTAAATTGCGAACCAAGTCCCGAGCACGGAGTACAGGGTACGGAGGAATAGAGCCCCCAGCTATCGTGGAAACGGAACGTGGCTGGGAGCTCTGACATATCCTTACTGACCGGGTGTGGCAGTCAGGTTCGCTTCTTGCTTTTGCCGGGTCGGCTCAATGACGACGAAGCGAAACACGGGCGGCTGGATCAATCGAGATTGGCAAAGACGTTGATATCTTTATGCACACAGAAATTGTCTTGAGAGGGCTTTGCGCAGTCTCCATCAGGTGACAGGTCGGATTGCCCTAGCGGTCTCCCACCAACAGAGCAGAGCCCAGAAACCCGCACTCATACCGATATTGAAACAACCAAGCCTTCTTTGGAGTCGAGATCCGAGTCTCAGCATCGCAAATGGCCGACGCTTGGAGTCTTTGTCTGTCGGCCCTTCGTCTGAGTTGCATGGGGCCCCCCTGCCATGCCCCTGTTCTGCGACTGCCTTTTGGAGAGAAGGCCTGTTTCGCAACCCCAGAGGAGGGTCCAAGACTCCCAAGGCTGTGTTTCATGACAACGTCCCTTGTCTTTGATGTTCCAGGTCTGGTTTGCGGTCTGGAGCCATTGCTGTTGGCTTGTACGAAGTAGGCTAATTGCTTTACAGCATTCTGCACATGACCTGTTTATTTTTTGTCCTTCAAAAGGCCCGTCTGGACCCTGGATGGAATTGAGAGCCGTGCCAGGGTTGAAGGACATACGAGAGGGGATGTCAACCGTGGGGCATGCTGTTGGCCCACCTCAACGGGCGAAAAGCGGGATAATGCCTGGGGACAGGCCGAGCCTCTGGTGGAACGAGGGAGCAGCTCATTTCGCGAACGACGGAATCGTCCGTACTCGTACGGAGCAGCCCACCGACTACGGAGTAACGTCTTTATTTACTGGACGATTGCTTCCCGTGTTATCCGTATTCGTTCTTGTACTCGTAGACGTCGAAAATGGGTGTCGTCGACGTAATACTGAATGCAGAGAGGCGCTGCCCGAGCCGTCCGTGCGGCAGCTCCCACATGTTTGAAGGCCGAAGCCCAACTAATCAGACAGCTGCGTTAATACTCCGTTGAGAGAAACGATGCCAGCAAACGGGGCCGTGCTGCTGAATATCAGACACCAAGATGCAGCGCCATGATGGGGGCCGAGTCCCTTCTCCACAAGTGTCGTGCTGCGTGCATCCGGTATCCGCCCTCTTGCGCCTCTAGCTCGCGATAGCTGCTGGAGGAGGGCCGGGGTGCAAGCCCCTACCTTATGCCATACGAGTATCATGGTCGGTACGGCAAACGGAGGACTCTGGTGACATTGGACGCAAGCCCCCGTTGCGGCAGCGTCTGCAGGCTGTGTCTGCGAACAACAGGCGAGCCCCTCGTAGCTCAGTCGAGTTACTGCATTTAAGTTTGCTGCTGCGCTGCGACTATGCCTAGCTTGGCTTGATGGACCTCATTGGAGCGTAGGTACAAGTATAGCACGTCTCGCGGGCTCTCACGAGTCCCGAGGTGCAAGGGGGGCTTGTTGGCTTGCTGGCCAGGAACAAGCTACCACTTCCACCAGAGCCCATCATGCAGTCTTAGCCGCGGGTGGTTGTTGTAATTGCTGAGAACGTGTCTCTKCTTGCCAGGGCCCCTCGTCTGGCTCACAGTCCTCCTTGTCCTTCTTCGCCCTCCAGAACCGTCACGATCCCAACTTCTCCTTCTTTCCCCTGAGCCCACCTCGTCGACCGTTGTTCGTGCCATTGTTCGCTCTTTTGCCCGGCTTTGTTGCCCACGCCGCTTCGTCAAGCTTGACCAGCTACCGTCGGTTTTCTTTGTCTTCGAGGTTGCATTTGGCGCATTTTACCACGCACGCCAGCTGTTGCGCCCGCGGCGCTGTTGCTGTCTCAACTTACCTCAGAACAGCTGGCCTGAACACCTGAACACCTGAACAAAGCCTGCCCTATTAATACCTCGTGGTCCTAGACACTGCTGCGCTGGCCACGTTCGACGGCGACTAAAGCATTCAACTGGGCTGAGTGATACGAATTCGACATACGTGCGACGCACAGGGCGTCGATTAATTGGACGGGAGGCGCGCGCCGCACTGCACTTGGATCCTGGCAGGCGGTGCAGGAGACGCGCAGTGCATTGATTTGGTGAAATGCTGGTGCAGCAATCAGGTCCTGAACATGACCGAGACGGCTGGTTTCACAGCGCGGGGCCCCTTTGGCTCACCCGCTGTCGGGGCCACCATGAGCGCCAGCACCAGTGCACTTACCACCTCCGCCATCGCCTCCAAGACGCCCGCCGCTGCTAAAAACGACGCCCTCAAACCTCAACCTCGCACCATCGCGCGCAACGACCTGGACGCCGAGGATGACGCCGATGGCGACGACSACGACGACGCTCCCTCGCTGAAGCTGCACTCGCTTCGCCAGAACAACAGCCCGCCCAAGGTGCCCGCCGTTCGCTCCACCGACCGCCACGGCGGATCCGCAGCGTCATCGTTCCCCTCGCAACCATCGCGCCCGCATTAGCGCCCGTGCCCGCAGCCGCTTGCTGTCCCCTCCTCGCCTGTCCCGCCCAATCCGGTGCCTCAACAGGGCCTAGCAACCCCGAGCAGAGCTGCCGACGACGACGGCGAGGACGACSACGACGGTGAGGCAGCGACAAAGCAGCACCCTCGGCCGCATCACAATCCTTTGTCCGCMGCCGCCGCCAACGCCGACGACTCTTCACCGCGCCCGAGCCCGCGCTCAAGGGCCTCGACTTATCAAACAACCCCAGTCACATCCGCGTCCGCTACCGCGACTTCACCCACCGACCCAGACCGCCCTGCTAGAGCGAAGCGTCCATCGTCCTGTCCCGAGGCAACCGCTTTTGACGCCGATCAGTCGTCCTCGTTGTCTCGGACCGACGTCGCGAGATCTCAGGCTCGGCGGGCGCCAGCGTCCCGCAGCTCCCACGGCGTCTCGACAACGGCCGGCCCTCCGCCATCTCTGACTACCCAGCGTCGCCTTGCCGTTGAAGTCCACTCGCCGCCGATCGTCACGCCGACCCCGGAGTGGACGCTCCAGGGCCAGCGCGAATTGCTGCTGCCGAAGCGCCTGTCGCAGTCAAGTTCTTCAGATGAAAGCCGGTATTCGCCGTCCTACCGCCCTCCCGTCTCGTACAAGCCGCCCGCTACAAGCAGCAGCGCCCAACTTGGTGCCTCGGCGCCAGTCCGCGTTCCGCCCATACGAGGATTCCGATCATCTGGCTCTCGCAAGAGCCTGACACTGGACATGAACTTCCAACCTCGCCCCTACGACCTCGGCGAGGATTATCCGGACACGAGCAACGACCAAACCCTCCGTGCCTTGGAAGGGAGGTATGGCGACGACACCCTGCAGGTGACTGGGTCTGGCCCCGGTCGGCGCCGAGGCTCAGGCGCCGAGGATGCGGGAGATGTCTTCCTCCGAATTGCCCGAGAGGAGCCTACGCACCGCCTCGGAGGCGACTCTATCCCAGACGACGCTCAGAGCTCCGTTGTAAGTGCACGTTCTCCTTCCTACTCCGCCACCGCACATATTTCAGTTCGTTTTTGGGGGGTGTCATATGGTGAAGGGCATGCCACCCACAGACCGTACCTGGCGGTCCACCATTCTTCTGTGTACTCGTACCTCACTTTGCCCACTCTGCCCACCGCCTGCACGCCTACATTCGGCCCTATTGTAGGCTGGATATGTACTAACTCGGAAACAGTCGCGCGCAAATCGCTCATCGCATCGACGCCCTCTTTCCACAGTCGTTGCTACATATCACGCCACCTCTCCGCCTCGATTAAGCCGCCGATTGTCAGATCAGCAAGAGCGGCCTCGGTTGAAAAATCTCGAAGACAACCAGGCGAGCGAGATTTTACGTGCCACTACTTACCGATCGTTGGCGAGAGAGAAGGCCGCATCGGTTCATCCCGGCGACGATGCAGCCCGAACAAAGGCTGGCAGCTCCACCTTGCGTTCTCCACTGGCCCCCCGTTCCCACGCCTACCAAGAGCCCGGTCCCGAGAGCTCGATATACGCACGCAGGCGTGCGTCGATAACGGATAGCAGCTCGACGGTGGCAGGCCGGTCGTCTACTTACAAGTCCTCTAGCCTAGGGCTAGGCCATAATAAAGCTTACAACTCGTCTCCGCTGGTTCGATCATTCGACTTCCAAAACCGGCCTGCCTCGGAGCTGGCTCAGGGGGTTGAGGGAACGGAGTCGACCGCATCCACGACGGCGCCGTCTACGGTCTGGGACGAGTTGGACGACATCAAGTCGAGAATTCATCGTCTTGAGCTCACCGGCAAGATGCCATCCACGTCTGGGGCCGCAGTTTCGAGGCTATCGGACGAAAGACCTGCGACAGCGACAACTACAGTCACGACCATGTCTTCGTCTCCCAAGCGGCAAGGAGGCCAACCAGCCGAGGCTACGAGCACAACACCACCACAGAGAGAGGCTCATCCTCTCCTGCACGCGGCCCTCGCTAAATCGAAGCCCTTTATAAGCCCGGAGGTTTATCGAGCACTGGAATTAGCGGCCAATGACGCTATTGGCCTGTCGGCGATGATGGGAGCTCCCGGCCAGCCCGGTCCTATCTCAAGCGGAGCCAGTACGATTGGATCTGGAAACAACATCACCGATCGCCAGCTTCGGAGAAAGGCCGATGGCGTTTGTCGCAGTCTCACAGAGCTCTGTGTCGCGCTCGGCGAAGATGCCTCCGCACAGCCCAGATCTGCTCAGCCGACACAGCCAGCGTTTCCGCAGCTTGATGGTCCAGCTACGCCGACGATACCAAAGTCACATAGTGGCCTGCCTGCACCACGTCGGGCGAGCATCGCTGCGGAACAGACCCTTCCCAAGTCCAACAGCAGCCCCAGAGCCCTATCCAAGTTCGAGGAGCGAAGGAATCATCTCCTCAACGGGACAGCCTTGCCAACTCCGCGGGCGAGCGGCTCAAACACGTCTACCCCCGGCGACTCCAGCAATAACCGCAGGTCATCACTGATGATTCCGCGAACTCGACGAGTCGGCACCGAGCAACCCGAAGATGGTAGAAATTCGTCTCTCCTGAGAACTCGACGTGCTGGAACAGAAGAACCCGATGAAGGGCGGAAAACGTCTCTTCTGGTTCGAAACCGCAGGGGAACGGTCGGCGAGGAGGGCGAGGAGTCGAAATTCCGTGCTCCGTCTCGAGCCAACACGGATGTCAACACGATTAGAAGTCAGGGCCGCGACTATGCCCAGGAAGTGCAAACACCACCGTCTGATGGGAGGCGGCGGCTGGTTTCCACGAGCCTTCATACATCCCGTTTGGCTGCCCCATCAACCTCGAGCCCTGCACCGCCACGACGATACCTTGAAAGATCTACGCCGGACCGCGACGCCATTGCTAACAGACCGGTTGAGGAATACGGCTCGAGGCAACCACCACTGAGCCAGGGAATAGCCCACGTCAGGGCTAACAGCCTTAGTACGCGGAGGCAAAATCGGGACAGCATGATATCTACTGCGACAGCCGGTGCTTATAGATGACGCCTCGACGACGACGACTTGTACCGAATTCATGACTGTACAATGTATCAACTTTCAGCACTTTTGAACGGCGTTTTTATTTTTGTATGCTTTCACAGAGGGGGGGGGGGAGGTTTGTTGCTGGGTGCCCAGCACATTCGGCGTGACGATTCATGAGGGACAGGCTTGCTTCGATTCCTTGGCGATGGCTTTACTTTCTCCTTCGACGACTGTATATCCCACCTGCTTTACGCGTGAAGAGAATGTTTCATGCACATACTTGGCTCGTTTTCATTGATAGCGAAACGGCGAGAACTCATGAAGCGGCATGAGGACAGACGGTGGAGCAGCCAGGGGAATGCGGGCTCAGGAACAAGTTGTCGAGCAGTTTGTCTATAATAGGGAAGGACGAAGTAAACTTCATTTGTTATACGACTGGATTATGAACGGACCACAGAAAAGACTTGACGTGTGTCTATACTTTGGTGTCTGCGGCTGGTGGGGGTGAGATGTGTTTAGTGACGGACATCCTAATCGATAATTAAGCGACGATACGGGGACATCTTGTATAGTTTCATCGCCCATTTCTCATTACAATATTTCTCATCATCTGTGTGATGTATTGATGCAACTGTTGTCGTGCTTCTGCCTTGGGGATGTACTATGAGAAGATGGGCTGCACCCTGCTGACTCACGCCGAGCCAATAAAGCTGACGGGGCGAGTCCCACGTGAAATCTCGACCTCTAAATACAACACCTTTGGAGCGACTAATCCGCTCCACGCGGCTCTTGAATCAGTTGACGAAGACATTTGGTTCGGCAACGCACAGGAGCACTTCCTATAAAGTAACGAGAACTGCATCGAGACCGAGCACGGCACACACACCAAGTTGGACCCGTTTCGATACCAAGTGCAGCCAGGCACATCCTGAGCTGGGAGAATGGCGGACTCATTTGAGGACGAGAGCGCAAGAGGGATGGCTCAGTTGGATCTTGAGTGCAAGGTTCGTGATAGACCTGGGAGGCAGGGTGGGAGGAGAGGCGGCGGCGGAGGAAAGGGAGGTGGCGGCGGCGGTGGCCAGGAACGCGACGTGCAGGTCTCGAGAACGCTGTCGAGGTTGCTGAGGCATCAGGCGGAGAATGCTGGGATCACGCTCGATGGAGAGGGATTTGCGCCGCTCGACCGGGTGGTGAGTGCTGGCGCCCTGCTGTTAAATACCTGGTCCGAAGCCAGGCCTGCTCTGCTCAAGTGAGCGACAGTACGGGCTGGCGACGCGCTCACTTGTGAATGACTCCAACTGACATGCCGCACAGCTCGCATGGGGTCCCCTGAGGTCCCTAAAAGTCGCCCTCGCAGACGTCCAGGCCATCGTCGCCAACAACGACAAGCAGCGCTTCTCCCTCAAACCCAACCCAGAGACCAACCCGTCAGGGTCAACCACCACGACCAACGCCGGCGACTACCTTATCCGCGCCAACCAAGGCCACTCCATCAAGATCGAGTCCTCATCGCTGCTCGAACCCATCACGCTCGCCGCGGCCAACATCCCGCCTCGCGTCCTCCACGGAACCTACTTCGTCTTCTGGCCGGCCATCGTCGAGTCCGGCGGCCTCAGGCCCATGGGGCGCAACCACGTGCACTGCTCGGCGGGCGAGCCTGGCGAGGGCGGCGTCGTGAGCGGCATGCGCGGCGACGCGGAGCTGGTGGTCGAGATTGACGTCGAGGCGAGCCTGCGCGAGGGCGGCGTGGCGTGGTGGAGGAGCGACAACGGGGTGGTGCTGACTGAGGGGGGTGAGCATGGCGTCCTGAGCATGCGCTTCTTCAAGAGGGTCACCGGACGCAAGGTTGATGTCGGGGTGCTGTGGGAGGATGGCGAGAAGAAGGCGGATCTGCCCGAGGGCATCAAGGGGAAGATTCCGCAGGGCAAGGGGCCGCGGGGAGGTGGCGGCGGACGGGGAGGAAGAGGGGGAGGCCGTCAACGTGGTTCGTGACATGACTATGGGCATCGAATACAATAGGCGCAGCGGCCTCTCGCTTGGTGCTCCTCCTCTCCATGGTCCATGGCCAGTACATCCGCAAATCATGTTCATCATGTATCATTCACCCCTTCCCCGCCTCACACATCGGTCTCATTCCTCATGAAATCCATCACGGGCCTTTGATAAAACAGGCTGTTGACAAGCTCATCCCTGCTCCGCTGCTCCTCCTGCAGCCACTCGAGCACCTTTCCCGCCACCTGCATCTTGGCCTGCCGCTTGCCCAGCACACCGCTCACGACGCCCAGGCCCGGCGGGATGCACTCGGCGTACCGGAACACGGGCCGGCCGCTGAAGAAATTCGGCATCCCGTCGTCGGGCTCGATCCGGTAGCTGGGGTTGTCGATGTGGAGGCACGCGGCGAGAGCCGAGATCTGCTTGAAGACGGAGGCGTCTTCGTCGCTGTCCGGGCTGTTGGTGGACCGCGAGTCGGGAGCTGGGATATCCGATGTCTGGGATGGTCGCTGGGGGGAGTCTTCTCTCTGGATCTTGTGGGTGGGAGACAAGCGAGCCGGCGATGTAGATAGCGCGGCGGCGGTCCTCTTGTTGGGGGGCTCAGCGAAGTGTGGGAAGTCTGTCATGTATTGCAGCGCATGCTTTGCAGCATACCGTTTTGCGTTCTGTGCAGTCGTCAGCCGGGTGAACGAAGAGCGGCGCACTCAATGCTGTTGTAGTTGCATTGACATCACACACCCTCTTGGACTGGAAGGACGGCGGCCGCCTGCCCGTCTCAACGCCATACTTTTCACGAGGAAACGAGCCATAGCCGTCAACCGTGCAGACACAGCGCCACATTGGCTTGAAATGCCCGTCGACGGGCATATTGATGGGCTCATCATCCACAAAGTTCGGTGGCATGAGGCGTCGGCCCTGAATCCTCTCTGCACGTCGTGGTCAGCAACTCATTCTCACTCCAAGACATGGAAAGGAGGACAGGGGGTGAGGACATACGCGTCAACTCGGTAACGGGGTCCCCATCGCTCACGTCCGGCTCATTATCAAACGAGATCAAGACCGAGATCGCCTCCAGCTTTGCCTGTGATAGCGGAGCCGGGCTGCTAGGATCCCTCTCAGCGGCTTCTTGAGTATCAATCCAGGCTCGCAGGCGGTCCCACGGGACGCGCACCGCTCGGCTCGGACCGCTTGTCGACTCCATGGCGAGGAGAGGATCAGTGCAGCCGACGATAGCTATACCTTCGCGTGACGAGCGTGGCGATGGGGTGGGGTGGAGTGGATGCGCAGTTTGAGCTACGCACTCTCCAAGCACGAAACMCTTGGGAGTCATTGGGCTCCATTGTCTCGCTGCCACCCACACCATGGCAACTCATGCAGTGTATGGTTCTGCTTGGTGGGGCTTGCATTACTAAGGCTTCAGACTAATAACAATACGAAGGCAGAGCCCAAAAGAAAGTGCACCTCTGGATGTACCAGGATCCCTGTTACCGTGCGAGCCCGAAGCTGGGTACTGTCTGTTGCAGTGAACTCGAGCAATCGAGGGTATAACTCCAGCAATCGAGGGTATAACTCCAGCAATCGAGGGTGAGCTCTAGTAATCGAGGCGAGCGCTAGCAAGCCCGGAAATATAGTGCGAAGTGCAATATCGTATCCTGTACAGCTCTGGTCCTGGTGCATCCAGAGGGCACTTTCCTTGTCTAAGATAGTACGACCAAGGGCTCGTTTATGGACGACGTACGGCAACGCGAAGGAAGGCATCCGATATATTCAGCGCCTTTTCTATTACTCTAAGGTGAAGATTAGATCTAACATAAACCAAATTTGCCAGGAGGTTGTGGGAGATTTGGCACGAGGTAGGGCGCCAGTATGCTTCTACTCAGACGCAAGAAGGTAGAAGACAGAGTTAACGGTCTAACTATCCATCGACTCGAGTCCCCGCCAAATAGCCCGATGCTTTATATCTTGCATGTTGCACGGGAACCGGTGGGCATCGAACCGCCTGTCGTCTATGTCTGCCTCATTCTGGAGGCCGGACCATGGCAAGACTCTCGAGTCGCTTCCCACAATCTTCACATCGATAGGAGCGTCGTAGCCACTGTTACTAGCCTAATTCGATCGATCGATACCAAGCAAGTCGCTGTCATTGCCCACGACGGTGACGAGGAGACGCTGAATAAACTCCGTGATAGGCCTCTGATGCACTCGATCCGTTATCGCCTTGAACCAAGGGATATCGGGCTCGTATAGAAGCCCAATCACTTCATTCTGCGCGCCTGTGTTAGTTGCAAGCTTTTGGCAGCACCCGGTACAACTCACATTCGGAAAGGCTTCTGTTGTGGATTCAACGACAAAGTCCACGCCTTTGGGCAGCAACGGCGGGTTGCACGAGGCGTAAAACTCTGCAGAGCCAGGCGGCAAAGCCATTGAGTGTCCCGGAGTTTCTTTCCGCGCGCTCGGGCAGCTGGCAGGAGCAGTTGCTGCTCGGCGTCGGTGATTGTCGACGCTCCGGATATCTGTGCATAGCTGCAATAAGTTCTACACAAGGGAGATTTTTGTAGAAGAGTAGGTCACGATACCTACTCTGTCCTTATTGATTGACAAAGTAGTACTCCGTACCTGTCGCGAAACGTGCAGTCTTAATAGAACCTTGCTGGGACTTCTACTCCCTATGCTTGGACTGAAAGGGAAGAGTTGGTTCAATAAAGACAGACCCGACCAACTTGGTGAGGCACACAAATGAGGGAGGGCCGTGAGTGGCGCTTAATCGGTACTCCGTATCCACGACCGAATGAATCATCATCGGGTATCTCTTGAATGCTCGCGACGCCAGCGCCTGGGCTATCCTATCTCTTGAAAATCGCTTAACCCTCCTCGAAAAAGCCGCCGTCCCCACCGTCCGAGTCATCTACCACAGGCCCGGCCTCGCGCATCAAGCGCCTTCTCTCTCTACGGTTGAGCGGCGGCTGCTCGCCCTTCTTCGCGTGGGCCACATTCGCCTTGCCATCTGGCTGCAGTCCCCTGTTCTGCTCCTGCTGCTTGTGTCCATCACTGGACTTGGCCGTCGACGTCTTCGGTTCCGCACGTTTGGGCTTAGGCTTGGATTCGTCTGCTGACCTCCGTTCTCGTAACCTCTTCAGAGCCTCTTGTCCCTCCCCCATTGTCTTCTCAACGACCGTCCACATTGGTGGTCGCTCAGCCTTCAGCGCAATCCTTGCGGCAGGGGTCTTGCCCGTTTTTTCGTCATCGTCGGCCGATTTCGCATTGCCGTATAGGCTGATGTATGGTTCCACGTGGGGATGGTATAGCGTATACGCTTCGTCAACCTCGGCAACATGCAGCTCCTTTTTTAGGTTGTCCATGTCCTTGGAATCGGGCTTCTTTTCAATCTGTCGCTGGAGTTGCTTGACTAGCCTGGATGCTTTCTTCCGTTCTAATGGCAATCGTGTGTTAGAACATCAAGCGGGAAAGAAACAAGGTGGTTTCGGGGAGAACGTGCCGAAGAACCGAACCATGTGATACTTGGAAATCATGGCGCTTCGCTTCCTCTGGAAGCCCTTGTCGGCAATGTCCACCCTGTGGGAAGCAAGCTCGCGCTCGAGATCATTGCGGACGTTGGCAGGCAGGTCCTGCTTCCGCTGAAGCAGCCTCTCGATATTTCGAACTCGCTTCTTGGCAAACTCCGAGGTGCCTTCTTTGGCCTTGTGCTTGTTGAACCCGAACTGTTTTCTCCGCTTGGGGTTGTCGACGGAAGGTCCACCAGCAGCCTGGCCTGGGTTTTGCGACTCCACGTCCGCAAAGGGTCTTTTCGCGCCCATCGTAGCAAGGCAGGGTTGACGACGCGGTTGATGGGGGAATCCTCGAGCAGCCCGTTGAGCTTTTTCGACTATATGGTGGGGAGCCGCGGGAAAACCAGGCCCCCGATCTTATCTTATCTGCCCAGCTCGCCCGAATTGGGCCTAGCGCAGGCGACCTCACGCAGCTGTCGGCAGACCAATCAGAGGCGCGCAATTGACCCCAGCTGCCATCAGACAACTCCAACTCCGATCTCCTCGCAGTGGGGCGGCTGTTTACTGAGGAGCTTCACGACGTCTCGCAGCTCATCGAGGCCACTGACAGCGACGCCTTTACGCGCGTTACAGGGCCGCACTCACTCAAAACGGAGCAAAACTCTCACCTAGGCCATGCGACAACTTGATGCCCGCGTCAATGGCAGGGATCTTGCACTCTAACGCTCACTCCAACACCCGAGCGGAAACGACACTTGTCACTCGGCTCTGGCGACTCATCAACGTCTGAGCTGTGCCGTTTCATCGCATCTTTTGCGCACGCTGCTAGCTGCCACTTTCGCGGAGCGTGTACATGAAGCTAACGCAGCCCCGACCGGCTTTCGACAGTTGCGTATAAGCCTTTATCTTCATATGACCTTGGTTCCCTCTCTGCAACATGGACCGCCCCGAGCCAGGGCTTGTGAAATGGTCCGCCAACTCGGCCGTCGACAGCTTCGTGCACATCAATCTGCAGCATCGAGTTGTCCAGCTCTATGAGCCGAACGGACATGCTCACAAGCGGCAGTTCGACTATGCGAAGCTCGGCAGACACGATGACTTCCCTCCGCTCACAACCTACGATTGGTCACCCGCGAACCCGGAGCTCCTGGCGGTCGGCACTAGCTCCGGTATAGTGAATCTCTTGAGGATCGACGACTCCTCCAATGCGTATGTTGAAATCGGACTGAAGATGGCTAGAACCTGTCAAGCAGTAGCTTTCAACACGACTGGGCTCCTCGCCGTCGGTCTGGACCGTGTTCGGATGGACCAAAGCCTTCAAGTCTGGGACGTCAATCGCCTGTCTGCGTCGAAGAATCAGAAGAGGGGCTTTCCGTCTGGCGCAATCAGTCTCGTCGAGCCAAGGAACCGCCTCGAGCCGAGTGTTTCCGTCTCGAGCCTCAAATTCTTCGAAAACAGCCCACAAACGTTGGTAGCAGGCATCAAAGGCCAAGGTGTGAGAATACACGATCTCCGTGGTAAGTTCGTCCCGTTGGGCACCTCGCCGCGGCCCTAAACTAATATTCCTCGCAGACCCAACAAGTGTTGTCACCTTCCAGACGAAGTGTAACAACAACCTGGCGATCGACTATGCCGACCAAAACTTCTTCGCATCATCCGCTCTGGACCACCCGGGTGTTATGATATGGGATCGGAGAGCTACGTCACGCCCTTTGGCTTCCCACACATATCTGCAAGCCGTCGAAGAAGACGAGCTGCCATGGGGCGGAGCCTTGCGCCTCGATCAGGTCATCGAGACAGACTTGGATCCTCTCCTAGCGGAGGGGAAACACTCTCTCATACGCTCACTCCGCTACTGCCGCCACCGCCGTGGTCTACTGGCTGCCCTGTCGCCCATTGGACAGTTAAAGGTGTTGGAGACTAACAGGGAGATGCAATCATCTGGCACCGCATCGCAGGAAGGCCCCGAGCTCCTCCAAGTCCAACGATCTCACGAAATGGATGCGTCGTATCGAGACGCCTCCAGGAGGAATGACCGAATAGTGTCATTTGATTGGGTGACCCTTGGCTCTCCTGTCCTACGACCAAGGGTCCTTGTGCTACGAGCCAACGGTAGTTTCGATGTTCTAGAACAGCCATCTCGCACATGCGATCATGTCTTCAATTTCGTGCCGTGGCAGTCTCCTCATCGAGGCCTAGAAGGTACGTCGATTCCGGTCATTCTCGGTCCATGGATGCTAATACATCGCAGAAGACGCCCCGTATCAGAGCGTGATGCGGTTTGAGGCGTCTCAGACCGCAGAGATGCTAGGAACCTTCCTAGCGGAACAAACCCTTTCAGAACTCCCCATATTCGGGTCCGAAAATGACGATGTCGAAGAGAGGCTCCAAAACGCGTTGCGGAACACCCTGGCGGTCACGTCAACCACAGTCGAGCATGTGGACCAGATTGGCGCGCCTTTGCCAGAATCATTTTACAACGCCACATCAGTGGCCCAGAAGCTTCGGAGCTTGCGCACCTATGTTCGTGAGGACCACGAAGCTCCACAGGCTGCAGATGGAGCGACGCCGCATAACGGCGATGGTAATCATCTAAGGGATGGGCCAACAGACATATCCCTGGCGTCCAATAGCCTTGGGTCCTGTCGTGACATTCATGAAGGACTGCTGAGCACGCTAGTCGCGGTCAAGGGACTACCTAGAGAAGCTCAGAGCGTCGTGGATCATACTATGCTGTTCCGCGCGAAAGAGAAGTATCTCTTTGATGCGGCTGCTAACAGGAACATTGTCGCGGACGATCCTTGGAAGAGATTTGCCTGGGACTGGATTGCCGGTATGTCGGGTGTGCAGACAGGCTCACGTATGCGCGTGTTGCTGACTTGTTTAAAGATGCCGAGCATACCGCCGACGATGGAGGCATGCTGCTGGGGAATATGGATCTCAGCTTCCTTGGAGTACATGCCATATGGGCCAACAACCTCGGTGAGCAGACATTTCACCTCGAAACTGGCCGCCATGCTGACCGTGCGACAAGGCAAAACCCCAAGCACTCGCCTTGCCCCTGGGACAGCCGTCCCCGACACATCGCAATGGGAGCGAGCCATAGGGCAATACTGCAAGAAACATCGCCTGCCTAAGTTTGACGGCGTGGCCACAAAGAGACCTCATCACCGGCAGCTGTGTCTCGAGATCTGTGGATGGGGTGACCCTCAGAGACACGACCCGCGCGGAGTCGACCGAGAGGCTGAGCCGGAGTACCCTACTGCCATCCACACAATGGTAGCGTCCCGGGCTTTATTCAGAGGCGACACGAAGCAGGCCATTCAGATTCTGAAAAAGGCCAGCTCGGTGCACCCAGAACTGCTCTTCGTGTCCCTGGCACTGCAGCTCACGGGCCGTGGCAGCAAGCAGATGGCCAAGGAGCAGCTTGAGATCGACGACGCGGTGGCATCCAAGACGGATCCGTATCTGCGGGCAATATCATCGCTCATTGCGACTGGAGATTGGTCCACCATCGCCAACCAGCGTTCCTTGCCCCTGGCCGATCGCGCCGTCGTGGCCGTCCGCAACTTTGACGACGACCAGCTCACCAAGTGGCTCAAGGAGCAGGTCGCGCTCGCGGTCGAGGACGGCGATATCGAAGGCATCGCACTCACGGGCATTAACGATACCCTGGTCGATATCTTCGCGCGCTACGTCCAGAAGTTCCACGACATCCAGACGGCGACGCTCGTCCTCTCGACCTGCTACCCGCGCTACATCGACGACGTCCGCTGCCGCGCCTGGCGCAACGCCTACCGCGCGCACCTCCAGCGGCATCGCCTCTTCTTCCAGCGCACCAAGTTCGAGGTCGAGTCCACCAAGCGCTCCAAGCGCGACGGCATACCCACGCTCAAGCCGCCGTCGCGGCAGATCGCTCTGCGCTGCGTCTTCTGCGACACTGAGACGTCCATCGCAAACTTCAGCCAGGGCGCCGCCGCCGCCCCGTCCGCCGCCACGACCGCGCCCTCGACGCTCGAGACGCGCAACCCGCTGCTGGCCACGAGCATCAACGCCGGCGTCAGCTGCCCCAATTGCGGCCGCCACCTCCCGCGCTGCGTCGTCTGCCTCGAGGTCGTGGGCGTCCCTCGCTCCGACAAGCCCGAGGAGAGGGAGGAGACGCGCATGGCGGGCCGTTTCCCCACGTTCTGCCTGCGCTGCGAGCACGTCTTGCACCTGGACCACGCGCGGCAGTGGTTCGCGAGGCATGTCGAGTGCCCCGTGCCCGAGTGTCGGTGTCGGTGCAACTTCAAGGCGAACCCGGAGTTGGGCTATCATTGACGTTGTGCGCATCTAGTTGACTGAATTTGGTTCATGTGAATTGTGTGTCATGTTTGTCTGTCACTGGGACCTGCGCGATGAAGGGTTGGTTCTCACTCCGCCTTGTATGTTTCGCAAAGCCATCTTCAAGCAAGGATATACATGTGTGACGGTGGTCTCTCCCACGCTCTGCTGTACGCCGCGAACCTTCCCCAGCATTCCGTCGTCTTAAAAGGTCATCTTAAACAAAATGTAACTGAGATGCACACTCGCGTCTCGCGTCCCATCGCTCCCAACGTGCCGGCTTGTCCACCTCTATTCCCTCATCATGTTCATTTCCAAGTTGCTGAAGCGACAAGCACTTCCAAAGCGGGTATCACGGCCAAAATGTCTTGATAATCTTAGGGGATGGATAGATCCCCCCCCCCCTCCTTTTCTCTCTCTGCACCTGGTGTCTCCCGTAGTCTCAATGTACCACCTCTATTTCGGGTCGACTGTCTTGCACCATGGGTGTTCCAGCACCTGGTTGATGTCGTAGCGCTCCTTGACGTCGCGGTTGAGCATGCACCGGACCAGGTCGATGCTCTCGTCGCTGATCGTGAACGGCACGCGCAGGTCCCGATCCATAATCTCGTCAATGCTGTAAAATGGGTTCTCCTTGTAGATGATGGTGTAAAGGAGAATGCCTAGCGCCCACACGTCTTGCTCTTTGCCGCCATAGGGCTTACCAGCCAAGACCTCGGGGGCAGCATAATCTATAAGAATATTAGTCAAATTTGTGCAAGCACATCGTACCGCAATCTCGGAGCAATACGTACCAATAGTGCCCACAAAGACATCGAATGGGCCACTCTTGATGTATGCTGCGCTGCCAAAGTCGATGAGTTTGATGTTGCCCTCGCCGTCGAGTATGACATTCTCATCCTTGATATCGCGATGTACCACATGAGCCTTGGTGTGCAAAAAGTGGATGGCTTGCGCAACCTGCACAAAGATGCTCCGGCACTCTGGCTCTTGCATGTTCGCACGCAGCTCAATGTAATCGAAAAGATCCATGCCGGGCAGCCCGTGCGGTGCCATCTCGATATAGTAGTTTACGTCATCTTCAAAGAAGCCCTCCATCTCCACGATGTTGGGGTGACGGAACTCGGGTCGTCGCAAGTAGTCCAAGACGTGGATTTCCAACGGAACAGTGCCGAGTTTCCTGTCCCTCGTCCAGGTGTCGACCAGAATCCGCCGCTTGGTTACGTACTTGAGGACGACCTTCTTTCCGGACTGCTTATTTCGAGCCAATTTCACTTGGCCATAGGCGCCTTGGCCCATATCTTCCAGGATGGTATAATCTTCAATGGTAGTTTTCCGGGCGGGCTCGACGGCTCTAGCAACAGGGGGTTTGTCAATAACTTTCGGTGATGGCTTGGGATGCCTAGTAAGCCTGGCCGCCGCACTCAGCGCCGCATCCTTGAGCTGCTTCGACAAGGTCGCCGGCGGCGGCGATTTTTCCTTCTTGGGCTCTTCTTCGTCTGACGTCATCTCCATGGGGGTGTGTACGGGCGGCGTCTGTCCCGGTGAAGGTTGGTGGAGCGGCGTCGCATCACTCGAGTTCGTAGGCGAGTCAACATGCATGCGGGCATGTGAATGTGAATGCAGTTGCCGCGAGTAGGTAATCCACAAGGCGAATACCATCTCCTTGCGTGGAACTGTAAAGGCCTCTTCAGTGACGCTAGTATCGTCCTCGTCACTTCCCTCGACAACTGTCTCGTCTGCAACGCTAGACTGCTTTTCACTTTCGACAACCCGCATTTGGACATCAATTTTCAGGTCTGAACCATCACGATGCTTCGCGGGTAGCCCATTTGGTTGAAGAAAAGCGGCCGTGGCATCAGGGCGATGTTCCTTCAAGGCCAGGAAGGCAGAGGCCCTTCGAAATCGGTGTTCCGGGACCACCATTCCGTCCAGCATCTGGAGGCCGTCCTCTTCCGTCAGTATATCCAGGGTTTTGTCGAAACTGGGAATCAGCGAGTTTATGGGCATTCCATCGGGTTTCTCATACCCGAAGAGCGCGCCGCAAAAGACAGAGTTAGAGCTCCGGATCTTCAAACCCTCAGGGTCGACCACGACAATGCCGGCCATGTGCGGGAAAGTCGATACCCGTAGCTCTAGTTTGCCCTGGGTCTGTTCCACGGTGCACGGGATGTTGACTTGTTGAGACTTCGGGCAAGTAAAATATCTTTGCCGCGTGATTTGCGCAAAGTCAATCTCGCCGATTGTTGGGTCGATGCCCTGCCTTGGGATCCGGGGGATCAACGTTGCAACGTCAAAGCCTGAACGAGTGGATTTGAAACCCCAAATAGGCTCGGAGGCGCCAGAGGTGCTCTTCACGATACCCTCCTCGTCCAATTCGAGATAAGCAACATCCTCGTGGATTTCCTCCAGGACCCAGATCAGGCCAATTCGCTTCTCCTTGACCCACAAGCTTGCAGAACCAGTCGCGCCGTTTCGCTTCTGAATAGGAAGCACATCGCCGCATAATAAGACACCACGCGAAAGGTTGCTGCGATGCTGCCCGCTGCCCCGGGTCTTTGGCGGGTTGGGATCTCCACTGTGGACCGTTTGAGCTCTCCGTTGGGGATACTTTGGTGGCTGGGATCTTGAATTCGGCTTGCTTAGAAGCTTTGCCGTTATCCCCGATCGCCCACCAAGCAACGTTGTAGCAGCTGAAGCAGCGGGCGTCTTTGGCTTGGCTCCCTCCACGTTGTCTTCCTCTGAATCGTCCTCGCCGCTCAGGAGCTTCCGCTCTAGCCACGCTCGCCGCTCCTCTTGCACCACTTCTAGGATTCCCATTTTGCGGACTTCGGCTTTCGTGACTCCAAAGACTAGGCAGGCGAGGTCATTTGCGGCTATGATGGTCCACGGCGGCTTTGCTTCTGTGGTGAAAATGGCTTGGGCGGCTGGCACCCATCTGTTCGTGTGGCCGTGGACGGCAGGGCCAAGGGCGCTCGGGAAGTTTTTCGACGGCATCATAGCTTGTGTCAACGTTGGTGAAATGACTGGCTCCTCGTATATCTGCTGGCCAGCCAAGAACGGCTGGGCCATAGTATCCATAAGCTTATCTTCTAATGTTATCCCCAGCGTGTCCGTCATTGTGCGTTTCAAGCTTGTTGGCCGTGACGTGGGAGGCGATGTCATTGCAGTAGTTCCACTCTCGTTGGTGGGCGTTCTGCTCGAGTTCTCGGAATCGCACTCTGCTCCTAGCGCGGTTGAAGAGCCGAGCGGTATAGCCTTGTTTGGCTCCTGGAAGCGAACCTGCGGGGATTTTGGGGCGGTACTCGTAGTTGGAGGCACAACATCTGATGTGGCTGATTCGGCGTTGGAGGGCTGAGGCATGAAATATTTGTCAAACACGTTGTCGCCCGTCAAATCTGCAGGCCCCGTCAAGGGGCCTGTAGCAGTTTCTGGGTCGGGGTTGGGCAGGTTCCCAGCCCCAATCAACTGCGCCCGAGCGAGAAGCTCCAGCATATTCTGAGCATCAACATCTCCTGTGACCCTGGCCTGAGCACTTGCCAGTCCGGCCTGTGTCGAGTTCATGGACCATCCCATGCGATCTTTCATGAATTCCATGGAACGCTTCAACACGCTCTGGCGGTTATGCAGAAAATCCTCAGAGTGGTGGGCAAACGAAAAGGAGTGGAGGGACTCGGATGGAAATCGCGACAGATCTTCGGAGAAGCTAGGTGAGGCAGGTCCCCCGGAATGGGGCAAAGAACTCGTGGTGGCGACGAGCATACCACTCATGGATGTTGAGCGAGATAGTGCGGCGACCGAAGGGCTCCGTGAGGAGGCGTTGGAGTTTGGCAAGGTCGGGTTGCGGGAGGGAGGGTGCTGCTGGCGTATCCGGCGCAGCCCGGAGAGGCCGGGGCCATGTTCGTGATCGGACATATGAGTAGACCTGGAAGTTTGGATCAGCCAGGTCAGTATACAGGCACGCGCCGCCGTGGATACAACGGCCGTGGGTCGAACGAAGATGGCGGGACGAGGACCAACCTTGTGAGTGCGTCGTAGTCTATGGTAGCCGTAGACGGTGCCTCGAAGGACATGCGGTACCGGCTTCGGTCCGTCGTCGCGTCGGCTGAGAGCGCGAGGTTGCCCGTGCTGCGATTCTTGGGCAACGACAGCGGGGCCACGAGCTTCCCGCGCCCTCTCTCATCGTCCCCCGTCTTGTTATCGGCGCCTAAGAGTGTGTCAGCGTCGGTGCTGGGGGCAAGCGGAGTAGGGTCGGACGAACGTTGGTCTTTTTGCCCGCCATGCATCTGAAGCATCCTTGAAGGCAGGGGAGTCGCGTCGCGGCAAAGTAATGGGATCCGGAGAAGACTCAAGGCGACAGCAGACAGCGATGAGCAGAAGGAGCGGTTAGGATCGGTCGCGCCCAGGCCAAGGCGGACATGGACGTCGTCGCCGCAGTTGGATCGTGATTGAGCCGTCGTGCGGGATTGCTGGTGGCGGTGGTGTGAGGTGAGGTGCTGCTGCTGCTGTTGCCAAGCTGCCGCGAGTATTGTGTCAAATGTACGAAGTAGGTGCAGGGCGGTAGTGCCAGAGGCGGATGAATTGCAGCGGAATGCCAGAGTTTGTGTCTGCAGCGTGCTGTCAGCAAAAAGCAAGTCGTGGATTTTGATCGGTGGTGAGCGATGCCTGCAGCGGGTAGAGGTTTGGGTCGAGGTGACCAGGGTACGTACTTCTGCCGCCGGGTCTTCGGAGCCACCAGCAATGGATGACAAGTGGAGTGGAGGGGTTGCTGGAAGCGGCAGCCTGCCACCGCTGTGGCGGACTTGGGTGGGGAGCGTGACGGGAGCGGCAGATGCTGTGACGGAGCAGCCCCGTGCCGTCTCGAGCCGTGGGCTCTGTCCCTACTCGTAAATCAACTGACGAATTGGACCAATGAGCTGCGTCTTTTCTGTGTCTGCGAGATCTTGCGATGTTCGCCATCTCTCTCATCGCCCTGTGAATGAAGTTGCAGAAAATAGGTAATATCTCGTGCAATCATATTTGAGCCCTGTGTGGCCAAACCCAGGGCTGTCAGTGCCGTGTCTCGGGCGGCCCACGGCAATTTGATGGACTTTCATCAGATTAATGCGGATTACGGAGTACTCCGTAGGCAAATGGTACTTCGTACCCTGTCTGTACGCCGGGCTGTACTTTGGAGTCGCCCATTGATTCCATTATCTGTTTCTTCAATGCATCTGCAACAAGCCTAGGTAAGTGTGAAGCGAGCAGACGGTGGCATTGAGCGTTTGTCAGGCACCAAGCCGTGTGCTTTGCTCCGCGAGCAGGCGTTTGACATGCGCAAATAAAAACGTTCACCTGCGTCAAGTGGTGGTCATGCATGCACGGGTTGTGCCCCTTTAAGTCGCCGTTCCACACGAGTGCTGGTGATGGAGGAGTTTGTGTGTGCTCTGCTCGGCAACACGAGGCAGTGACCTTTTGCGGCAGCGGGCCAAACGGAGGTCCCGGCCAGGTCGACATGCGCGGCGCTAGAGACGCAAGGGGATAAGGTACTTATCGATATACCCCACGTCTAGCACTAACGATTGTCTAGCCTCGAAAGGCAGTACGAGTACGTACTCCGTATTCSTTGCGGTCTCGGACAAGCAGCCGCAGCGATGCAAGTACGTACGAGTAAGTGAGGTGAGGCGTACCGAACGGTGCTGCAGGTGGATGCGCCATGTGGATGGCCAGTGGTGCAGGTTCAAAGGGGGTGGACGGCGTCGTGGAAGGCGAAGGTGTCCTGTCAGTCCGTGTTGGGCCGGGCGGCGTGGAGTCTGATGCCTCCCTCCAGAGGCTCTAGCGATTGCTCGTCTCTTAAACAGCCTTCCTGGGGGGCCTAAGACTGGCCCCTCCTCCTCCTCCTCCTCCTCCTTCTCCTCTTCCATCTCCATCTCCCGCTCGCTCGTGTGATCACCCCGACATGGCTGCTCGAGGACATGTGCCTCGCCTCTGCTGATAACGCCATCCTGCTGTCTTGGTTGTGCCGCTGAGCGTGAGCAAGAGCTGTGCCTGGGACCGGCCTGGTGACCACCCCCCACGGTCCACTCGCAGGTCCGCTGATCAAGGTGGGCTGGCTATTAATATCGCACCACCACGACAACCCACGCCCTCTGGTCGACGATAACGACATCCATCGAGTCGTTTATGTTAGCCGCGAAGCAAGACGATCGAGAAGAAGCCGACAGTTGCCCGAAGCCGCTCGCCAGTTATGAATTGACGCGATCCTCCTACAACACGGATGGGATTGACTTCCATCGCCCCGCATCGTCACCATCACATCACCCCGCGGTCAGTGCCCTACCGACGGCACATATCACAACGCTTGAGCCACCCACTCAGCCCTCTTGCCAACAAACACGAGCAACAGACGAAACACGTCAAAGGACCACAAAAAGCGGAGCAGGCCACTGCGCTGTCGAGATCATGGCCCAAGTCGACGATGGTCTCGCCGCCATATCTGGTGCGCCGACGCCGAACGGCGACGAGCATGCCACCACTCCGCCCGAACTCCCGATCAAGGGCAAAGGCCGCCGGCGCCTACTTCGTGGACTGCAGAGAATCTCGTCGTCGCCCTCGCTGAACAACCTCCGACGCTCCAGATCCGTCGGAAGTCCGTACAACAACCGGAGCACGCTGTCCTGCGTGAGTCTCGCCGCCGCCGGGCCGCCCCAGACACCACCCGGTGCCCGATCGTCCACCCCGCAGCCATCGCCGCTCGGCCTGCCCAGCGCGCCGCCCTCGATCCCCCCCACGCCGGCCGACGAGTTCCCCTTCCACGACAGCATCGGGGCTGTTCGCAGGGTGGAACACGGAGCCTCGACCTCCTATCCTGCCACCGCACCTCTCCCGGGTGACCTTAGGTCGTCCAAGCTGGATGGACAGACCAGGGGGCGGTCGGCGTCCAAGGCCATTCAGCCGAAGCCGAAATTTCCCTTCTGGGAGAAGATGCCGCACGAGATTTGCGTACACATATTCTCCTACCTGAAGCCGAAGGAACTTATCCAGTCATCGAGAGTCAGCAAGTCATTCTACAAGTTCTGTCACGACGGCCAGCTTTGGACGTCCTTCGATGCCTCCGAGTTCTACCAAGAGATTCCCGCCGAGTCCCTCGCCAGAATCATCGTTGCCGCCGGCCCCTTCATAAAGGACTTGAACCTCAGAGGCTGCGTCCAGGTCGAGCACTACAAGCGGACCGAGGTCATAGTCAAGGCGTGCAAGAACCTCATCAACGCCACCCTCGAAGGCTGCCGCAACTTTCAGAAGAACACTCTGCACAGCCTGTTGAAGAGCAACGAGAAGCTGGTGCATCTCAACTTGACGGGACTCGCCGCCGTCTCCAACACGTCCTGCAAGATCATCGCCGAGTCCTGCCCCCAACTGGAAACCTTCAACGTCTCTTGGTGTGAAAAAGTAGAGGCTCGCGGTATCAAGGCGATTATCGATTCATGCATCAAGTTGCGGGATCTGAGGGCTGGCGAAGTCTGCGGCTTTGACAATGTCGCAGCCGCCGAGTCCATCTTCAAGACCAACAACCTCGAGAGGCTTGTCCTCTGCGGATGCGTCGAACTCACCGACGAGGCGTTGAAGGTTATGATGCACGGAATCGATCCCGAGATCGACATCCTCACCGACCGGCCCGTCGTCCCACCTCGCAAACTTCGGCACTTGGACCTCAGCCGCTGCAACCGTCTGTCCAGTGCTGGTGTCAAGGCGATTGGTCATGTTACCCCTGATCTGGAGGGACTTCAGCTGTCTGGTTGCAAGGCCCTGACTGATGCAGCCCTCGAACCCATCCTGGCCTCGACTCCTCGTCTCACCCACCTTGAGCTGGAAGATTTGGAGGATATTACCAACTCGCTTCTGTCGGAACACTTGGCCAAAGCACCGTGTGCTGCAACGTTGGAGCACCTATCTCTAAGTTACTGCGAGAATGTCGGCGATGTCGGCATGCTTCCGGTTATGCAAAAGTGCGTGCGACTTAGGACCGTCGACATGGACAATACACGCGTGAGCGACCTCGTGCTTGCTGAGGCGGCGTCTATGGTTACCAAGCGCTCCCAAAGATCTGTGAATGCAGACATACGGCCACAGGTCACGCTGCAATTGGTTGTATACGACTGCCAGAACGTCACTTGGACTGGTATTCGGGAAGTGCTATTCCGCAACGCCCAGATCAGGCCGGCTGCTGGACAGCCCAGCCGGGTCACGTATCCCACCGAGATCATCGGACTGAAGTGCTTCTACGGCTTTCAGATGACGGTTGACGAGCACCAAAAGCGGCTCTTGCGAGGCGACCTCTCCTCGGCGAGTAGACTGGAGAGGAAGTGGGCTGACTACATGCAAGCGAGCGAGGAGGCCGACGTGGGAGGTGCTGGCTATAGACGACGCAGGCGTCGGGCCAGGGAAGCTCAGGCTCTCCACTTGAATGAGGAAGATGGAGGCATCGTCGGCCGTCGGAGGGCTCGAACCATGGGAGCCTGCTCGGTCATGTGATGATGGGCAACGAACATCGGCGACGCCGGGTGGCCTCCGTACCCGACACACTTGACACAAGGGAGTTTTATGCACACGAATTCAGCGATGGATATGGAACGAACGTTGGGACACATAGGATGGGGCCATGGGAGACGTCTTGCTGCTATCAAAATCTTTCCTGGCGTCCTGGTAGATAGATCATGGCATTGCGAGGTTCAGGATGAGGATTTACTTGGTCGGCGGGACCACATTTTGGATATTGGCACATATCATATCCCGATGTAGGTAACAAGGGATTCGGTCACTTTCCATATTGTACGGCGCTTTTTGCAGGACACAGCGACGATCTTCTTGTCGGGGTTGTCACGCAACATGGAAATGGAGTCTTAGATTGCCACTATCCTTTCTAGATAGAAGTTGCAGAGGGGGCTTTCGCGTCGGCGGCCTTTATCAAACTCTGTTGATCGGTTTGTTTACTGAGGAGCGGCTACGAATATTAAGGGTACCTACCATGCGGAACCTGAGAGCATTATGGTCAACTCCGAGATGCGAACTGGGGGTGTAATTGATTCGTCAATTTAGGTAGGTAGTACGGAGTAGGTAGGTACCAGTCTGGATTTTCAACCGCTTTCGGTGCTCAACATATGGATTTCAAATTCAAATTCAAATACTACATTTCGGCCAAGACTTGTACGAGGGATAAGCGACATGTTGGCACCATGAGAAGACATTCCGATGAGGCCAGCTCTCATGACACTTGTCCAAAGCTGCACCTATGATGCTACAAAACTCATGTCAGATTTCGCCGCTGGTTTCGGCAGATGTGCTGCATCTCGGCAGCTAGATGATGACCATGTCCCGAAAGCGACTCTCGAGGCACGCCTGGCACGGTAATTACATGTACGTTGCGGTTTGCATGGCGGGCAGCAAACGACGTCGACGGCGAAGTGGACCAACAACACAGTTGCGAAGTTTGATTTTGGCAGCCATGCCAACCGCGATGACTGTTGRCCTCACACGGTGCTAGCCGTCCGAGGCGGCAATTACTCGTAACAGGTGTGGGTTCCGTAGATGCCTGGGAAACGGGCGTTGTCTCGCGCTCCGGGAACGGACATTGGGCGACTCACGCCGCGAGTCGGATCACGGTGGTGGAGCGGGCGGGCCGGGGGGGGGGGGTGCGACTTAACCTCGGATCCGGGTCTAATAAAGCCGCCAGGACTTCATCCCATCGACACCCTCAACACCACCGCTTTCTTCACGCGCTGCACAATCTTCACCGCACCAACACCCCCCCTTCAAAAGCAAAATTTTCGCCCTTATCCGCTGAAGGCACCCATTGCGGGCATGCCGCTGGAGAAGATCTACGTCACCCGTCACGGGGTAAGTGACAGTGTGCCAGTCCCAGGCAGACAATAGAACCTTGGGCCGGGGTTCTGCGTATTGACCGTTCCTATTGTCATGTCTAGTTCCGCTCTAATTGGCTCATTGACCCTGCCACGGGGACCTATTCTGCACTCATCCCATCACCAACAGGAATTCCCGCGGACCCGACGCTCACCTCCCATGGCGTCAAGCAGGCCAGGGAGCTGGGGAGCCACCTCCTGACCCTCGATCCGCCCATTGAGGCGGTGTATTCGAGCCCCTATTACCGCTGTCTGGAGACTCTGGGGCCCTTCATGGATCTCCGGCTCCAGAAACAAGACCACGACCGGAGGGCCGGACGCCCCGTGTCTGGGAACAACGTGGCTGCGAAGATTCGCCCAGAGCATGGCATCCAGGAGTGGTTTGGGTCCGCCCCCTTCAACCACCCGCAGCCTGCCACGACAGACGTCCTCAAGTCCCTATTTCCCGCAGTCGACGAGGGCTATGTGTCAACTGTCGCACCCTCCCGGCGGGGGGAGACGTTGGCCCAGCTGCAGGAGCGTGTCGCCGTGGCGTTGCGAGCCATCATCGCCAGGTGTGATGCCGACGGCACGCGCGCCGTGGTGCTGTGCTCCCATGCCGCCGTCGTCATCGTGCTAGGTCGCATCCTCACGGGGCAGCAGCCGGAAACTATTGATGCTGAGGACTTTCGTGCATTCACCTGTGGTTTGAGCGTCTATCGCAGGGAACGCCGCGCAGAGGGCGAAAGAGGCGACGACAGGGGCCCCCCATCGGCAGTCTCTGGTAGGTCAACCCAACGTCTTGGATATTGTTGGCTGCCCTCACGTTTGATATTCAAACCCCACCACTCTAACAAAAAGACTCACAGTGGAGACGAATGCGAGCCTCATTGGGGGCTGGCACTGTGAGCTGAACAGCGACTGCAGTTTCCTGACGGGTGGTGAAGAGAGAGGATGGTACGTTTGCCAAAACCCTGTTGATCTTGTTGCGTCTGTCTACCGCGGCGCAATCTTGAGCCCTCACACCCAAACCCCTCCCCCTCGCGGCTCTTTCGGCATCGCCCGTCGACGTTTGCTTTGTGCTAATATAAAAATCCCAGGAGGTTCGTCGGAGATGAATCATTTCCAGGACCAGGGTCTTTGTCCCAGGTTGATGCCGACTCCAAGCTTTAGAATGACGAACGCCGCACGAGCCAGGCTGTCCGCAAAACCACCAACTGTAACTCAGCAACGTGAGGGCGCTCTAAATTTATGTTGGAGGAATCCTCTAAATAGCCTCAAGCTGCGTCTGGCGCACATATAGGACCCCAAATCGCGTTATGTACAGCTTATGGGACGTTATGAGGCTGGTCGAGACCGGAGCAAACAGGCCCCCATGCCCATGAAAAGCAGGAATTTTGTTCACTTGCAGGCTTGGTATGAGCTATGATGCTCACAGGATGCCGTCAAAGAACTGCCAGATGCGTGCGGAGTCCATCGTTTGGGAAGAGGGGGGGGGAGGAGGAGGGGGGGCCACCAGGAGCCTCGGGGCGTGTCGGCCAAATATTGATGTCGACCAACGCACAGTTTTCGTTTCGTCAACACGGAGCCGCCTCTGAGGGGGCTTCATACCTGCCAACTCAAAGCACCCTTGCTCGCAGCCATGGCGAGGGCCCGGGAGTGGCCCATGCTGAGAGAGACCGTTGACAGCCCCGTGACTGCCATTTGATGTCAATGGCAGATCTGGTTGCGACAGCAAGGGTTCTGCCGTGGCAACCCCTGCAGCCACAACGGCGGGTTGCCTTTCACTCGTGAGCAAATGGGCGCAGGAGGAGGCAGTCACAGGGCTCGGCAAAGTGGGAATGGGGATCTTTGTCGACCAACCTCGGCCTGGGGCGCCTCCACTGCAGCGCTGAAATATTGGAATTTGGAAGCCCGGAACAAGATCGGCATGCGTTGGAGAAACGGATGGCCGCTCTGCCAAGCAAAGTAAGGGCGGCCATCCTTTCTCCCGAACTCGGCCAGCGAGCGTCTGGCCAGACCTCATCCTTGAGGTGTCTATGGACTAATGAGCCCACCAACTCCAACGGCGTCTGACGTCCGTGGGCTTGAACCGGCTCTCATTAGTGTCGTGATTGTGGCGATGAGGGCTGAGAGTGAGATAGCGTCCGCAGTGGGGGACTCGGCCAGATCACAGACACTTTCACGATGGCCGATTGCCGCCCCCTTGCTTTGGAGTGTTTCAGAACTCCTGCCGTACCTTGCATCGCAGAGGCCTGTCTCGAGTGCGGTTTGCATGTAATAGCGTATCTGTGTGTGCAAGTTCGTACGTAGATGCTGCCCCTGCCTCGCGGAGGCAACGTGACATCCTCGTTTGTCGATGCCATATTTGGGCCAGAGCTCACTTGGTTGTGTGAACCTGGATAGACGTGATGCCATCTGATTCTGGGGAAGAAGGGCTCGACCGTGGTCACGACCCTGGAATGTGTTACAAATGTAATAATACGCACCTACGGAGTACTCCGTGCTTGTCTACGAACTAGATCGCCGCCATCGGCAGTTCCGCAGACAGGCTCCTCCTGCCCGTTGCGGCGCAAAGCCCAGGCAGACGTTTCGGAAAGCTAAGATGATGAAAGGGCGATTGATTCGCTGGGGACGAACTGTTCCTGGCATTGGGTGACGACGCCGTCGAGGATCCCCATGAGACATACAGAGGATTAGACGTGAGGGCTAGTTGCGTACAGTTGCCAGTGCCTGCATAATAAACAACAACCTATCTGACGAAGCGAGGGTATCGCGCATACGTGGTTGCGGTGGTGGCACTCACACGGATGCAGTGCTGGTAGGTCGTCGATGCAGGAGGCGCCAGGATGGGTGTTAGCACCGCCTTTACGAGCGGATCACTGGGGCAGCTTGTGGGAGGCGAATCTCTACGAGCCATGTCTAATTGCAGGGTCTTGGACTATGTATGCGCTGCGCGAAGGAGGAGGCGTCTCCAAAAGCAACTCCGCCACCGTTTGGCAGCTGCAGCCATCGGATACAGATAGACAGGCGGACAGACACGAGACGCCCTGCCGCGGCGATGGCTTAGACTAGAGAAGGATGAGGCAAAAACGCGAAAGGGGCAGTGAGAGAGAGAGAGAGAGAGAGACAACAACAAAGGAGGCAGGCGCGAATCGGCCGAGTGACGATGCTTGCTTGGACCATGAACCGTGAACGAGGGAACGACGACGGGTATTGGTGCTTCAGACGCCAGTGTCGAGGCACCTAAGAAGAGGCAGAAAGAGCACGGGTCATTCTTCGTCAATTGCCGCTCTGCCTCTGCAGCCCGCCCAGCGGCTGGAGCCTGGAGTACGAGTATGAATAGTCCTTCGTACATGTGCATGTATTTTCGTGGTGGCCGCAGCGCAGACGCATACGCATTGTCCCTCGTTTGTGACGAAGGTCGGCTCGTCGATCGTGGTGGTCGTGAAAGCGCCAAGGCCAAAAAGGCCTGGGTGTCTTGTGCATGACATCGATCGATCCGCATTGGGCTTAGCGCTCGCGCTGACGGGCTGGCAGGTCCTCGCAATAGCACTGGGGCAGGTGCAAGCTGGTGGGAGTTGGTGGAGGCCCAAAAGCAAAGTCGCTCCGTGTCCCTTGCGCAACGACAACTTGCTGGACTCCTCCCTCTGGCCTCTGCTCCCTCCGATCCCTCATTCCTTCACCCCTTTCACCTTCACCCCTCTGGGCCAAAAAAAGCAAACGCACCAATAGCGCCGCGAGGGATGCGTCTTGTCTGTCCAACGGGCCAGCCAGTCGCCACCAGCCAGCCAGCGTCAGCCAGCCAACAAGCCACCAGTATGTACGAGTACACGCCGGACGTCGTTTGCCACGTTGGGCCTGCACCAGCAACAACGCCCGCAACAGCACCCTCTGCCTGACAATAGCAGAGCCGTGGCGCTGGGCTGGGCCACGAGGACTGGGCTATCGTTTCTTCACCGGGCAGTCTGTCGGGTTTCTCTTCCCAGGTACCTTACTCCTTCGGCTTGCAGCGCACCTTGTCGCTCGCTCGACTCGCTCGCTGTTGGCAGCATCACCAACGGCCCCAGGAGGAGACGCACCCCCAACGCTGACAAGGGAGCGTCCCGGACCTGTGACGATGGATGGGAGTGTTGATCCATGCCGCCGAGTCGTCTCGCGGCCCAATGGGACGCAGATTTGCAAGCCGCCGAGAGCCCAAAAAGGCTGCTTTTGGCTGGCTGCCTGGCTGACCGCCCGGCTGACCGGCTGGCCAGCCGCTGACCCTGCCTTCCATTGTTTTGCTTCGGACACACGAAGACCAAGGTAGTCGCCGCACTTGCGGGCAAAAAGAAAAGCCCCCTGGGCAGGCTATACCGGCTAGACGGCGTAGTCCGTTGTCGAGCTGCGCCTGGTCGACCGAGAGCGTCTGTTCGTTCCCCAGGTCTGGGTTACAGGTCAGATCTCTTTGTTTTTTCTACTGCCGACCCTGCTGCCATGCACACCACCCTCTGCCTTTCACAACTCAACTCCCCCTTCCTATGCTGCCGATCGCAACACGTCAACGTCAGCAACGGCCCTCGCAAAGCAACCGGCGGCTGATGATGTCCCCCTCCACCTGCAAGCTACGGTGTCTACCTTACTGTACGGATACCGGCTTTAATTATGGCGAGGGACCTGGGGCCCTGGCTGGGCGTGAAGAGCTGTGACTTGTTGCTGTGTGCTCGTGCTTGGGCCAGATGCCAGCCCTTTCTTTCATGGGGCAGGGAACCAAGAGCCAAAGAGTGCCCCGGTCCAGGCAGACAGATGGTCCGACACCGCTGTTCGTGTTTATCCCGAGTCTTTGGGACCAATTCATGTTGCTTACCACTAGTAAGCCGTGGTATTGTTCTCTCAGCGAGTCACGAAGGCTGAAAATAGTCCCGACTGAATGGCAACCCCGGCGTTTGGATCCGGCGTCGTCCCAGGATCCGCGAAGCTCCTCTTTTCCTGGCCAGTCTTGCCAGGCGTCTCGGCCCCCAGCTCAGTGGCAAGGTCGATCATTGCCCGTCTACGGATTGCAAGTGCGGTGGCAGTACGAGTACGGAGTACTCCGTACATGTACGTTCTTATTTATGGCAGCTTTCATCTGTGATGCAAGGTGAGACGGTTAACCCGGTTAACCCACACAGCCATGCCACCAAGCGCCTCCACAAGGCAACGAGGGAGAGAGATCTGGGCCAAGGGCCGTGCGGATTGAGTCTTCAATATCGTTTGCGGCTTGAGATGAGATGATCGATTGTCCCTTGCTTGCAGACCATACTGTGGGCACGGGGCGGTACTACCTGGTGCCCACGCTGCTTGCGCGTGTCATGGCCTGTCGGTTGCCTGCACGCCTTGCACAAAAGACAGTCTCCCATGTGCTCTGCAGCCCAACGCACAATTGCCATTCGCATTCAGACACGCACAAGAGGCTCTATTGTCTCCGCCCCCCTCCAAACGCCTACCCCGCCACTAGCCCAATCGGGTGGCGCGCGTCAAACCGGACCCGACTGGCAACGCCCACCGCGAATTGGTGCTGTGAATATCTCCGATTGCCCGGCCGACTCTCTGATCGGCCTCCAGCGTCCGGCTGGCCCGCCTTGCGCCCGGGCAGACCAAAGCAACGTCGCGGCATGGGGCGTCGACAGTGCCAGGCCCAGCTCCCCTTTGTCTCGCACGCCGCAGGTACCGTTTCTGTCGATTTCTGCACGAAGATCCACTTTGCTTCTGGGTCTCACTAACCGCACTCCTCGACTGTCCTCCTCGACTGTCTGTTGGTCCCGCCTCTGTTGCCAGCTTCGAGCAGGGGTGACACACAGACCCCCCTCCAGCATAGTCAAGACAACAATCAATTGTACAGCCCTCTTCCGGAGCTTATCATGTTGATTCAGGTACTCCCCAGGAAAGAAGAAACACGGTGCATTGGCAGAGTCATGGGGCATTCTGATCCCCCGGGTCTCGACGCCTCGTCGTGGAGTACAAGAACATCCCACCCCTCGTGTCTCCATGTCTCTGTGTCATATTGCTGAGTGGCCGTCCCTTTCCCGCGCCCGTCGTCTTCATCATCCTTCGACATCTCCCTCGTTACTTAACCCACATCCTCCCTCTTTTGCCTCGCGCCACGTACCCTTTGGTTGTTCCTTGCCAAGCGTCAACATAGCCATTCAGGCTCTCGCTCAACTCCCATGCCTGAGCACTGTGGTTCCCATTACCCTGTCTTATATGCCGTTGAAGGGTTAAGACGCACTGCGCCCTGGAATATGTATGCGACGACACAGGAACCTCGGGAGCAAAGCGGGGTCTCGCTAGCCGGCAATTACAGGATGGGCATCAGGGCCATCACTCACGCCGAGAGCCTGCCGGCCCGGACGTTCTCAGAGGACCTGTCCTCGATATCCCGCTACAGATCTCTGGTCCACCCGCAAACCCCTCCGGAGTCGACGTCTGGAAGCCCGCGGTTAAAGTTTGAGGGTAATTCCTCACTGCCTACGGCTCGACGATACGGAACAGAGTGCTCATGGTATCTAGGCACATACTCAGGCAATTCGCGAGACTGCTCCCCGCTCCCCAGTATCGGCCGTCTCAACAACTTTACAAGCAGCTCTCCAGTCAGACTCCCCAGCCTGGAAGAGTTCGACCAAGGGGTTGAAGCTCTCGCCAGATCTCACGGCCCGGCCAGGCCCTACACTCCTCCTTCGCCTCTCCCTAGCCTGGCGCGCGGCCCGATCCTCCCCCACCCGCTACCACATCTCCATGGATACGCATCGCACGACGGCTATCCTGCCTACCACATGAACGACCATTTCATGCACGCGCAGTCCGGCCTGGACAGCTATCCCAGCCCACCACCGGACGGTGAGAATAGACACATCAACCAGAAGTACACGACCGAGGAGGGCGACTTCATCATCTACGCGTGGCATGACAAGAAGTTAAAGTGGCAGCGCATCAAGCAGGACTTCGCCGCGATGTTTGGCAGGACCCCCGAGCGGACGGTGCAAGGCCTGCAAGCCTGGTACTACCGAATGAACCAGAGGATCCCGCTGTGGGACCAGGATGGCTGGTTGATTTTCGACAACGAGGATGACCTGGAGCCAAAGCACATCAGTATCAAGTGCCGAGAGAGAGACAGCCAGGACAAGCCCATGGAGCCACTCGGGCTGGCGCAAAGGTATCCTGAGCGAGCCATCCACTACTCTTGGGTCGAACCCGACCTGAAGCGAAAGTCGCAAGACTGGGGTGAGTTCCACCCAAACGATGGCAATCTGTCGGCCTGTACTGACCCTTTTCTAGCTGCGAAGCGAGCGTTGCAGTACCGCGAGCGCCGGGAGCGGAGAAAGAGAAAGGAACAGCGACGACTGAAGCTGTAACTCGGCGAGCTCAACGCCTTGACACGGCCTAGCACGGAAACGACCTTCCTTTACGACCACATATAAACCGCCTGTTCTTGTACTGTTTATTATACCTCTGCTGCGTGTAGAAGAAACCTTCCTTTCCTACTACTGTTTCCTATGTCAGAACGTTTTACGAGTGGACAATGATGACGGGACCAATCCCTCGGCATATTGGATATTAGGTGGACAATGGGAAGCCGGGCCGAAATCCAGTCGGTCCCTCGGTCCCTGGCCAGCCCAGCCCCCCTTGTGTAATTTAGATGGCCCGCGTGCCGAGCCCCCAAAATAATGAGGGACATGAAGTATGTATGACGTCTAGATGGATAATGGATGGGAAGACCGTTTAGTGGGTTTTTGGTTTACAAATCTTGTATAATACACCAACCGCATGGATTATCTCGCGCACACTGCGGTACATGGTGAAACCAAGGAGTTCCGTCCCCCTCGTCCCCCCTGTCCCCCCGTCCCCTTGTCCCCTTGTTCCCTCGTCCCCTTGTCCGCCTTTGCCGCCAGATGCGAATCGTGAAGCGCGAACTAACCAGCCTCGTTCGAGCCATACTCGTATCTAGGAATGGGGAAGGGCCCCGCAGCTTCAGGCCGATCTCCACGCACTCGCTCTTCCTTGGTCCTCCATTGCTCCATGCATGACGCCCGGGCCGTAGAGCGTTCACTGCTCGTGGCGGCTGCCAGCCATGTCTCCTGTTCCCCGCGCGTCTACTTCGTATTACCTCGTACCTCCTGCCACTCCCTACGTACCTAGGTAGTACGTACGCATCATTGCGGCTGCAGTGCGGGAGGGTCGCACAGCMGCAGCAGCAGCAGCATGCTGCCACCGCCCACGTGGTCCATTCTTTGCCACGGCGTGCGGGGGAGGGAGGACAGGGCAGCCAGCCCGGATGCGGTTGTCGGAGCGGCATCTTGACCCCCATTCTTGTCTGCATCGTCGTGTCGTCGGCGAGCCAAGGACCCGCACGGTGAGATGGGAGGGGCAAGGGGGGAAGGGGGCGTACGTGCTGCTTGTCCCTCCACAGGCGTTGGGCCTCACGTGGTGACACATATATGAGGGGGCACATGGATGGACAAGCACGGTTGGGTCATCGCTAGGCAGAATCGCTTGGGGGCTGGAAAAGGAAATCAAGGGATGTTGAGAGATGGGGAGCTGACGCGAGGGTTATTTGGGGATTACTGAAAGGCGGAGTTGCGTTTCATGTACGCTCGGATGCGGGCCATTCTGGCGTCGGCGTCGTCGTCGTCATCGGCATCACTCTTGAAGAGCGCCTCGTAGTTGCCGTCCTCGTTGTCGCTGTAGTGCACGTCGCCAAACTCCTCGTCGTCAGAGGCGTTGCCGTTGCGGTACCCGTAGGGTCGGCGGCCGTACTCGTCGTCCGACTCCACCTCGTCCTCGGGGTAGTCTGCCGTGTAATGGTTCTCAGCTGTGCAGTTAGTTGTTAGCCCCGCGGCTTCACGTACAAACAAGAGTTTGCATGGGGAAAGGGACCTTCTTGCAAAGGGTGGAAAGCGTACCGTTTTCGTCCTCGTCGTCCTCGTCCAGGTCGTCGTCTTCGTCTGGCGAGGGGCCGAAGAAGAGCATGTTCTCTTCCTCGTCGTCCAGCACCAGCACGCCAATGTCGGAAGGCGACACGTCTAACGCGACTGTGTTTGCCGGGATACGGACGTACTCCTCGATGATCCATTCGTTATCGTCGCCCTCATCCTCAGAGGCATCGCTCATGATCACGTCCATGGGCTCGTCAGCCTGAGGGGCGGGCGCAAGTTCAGGGTGGCGCTCCTGGTATCTCTTGGTAGGTGCTTTGGGTTTGAACTTTGCTTTTCCAGATTGCTCTTTCTCCTGCTCCATGCTGTGGAGGTTTGCGCCAATCTCGTTCAGGACCCATTGGTTCATGTCCAAGGCAATCTTGTCCATGTCCTCATTGTGGCGGTTCATAAGCGACGCCGGGAGAGGCGCGCGTGTTGGGGCGTCCTTTTGAGCGTCTCGAGCCTTTTTCGTGGTGCTAGGTCGCTTCAACTGCTTCTGCTCGACCGCGTTGCTAGGGACTTGGTCGTCCTTCCGCGACTCATCCTGCAGTTGCTGCGCCGCGGCCTGCAATGCCGCGAGGCTCCTACGAGGCTTCGGGGTCTTCTTCTTTCGGCTGCGCTCGACGAATATCGCGGGAGTGTATCTCTCCTTTTTGGAAATGCCAACAGCCTTGGGAGCCTGGCTTCTGCTTGCTGCCAGGGTCGAGCGCGAGACATGGAACCTTCGCGGCTCTGGCAGGCCGGACTTGGCTGTCTGGGATGAGGAGCGGGACACGATGGACTCGAGGGACGATTGCGCTCCGTGGTGCTTCTTGGTCGGGGGAGATGCGTCCTGTGGGCGAGAGACGTGGATGACGGGCTTGTCGCTGAGTGCCTTCGGTGTCGGCACGACCTCTGGATCCCGTCGCTGATATGCCCAGTGGCGGCTGCGGTGACGCTTTTGGCTTCCGTCAAACTCTGTACCCGGCCAGTTAGCAGTAGCACGCAGTTGTTCAGGCGCGAGGCCCATACGTAGAAAGGTGACGGGCGTCTCCTCCACCACCCGTTTGCGCTTGACACGGATGAGCTGCGGAGGGATCGACATAGTTGGCTGTTGGCGCAGGCGTCACCTGCGCACCCGGTGAGTCGCCGTGGCCGTCGGGATCGCAGCAGCGATGGCCTCTGTGAGGAGAGGGAGGAGAGAGGTTCAAGCTGATATTTGGTGTTGGCAAAAGTTATGCATGATGGTGGAACGGAAGTCAGGGCCCCCACTAGAGTACGGAGTACCGAGGCCCACCCATTTTGCCTAGATGGACACCTCAAAGTGGGTCGAAGTGTGCCGCACTCGTACGAAGTAACCATCGTTCCTCGCCATCACTGCTATGGCCGTTACTGCCGTTCCTGGCTGTTATATTCTCGACGAGGAAACTACCTAGGGTAGAAAGAACCGATGCTATTGGAGTTGCTGGAACAGGCCTAGATCGTCGCCTTCTCAACGACGAACGACGGCCCGCGCCCAAGGCAGCACTTCCGGCTGGCGCCCCAACCCCTTGCCTCATAATTTTATGGACGACAAAGGAAGGGCCAAGGGCCGCCGAAAGGATAGAGTTAGAGTTGCCTGCCCGCTCTGCTGCTCATACCGACTCAACTGTTGCCAAGCCGCTTCGCACTATGGTACTTCAGTAAGCTCACAGCTGCGGTGACAGGCAAAGTACCTTTGCCATGGTGTGTCCTGGCAACTGCCAACGAATTGATTCAGTGCCCGCCTTTCCTTCTTCACGTGCGCCCCCCCCCCCCAAAGGGGTCTTTGAAAGTTGGTTCAGGTTGTCGTCACCAGGTGCGCGTCAATCCATCACCTTTGCATCGATTCTTTGATCTGCCAGATGCCAAGTTGCACCGATCGTGTTCGCGAAGCCATATCGACGACACGTCTGTCTCGCTGATGCTTAGTGCTCACACAGGCTACCTAACGCACGACGCACACCAAACATTGTCGCCACCACGCAAGAACTCTCGTATCAACCTCCCGCGAACCGGCTGGCAAGTCACCATTGCCAAGCAGAACCAACCTGTTCCTCCGTGCAGAGCTGTCTTCATTGGCCATCGCAAAGACCGCGCCGCTGCGTCGACGCCGACCGACCACCACACTTACACGGCCGCTCGACAGTACGCCTGGATGAACTTGCAAGAATGGCGACGTCCGCAGCAGCCCTTGTCACCATCAGCTTCAGGAGGCCCGGCGTACAGCCTCCTGTGTTTGTAGCCGGCTCCTTCTCTGATCCTGCCTGGCAGCTTCGGCAGATGCAATGTCTTGCAGATGGCACCGGGGAGAGCCACTTTACCACGCAAGTCTCTGTTCATCCCGGCCAGGAGTATAGGTTCAAGTTCAAGGTCGGGGATAGCAATGACTGGGTCCTCGACGAGCACAGCAGCATTGGTAAGCCGCCTTGAGTCCAACCAGAGTCAATTGAAGATGATTTGACTGGAGTCCAGCGACCGACGAAGAAGGGAATAAGACCAACGTACTCAAGGTGCCCATGACAGGCGGCACGGCTGGGCAGTTGCAGCCGCTGCTTGAGGCTACCGAGACAGAAAGAGGCTCGTCTCCTCACCCTGGCCTGCGAGGAACCGTGGGCGGCACGTCTGCGCCGACAAAGTCGCATCTGTCCAAGGCACTCCACGTCGACAGCTCCACGCGGCGAGAGGGGTCTCACACTCCAATCGAGGTAGTTGCAAGGACGGCAGCCGAAGTCGCAGACACTGCCGCTCAGCTTGACGACGTGAGCGACGAGAACCCGGGCCGGAGTACTCACAGACATCAAGACTGATGCATTTGTCCAGCCGGAGACCGCAATGCCTTCGGGCTCTGGCAGACGGCGAGACGGAGGCGATGTAGCGGATGACGAGGAGTCGGACTTGGAGACGCCCCTCTTCGCTCACGAGTCCTTTGGAGCATGTGAGGTAGTTGACGATGGTTTTGATCACGAAACTCACGACAAGGCAGTCAAGAGCCCCGACTCTGGGCTGTCGTTTAGCGATTACGGCGCGGAGGAGGTCGACACTGCCGACCCGACGCTCGAGAGGTTCCCCTCAGACCGATCATCGGTCCTCGATACCTTGCGCAAGATACAGTCCGGCCACGACGAGAACCGTGTCCATTCCGAAGACTTTCAGTCGTCGAGGAGAACGAGCGTGGACTCTTCGGATGGCAGCATGGGGTCGCTGAGCCCGACATCAACGAGGGGGAGGGAAAACAGGTTATCGCATAGCAGCTTTGGGCACACGAGGTCTGCAGTATCTCTCGGGTCCATTGCCGAGGAGCCAAAAACTCCTGCATCAGAGGGTGGCACAGTCCAAACTGCGATTTCTGCTGCAAGGCGGAGGAGCAGGGCCAAGCATGAGGACGCCAGGACCCCGCCAACTGATGAGGACGAGGCTTTGATGATGAGACATGGCAAGGAAGAATGACATGTGTAGTCACTCGTTTCGAAGGCGTATGACAAATCGGGCGGCGGCCTTTTACATTCCGGCCACTTGCGGGAGACGCTTGTTGCGCGGTGGGAGCATAGCCGTTATAGTATTCGGATGTCTTGGACTCAGCCAAGACGTTTCCACTATTGATCAATGTTCTAATGCATAACAAAGCCCACGCAGCTCTCCTATGCTTGCTGAGCAGCCGACCCGAACCAAAACCACTGCATGACGCACTCGCCAGGCTTTGTGCATTTTCCAGCCGCCATTTGAGGCACGGTGACATTGAGGTTGGTGTTCTGGGCCGGTAGTTTTCGTCAGGTTCTCATCGGCGTACAAAGCAGGCTTGATCGGCGGCTTGCCAATCATATTCTGTTGCTCGCAGTGTCGACAACGGAGACGTTGCACGGCCCCTCGTGCGGGACGGGGATCTCCCTGAAGCTGACGACCTGGGCCATCGACGATGAGATTAGTACATCACATGAGGAATACCGTCGACGTTTTTGCGAATATGTCTATCAAAAGGCTATGACTGGGTTGCTAACATACGCCATAATTCAACGAGGGTTGCTGCTAGGCCCAAGTCGACAGCCGTGCCCCAGAGTCCTGAGCGGTCCGATGATTATTATTAACGCTTATGCCCCTTTCTGTGGCTCTCTGCCAGCTCTTTTAAGACAACGTTGCTCGCAAGGATTCTCAACGAGTCAGGGATTTCTTTAACAGGGCCGCCACAGAGCGGTCAACTGCCCCGAGTTGTTTGCTTGGTGCAAGAAAAAAGGCTGGTTAAAGGCGAGCAGTGTGAAAAGGTTCGCGATTGAAGTCTAGCATCAAAAAGGACACCCATATCCTCCTAGCCCTGAAGAGAGTATCCAACGTCCCCGGCGTCTTGGCCCATCTTGACCAGATTGGCTCGCATATGCTCTGCCATAGCTCTGTCCTTTTCATCCAACGCCTCGAAACTGAGACGATCAATCCAAGTCCGCAGGCCGTGCTGCAGGACGTTCCTTGCGCGCAGCCTGGCGCCATTGACATGTCCGGCGCTGCCATGGAGCGTCATTCGTTCGATCTTGGGGTCATACACGCCGCGGTGAAGAATGTTGTTGTTGTAGAAGACGATGTCGCCAGGCTCCATCTTTACCACGAGCTGATCTGGCAGCACCTTCTCGTACGGGTCGGCAGCCCGCTCTGTCTCGGTCCTAGCACGGAGATGCGACCCAGGAATAACGACCAGGCTGGGGTCTTCATAGAGAGACAAGTTCCACTGCGCAGAAAAGGCCGGCTTGTTCAGGCGTTCGAGCTCCTCTTCCGGCGTGGCCGTAGCAGGGATATCATCCCGATGCCAGCGGAGCTCGAAGTCGTAGTCGGGCCTGACGAGCAGGTTGAACAGCTCCATGACCAGGTCATCCTGTGAACACTGGAGCAGCTCCAGCGTGGGCGAGATGATGGCCTCGGAAAAGTACGTCTTGATGAACTCGGCCTGATGAGGCATGTCGGGATGCATGAGGCCCTGGACGCCCCAGATGCCCTCGGCAGCTGGATTGGGTCCATCAATCTTCCATGGCGGGAACTGCTTCGGCAGCGTGCGAACGTCTGGCCACTTGCCGCTTCGTGCAAAGGCCGTAACCTCTTGCGTGGCTGTACGCAGGGCCTCCAGCTGCTCGCCGGTGAAGGCCTTGGGCACAAGGACGAAGCCGTCGCGATTCAGCTTCTCGAGAAGAGCCATTGTTGATGGCGGATGACCGGTACACTTGGCAGTTGAGAACAGGTTGGTGAAAGGAGCTGACGGATGATGCGGGGTTGGACCATGGTACTTGGTAGTGGTATTAATAAACGGCACGATGGTGATATCACACGTTACCTCGGTTGCTCTGGTCACTCGGGCCGCTCCCACTGCCGACTTTGTGTGAATTGTGAATCAACACGGGCATCSGGCATCGGGCATCGGGATCTACATTGGCCGATGAATGTGCATTAGAACGAGGCTCGTGTGCCTATCTCTGGACATGGCATGGAGCGGCGTGAATCGCCGAGTGGAACACGCGATGCGGACCCAGCCCGAGATGAGAGAACCGAGGTCTCTGACAGGCGTTCCGATGGATCCAAGACTGGCTACAGCATTGCCTTTGAGAAATCACCATTCATAACAATGCTGCAACGTTGCGAGACGCCAGCAAAGGCCTGGGTGTCGTGGAGGAGTTGAGGGTTGATGCTGCTTGGAACAGTTGAGAGTTGAGAGCTCTGCCAAGTGCCAACCAAGCCTGACCCCACGGCGTTTTTGGCCCCGATGTGCCGACCCCCAGAGCCAATGACAGCGGCAAGGTTGCAAGAAAATCTGACCGCGGCGTCTGCACTCGCTCGCATCTCCAGCATCTCCAGCATCTCCCACGATGCCCCCCATGGCACCAACCTCGGTCTGCTCCTCGTGCATTTCCGCACTGGGGCGCCGCCCAGTGCCTCGCAGCATTGTCCAGCCATGTCTCGGCCAGCGCTTCCTGTCGCGCCAGGGCAAGGCTCGGCCGTCGCGCATGGTCCTGTCAGACCAGGTTCATCGGCCGCCTTCGTCTCGCGATGGCCGCAGGCCACGCCCCGGGTCGGTCGCTGGACCCTTTGCCGGCATGAATAGAAGAGTCGCCAACGTCGATCCGAGTCGAGCTCCAAGAGCAGCGCGCGGCTCGTCCGCCACGGACAAGAGGGACTCGGGGAGGGACTCGGGTAGGGACAACGACCGGCGATCGAGAGATGACAGGAAGGCCCTTAAGATGCAGCGCGCATTGGCGACCGTCTCATACAGCAAGCGGACGTCCACCAAGGACCGCATGCTACAGTACGAGTCGTTTGATCAGTTCGACCTGCTACCCGTTCTGAAGACGGCCGTCTCCGAGGAGCTCTTCAAGGGCATGGTCGACATTCGACCGACACCCGTGCAACGGCTGGCCATTCCCGCGCTTCTCGGGCAGTCGAGCTCGGAGGCGACGAAGAAACGAAGCGAGCAGATGGACTCGTTCCTACTAGCTGCCGAGACTGGCTCTGGCAAGACACTGGCCTATCTCCTGCCGGCCATCGATGCGCTCAAGATTGCCGAAGCTGAAGACCCGGAGATCAAGGCTCACAAGGAGCGACAAGACACTGAAAAGGAGCGGCAGCAGGCATCCAAATTCAGGGGCAAACCTTTTGAAGAGCCACACCCCACCATGGCTCGCCCAAAGGTCCTTGTGCTTGTCCCCACAGCCGAACTGGCTCACCAGGTCATGCGAGTGTCCAAACTGCTGTCGCATGTGGCCAAGTTCAAGACTGAGATGCTGTCGTCGGATTTGAAGCCCCAGCAGATCCAGCGCAACCTCTACGGGCCCAAGGGGCTGGACGTTGTCGTCTGCACACCGCACCTGCTGGCGTCCATCGCCGACTCGGACCCGAACATCTTGCCTCGGGTAACCCATCTGATTGTGGACGAGGCCGACTCTCTGTTCGACCGAAGCTTCGCACCGGTTACAACAAGCATCATCGATCGCGCGATGCCTTCGCTGAAACAGCTTGTTTGCTGCTCGGCGACCATACCAAGGAAGCTGAACAACTTCTTGGCAACCAACTACCCCAAGATGGTTCGCATCACAACGCCCAACCTCCACGCCATCCCACGACGAGTGCAGCTTGGCGTCATTGACGTGTCCCGAGACCCGTACCGCAACAACAAGGACCTCGCCTGCGCCGATGCAATCTATACCATCGGAAGAGAGTCCTCGCAGCATGAAGGACCGGCCAAGGGCGAAATCGACGTCCGCCGGGTCATGGTCTTCGTCAACGAGCGGGAAAAGACTGAACAAGTAGCCGAGTACCTCCGGTCAAAGGGCATTGACGCCGAGGCCCTGCACAGGGACACGCCAGAGAAGCGCCACGGCGAAGTCCTCGACACCTTCACGTCGTCTGAGCCGCTGCGAATTCCAACACCGGACAGCACAGGACGCAAGCGCTCGTTGCCCAATGTCAAGGCCCTGGTAGTGACCGACCTGGCCTCGAGGGGCATTGATACCTTGGCTGTCCGACACGTTATTCTGTACGACGTGCCTCATACTACCATCGACTTTATCCACCGCCTCGGCCGAGCTGGGCGGATGGGCCGACGAGGACGGGGCATTGTTCTGGTTGGCAATGACGACAGGAAGGACGTTGTTGCCGAGGTGAAGAGGAGCATGTTCATGGGCCAGGCGCTCATCTAGACGACTCACTGTATGATACCACGTGTACAACTACTAAATTTGCGTTGTGTGTGTCCACTGTCATGTATACTAGAGTTCACGGAGGGTTTGGAGGACATCACCTATATAGCACTTGTACGAATACGAGACGGAGGCTGACTTGGTTTCAGGCATCTCCATCCACATAGAGAGTATACAATTTGAAGATGCAGCAGCTCACATCCGCTGTGGGAAACGCAGCAGCAGCCAGCCATCGATGAACCTACATCTACCACCATGGAAGCCGTGTCACCTCTCGGGGCTTTCCTCCGGGAGGTGGCCCGAGCTCTCGGTGTTTCTAGTGGGGCCGCTTCCGACTCCAGGCCATTCCCACCCTGGCCGCGTCGCGACGCGTCTCGATATTTCTCCTCCACCAACATACCCACCCGTGCGCAACAAAAGCTCAGCATCGTCTTGACTGCAGTTGATTCTGCCCTGGTTTATAGCGACAGTGCACTTCGGCCACCCGCTCATTATCATAATCCACCTACGACCTTTGTATTTCCCCGGTCCATCTGTCACACCCGCGATGCCACGGCCAAAGAGGGCGCGAAATGCGCCGCCGAACAATGCAAAGGCACCGGGACCCTTGAGTGACACTGATCACCTGGATGACGACCGTGGCCGCACCAGGGGGCGCGCGAGAACGACTCGCTCTATGGGCTCGCGCCTGAGTCTTGGGGAAGAGGACGCCATCCGTGAGGCGAACCGCGCCCGCGACGTGGCGTTGGACAGACTTGCGAATGAGGATGCAACTACGACAGTCGGAGACGGCACGAGAAGCTCGATTGAGATTGGACGACGCGCCATGGCGACACCCGCGATGCGTCGAGATACCACTGGATTGGACCTGGCAGACGACGATGTGTTTGGCGACCTGGACGACGGCTTTGCGGACGGCGAGATGCCGCAGGGAGGCCGTTCGGCAGACAGCACGTCTCTGACGCTGAGCCACTTCAAGCCCAGGTCGCGCCAGTCGAGCATCATTGGGCGAAATGATCCTCCCATCCGGCCCAGCAGCAGGGGCCCCAACACGCCCGGTGTCAGCTCGTCGTTCAACATTGGTCTCTTCAGAAGACGCGCGCGAGAGCCCTCCATCCTGGGCACGTCACGCAAGCCGAGATCGGAAACCGGAGGGACCACTCAAAACTCCGAGGCGGAAAGCGAAGGGGAGTTTCAGCCGGAGGCTGAGTCCACGCCGCTCAACGACCGCCGCAAGACGCGGAACAGCCTGCGATGGGAGCGCGACCAGTCGTCGGTGCAGCCGGCGGAGTCGAGCTCGAGGAAGCGCAAGAGCGTTGAGACACATGAAGGAAGCGCTCGCCCGGAGAAGACGTCGCGTGTTCATTCAGATAGTGAACACAACGACGACAGCGACTCAGAGCTGTCTGCCATTGCCTCTCCGTCCCCGCCTCCACCTGGCTTCTTCCGACGGCCTGTAACGCCGGCCGACCAAGACGAGATTACTGCACCACCGGCCAGTAGCGACTCGGAGGGAGGAGCAGATGCGTGGCCGGATATTCACACGCTTGCGAAGCGACGCCGTCGGCCTTCAGTCGCCACCCCCCTGCGAGCTGATCACCTCTCTGACATCTCATCGCCGCCGTCACTCACCCACTCGCCCAACTTTGAGGAGGCGAGAGCCACGAAACAACGGGGTCGCCCGGCAACGCGGCGTCAAGAGTCGCCCAAAATTACCACTGCAGATCTTACCAACTTGCTTCCCAAGCGCCGGTACAAGCGGATTCGACACCCGTTCGACTTGGGTAGCGACGAGGAGTTTGATACGACGGGCATGGCGCAGGACGAGGACGAGCTCTCCTACCTGGACACGAGAGCTGCGCGAAGGAGAAAGGGCAGCCGGCCACCCAGCCGAGCCGCATCTACCCGGCCAGGCTCTCGGGCGGGTTCTCGGGCGGCATCGCGCGCTCGAGGCAACAACGCCGTTCTGAAGCCGAAACAGACGCCCGCCTCTGTGCGTCGGTCCGCGCGGAGCAACAAGACGTACCACCATCGGCTATCCTCGGACAAGGAGAACGAGAGCGGCGATGATGGGGACGAAGTGGAGGAGAGTCAGTTCTTGCCCCTGCCAGACGACACCTTTGACATGGGAACCGGTGAGGCCACGGCGGCCCGTGTGATCCCTTCGACGGAGGAGCTGAAGCAGGCGGCCAAGAAGTTTGTCGAGGTGGACAAGTGGGAGTTGGAGTTTGAGGAGGTGGCCGAGCCGCCGTCTCCGCAGAATGCGCGATGAGCAAGCGCAAGGTCAAGATTTGATTTTCCTTTCATGACTAGGGAGCGAATGGAGCAATCGGAGTTAGTTTCGTATACTTGTCAACTCTGTATAGCTTCAATAGGGGCAAAATTGGAGGCTCGGATGCGAGCTTTCCTTGTTGATATCATTTCATATTTGCTCGAATCCCGCGAGAAACGGCCCGCTTGGGGACCTTGACGCTTTGAAATCTAAAACCGCAACTCCTCTGCGCCGTAATGCCGTGCTAAATCTATGCCCGCCGTATGATTGTAATGGCCCCTATTTCATCAAGCTGATGGCCTCTGTTTTCTGTTCTACGACCGCCAGTAAGGGATCCAGCACATTCGGATCCCGCAGGCCAACCGTAATGTCATCCGGTAATCTCCCGGACATGAACAATGCCTGTTCGAGTCAAAACGTCAGCCCCCATCTTCTCACGGAGATGTGCATGCGTGTGTGTGGACCTACCCGCCTCACGTCCTCAAACTTTGCCTCCTTGGCCGTGTACTCGCGAATCACCTCGTCCGTCTCAAAGTCGACGTAGACGCGCGTGTCGCGTAACCGCACCATGACGTTGTCGAGGCGCATGAAGAGGCGGCAGAGCAGCAGCATGCGCTTCTCGTGGACGCGGAGCTTAGCGCTGTACACCGAGATGCCGTTGTCGTCTAGCTCGCTCTCGTACAGCACCACCTCGTCGAAGAAGAGTATTGGGTCGCGCCGCTTGAGCAGCTCGAGCGGTATCTTCTTGTCGGTGGGCTGCAGCGCAACGCTTGCCGCTCGCGACTGCTGCACCGTGCCAGCGTACGTCGTCGAGTAGCTCCAGTCGTAGGGCTTGACGACCTCTTTAATCTTCTGCGTGGTGCCCTCCCTCGTGCTCTCCCAGTCGCGCGCGTAGGCGACCTTGAGCATGTTCTTCTCCGTCTTGTCCACGCGGTCGAGGGCGTCCGGCGCGGTGAAGCGGATGGCCCAGTTGGTCGGCGCGTGGAGCACCTCGACCATGTTGTCGCCAAAGATCATCTCCGGTATGGGGATGCCGATCCGTTCCGTCATGGCGTCGATGGCGCCGGACTTGGAGATGGGGAGCTTGCGCGTGGAGATGAGGAAGCGCTTCTGAGTGTGTGTCGTCGTGGCCGCCGAGAGGGCGTTGGGGGTCGGGAACGGCTCATTTGGGTGCGTTATGTGGTTCATGGTGGCGGCTCGGGGGGTCCGGAAGCTGGATCGAAAAGGTGATTCGAGAGATGGATAGGGACGTCGGAGCGAGGAGGGATGGTTGAATGTTTGAAGCGAGGCTGCGACCGAAGTTGAACGACGATGGTGGGGTGCGGAGTAGTCGATCCCAGCAGCCCACCATCACGCATAAACGTTGCGAGAGCTGCCCCCAAGTCACGCGCGGGAAGACCAACAAAACGAAAGCAATGCCTGTCCGTAGTTGCTAACTCGATGCCCCGGCCACAACTGCCCTGAGGTACGGTACGAGATACGGGCTTCTAGCAGCACTAAATCGGGAGCACTTTCGAGGTCTCCGCCCCGTGGTTGGATCCCCAACTCCAGTTAACGCAAAGCATGCATAGCAGTGCGGGAACACTGCTCAACTTCTCTTGAAAATCGGGCCGTTCGTATCCCATCTCAACCAACTTTACCGTCAATTCGCAGAATCGGACACTCACGAAAACACCTTGTAAATGCACCCGAGTTCGTCGATTCCATGGAATTGCGATGTTGGAGGCTCACATTGGTCAGTCAGCTTGGCGGTGCTTCCAGACTGGTTGCTCTGACAACGGCCACCAACAATTGTTGGCAACCACCGGGATGCTAGAGCTGAGCTCCGATCCTGCACCACTTGAACTACACCAACCAGTATCCGCTCCCGTTGCTCCTTCGACTTTCAACCTGTAGAATCTGTCGCCATCGCTACGGATTCAATGGCGACGCGTACGCTCGAGTCGCGCTTCGAGCGCATGTCCGTCCAGGACGAAAGCGATCCGGCCAACGGCACCAAGCCCGACTCCAAGAGCAAGGTAGGAGGAGCTCTTGCAGTGGACTGAAAGCTTATCCGAAGCTAATCTCTTCCGCAGACCATTGTCGCATCGAGCTCATCAACACTCCCCCATGGAAGCAGCCGCCCGAATCTCTTCAAGGTCGCTCTGCAGTCACAAAGCCACAATGCTATCGCTTCGGTGACGCTGCCATCGCAGGCCGCCCAACGGAAAGTCAACAACCACGGGTCTCCTCCACGAAAGCCGCTTCCTGCCAGCTCATCTCGCAACTCTGAAGAGTCTGCGGACGAGGCCTTGGCCGTCGCCTTGGTCGAGCAACCCAGCTTGCCCAAGTCCTTCCACCTCGGCATGTTCGAGATTGGGCGGCCGCTAGGCAAGGGCAAGTTCGGGCGCGTATATCTCGCCCGGGAACGCACAAGCGGCTTCATCTGTGCCCTGAAGGTCCTCCATAAGAGCGAACTCCAGGTTGGCGGAGTCGAACGGCAGGTACGGCGCGAGATTGAGATTCAGAGCAACCTGCGGCACCCCAACATCCTGCAGCTGTTCGGCCACTTCCACGACAGCAAGCGCGTGTTCCTGATATTAGAGTTTGCCGGCAAGGGAGAGCTGTACAAGCACCTCCGGCGCGAGAACCGCTTCCCGGAGTGGAAGGCTGCCCAGTACATTGCCCAAATGGCTTCGGCGCTCCGATACCTGCACAGGAAGCACGTCATCCATAGGGACATCAAGCCCGAGAACATCCTCGTTGGCATCCACGGCGAGATCAAGATCTCGGACTTTGGGTGGAGCGTACATGCGCCGAACAACAGGAGGAAGACGATGTGCGGCACGCTGGATTACCTGCCGCCGGAGATGATCAAGCCTGGGTCGTCGGACAACTACTACAACGAAAAGGTTGATCTGTGGAGTTTGGGCGTCTTGACTTACGAGTTCCTAGTCGGCGAGGCTCCGTTTGAGGACACTCCCGTCATGACTCAACGGAGAATCGCACGCGCCGACATGTCAATTCCCTCGTTTGTCAGCCCCGAGGCCAGTGATCTCATCAAAAAGGTGCGTACCAGCTTCTCTCTCCAGATTGCTCCTGTTGGCTAAATAGAAACAGCTGTTGGTCCTCGACCCCGAGAAGAGAATCCCGCTCGAGCAGGTTCAGCAGCATCCCTGGATTCTGAAGCACTGTGTCAAGGGCGAGAGGGCTACCAACCGCGAAAAGGCTCTTAGTTGATGACTTGGGTGCAAAGCAAGCTTTTTTGCTTCATTGGATGGATAGGGACGGCGTTTGAGTGCGATAGTGACGGATGATGGTGTGCATATGAAGGAGTTACTGGAGTCTTGTAGTCTTGGGCAATTAGGTACAAAATAAGGCCATGAGTTGCGTTGTATATTTCTTCTTTGGGTATCGTCAAGAGCATTGGGAGCAGAGGTTAAAGCCGTGGATGACCCCCGGAGAGACAAGTCGTGTCGTACATAGTCGTAGGCTTTCGCCTTTTCTTCCTCACCTATATACTTCGTCAAATGGTCTGGTGTCTGAGAAACACGAGTCCCAGACCTGGTCTATCACTTTGGAGGCTTGCGCCTCGTCCTTGCACCTCGGCCGCGCCATGACCGAGTTAATGGCCCTCCGGCGGACGCAGTTCTGGAACTGCTGTGTCACCGACCACTGGCCCCTTGTGAATGCTTCCCTCATCCACCGGCATTCTCCGCTGAGCATCGATGCGCGGATCTGGTAGCACGGTGAGTGGGGTGATGATGAAAGGAATGCGGTGAAGGGCTCACCTCGGTGCAGGCCGCGTGCTTCAAATCCTTGTCTCCCGCCCAGTCGACTTTCCAGCGCAGATGGTCCCATGCATGCACCATCTCGTGCGCCAGCGTGTCTTCCAAGTGCTTGCGGTCCCGGATCTCGTTTGCGCACAGCAGGATGCCGTGGTTGGGGCTGAAGCCGCCGGACTGGCGACGGACCTGGCCATCATCTTCCAGCCGGGCGGGACAGCGGCGGCACAGGACGTTGGAGGGGTCGAGCTTGCCATTGAGGCCTTGGATCTTGTCAGACAGGAAGCGCACGGCGGGCGAGTAGGTGAAGAGCCAGTCACGGTACTCCTCGCAACGCTTGCAGTCGCGCTCCTCGTGGACCTTGTAGCGCCATTCGCGGTAGTGAAACTGGCCCTCCTGGGTCATCTGGCCGGAGAGTATTCGAAAGTAGTTCATCCACCACTTGGTCTCGGGGTCGAAGCCGGTGCGCGCGGGGTCGTTGACGACCTCTCTGGGGGAGCTCGATGCCCTGGTGCCGGACGGACTCGGGGGTGGCGATGGGGCTGCACCGGACTCCATGGCGGCGGCTGGGCTTTTTTTGAAAGGAGTGCTGTAGGTTTCAGTTCGCCCGAGAATTATGGGTCGCTGCGACGCAGGGAAGAAGTGAGGCGATGGTTTGCGCCCTTTCGAGGTTGGATGAATGGATGGGTGTCTGGCGATGCAAGGCTGTCGCTGGTTGCATGGAAATTCTGCCGGTATTGCTGCCGGCCTGCGGGCGGTGAGTAAGGTAAGGTGAGGCAAGGTAGGTACAGAGTACAGTACGTACKTACTTCGTACCTGTAACCTCCCTTGTGGAGGTACTGACAGCACGAGTAAAGGCAGAGTCACCCCGAGACGACCACTCATTATTAGCCCGGGGCTTGGCCTTAGCGCCTCCAGTTCCACTGTCCTGCGTGAGGTCGTGATGGTCATCGCCATGCAAGCGGGCCTATGACAGCGCTGGCACTCGCCAAAGCGGGCCCGATGTCAGGACTGGACGTCACAGGCACGGAAGATCCAGGCGCTGCATCCCACTTGCGAACGCCAATGTCGACGGTCGTGCAGTTGCAAGGGCAGGCGGTCAATATGACGGACGAGGGAATTACGAGGCCACAGCCTCAAGGTCAGTTCCATGTCGCCTTGCATGTGAGAGGCGCGGCGAGCCGTGACGTGACGTCCGCGAGTCTCGCTCGCTCTCTCCGCTGGCCCCGGTTCTTTTCATCCTTCATTCGCAATTCTAGGAAATACGGTAGTAGTACTGACGGGGATTTTGCCATCAAAAGACGCAGGCATGAAGCGCTCCAGGTCGTCGCTGACAATCGTCATCAAGCTGGGTGAGTTGGCCATGGAACCGCAGCTTCTCCTCGCTGGAATGCATGTTCGCTGACTCAATGGAATGAATCCAGGGACGAGCTCCATTGTGGATGAAATAACGCATGAGCCGTTGCTGCCCATCCTGACCTTGATCGTGGACACAGCCAACAAGCTCAGAAAAGATGGCCACAGAGTCGTCATTGTCTCCTCAGGGGCCATTGGTGTCGGTCTGCGTCGAATGGACGTGGACAAGAGACCAAAGCATCTGGCCCAGCTGCAGGTGAGTAACTCCTACACCATTCATTGCTCGAGACTTGCCCTGACCAGGACATGAGCCCAGGCCCTGGCAGCAATCGGCCAATGTCGTCTAATGAGTCTATGGGACAGCCTCTTTGGGCATCTGGCCCAGCCAATTGCTCAGATTCTTCTGACCCGGAATGACATTGCCGACGTAAGGCACCCCGACGGCCGTGATCGTGTCGAATCGTCATGAGCGAGGTACTAACGAAGATCCCCCAGCGGACGAGGTATCTCAATGCTCAAAATACCTTTAACCAGCTGCTCGAGATGGGAGTTATTCCCATAGTCAACGAAAATGACACTCTGGCTGTTTCCGAAATCAAATTTGGCGACAACGATACTCTTTCAGCAATCACCGCGGCCATGATTCATGCGGATATGCTGTTCCTCATGACAGACGTCGACTGCCTGTACGACAAGAACCCGCGGACGCACCCAGAGGCCCGCCCCATTGAGATTGTCGACGACATCAGCGCTCTCGAAGCTGATGGTGGGTTCCGCGAGTCACATGAATTTGAGAAATGATACTGATAGAGGCGCAATAGTATCGAGCGCCGGCTCTGCTTTAGGCACAGGCGGCATGAGTACCAAGATCGTCGCTGCAAGGCTGGGGACGTTGGCTGGTGTAACAACGATAATTACCCGTTCCTCCAATCCTGGCAACATCCTCGGCATAGTTCGCTTCTTCACAACCCCCCCAACACCCAGCAGCACGTCATCTGAGTCTGGCGAGCATCCTGTTGAGCCGTTGTCGCAGAAGAGAGTATCCTTGAACCTCATGGACTCATCGACACACGCCGATGATGCCTCGGCTCCGCCGCTGCACACGCGATTCTTGCCGTCGAGTGATCCGATCCAAGACCGCTACTTCTGGCTCCTGCACACGCCTAACCCACACGGCACGATTTACATTGACGCTGGTTGTCACCGGGCCTTGCTGGACAAGGCAGGCCTGCTGCCTGTCGGGGTGGTCGACGTGGAAGGCCACTTTGCCCAGCAGGAAGTGGTGCGTCTGGTCGTCGTGGAGCGGCGCACCTCCTCCCCGGGGCCGGACGGGAAACGATGGGAGGGCATGGCTCAAGAGGTTGGGCGTGCGCTGGTAAACTACGCCGCCGCCGAGATTACGAGAATCATGGGCCACCAGAGTGTGGAGATTGAGGAGATTCTCGGATACGCCGACAGCGAGTACGTCGCGCACCGCTCGCACATTGGGTTCTTTAGAAAGGAGAGCCGCCCGGTAACACCGATTCGAGATTTTGAATGACTGGAATGAACATATGGGAATGTCTCGGGGAAAGGACATGTAAATCCATATGAAAGAGAAGGACCAAAAGCGAATTGATTGCTATCTTTTCCCCATGATACCATGTAAGTTCCCATAAATTGACCTTTAAACGCCTCTGCAATGTCGAGTTCCCCAGTCTAATGCCTGCAGGTTTCTCCAACCCCTCAACTAGTTGGTAGCAAACAAGTTGTCTTCGTCGCGCAGGTACTCTCCACAGTCGGCCTGGCGGAAGACGGTTATGCCTGTCGGGTCCAACCTCCGTGCCTCGGCCGTGCTCCGAGCCGTGACGCCGAAGCCTAGGGGCGTGTCGTTCATGCTGTAGACCACGACGCCCTGATGCTCGGGGCAGTCGTCGGACCACCGCCCGACGTGGGCCTTGACGATGTTGCCGCCGTAGAGGAAGGGCATTTCGCCGTTGGGGCGCACCCAGACCTTCCACCTGGCGTGCTCGGAAATGATTTCGAGGGCGGTAATGTGCAGGCGGAACTTGCCAGTCTTCGTAAATTTGCCTTGATACAGGGACCAGAGTTAGCAATTGGACCCTATGTCTCGAGGACGTTGGGTGAAGAGATGGAAGCCGTACCGACGCAGGTTCCGAGGGAGAGGAGCTTCTCGCGCGCTATTGAGGTGGCCAGGTTGGCGATTGACAGGCGGACGTAGTAGACGCGGTCCTTGACCAGCCGAAACACAAATCTGTCTGCGTTGGGCGAGTTGTCGAGCGGCGCGATGAGGTTCTTGAGCGAGCCGCCCGTGTAATTGGCGAGCTTGGTGAAGAGCGTCTTGCTCTCCTGCTCTGTGAGAGGGCGCATATTGATCAGAAAGCACGCTCTGCGAGGTGCTTGATTCCGTGCGGAGTGCAAATGCGCCTGGCGTGACCGGTGGTATCCACGGTGCTGGTGAAGACGTCGCGGAAGGCGGATGAGGCTGTCGTTGATGGGTTGTATTGCAGAACGGGAAAAATCTGGACCTGGACGGCCCTATCAAACGTGGGGCTCCGATAAAGAGCCCAAAGAATTTAGGCGGGTTAGCGCCAGCCAACAGGGGGTGCCCTGTTGTGGCCTGGACGACGAGGCAATGGAGGGGTTCGACGCACCCCTTCCACGAGACGGTTTTGCAGCGCCAGTCCGCCCCTTCTACCCACCACCACCCACCCTTCCACGCAGTCAGTACCTTACCTACCTATGCAGTGGGGTATTATTAGGTATATAACTGCTGTATTTAGGCTTTAGGGTACATTTCTCTAGCAGTTGCTAGCACCAGCGAGCGGCAATCGCACCTGCCCTTCTATTGGAGTCACCCAGCTCTTCGAGACACATCCTTCGCCCCCCCTCCCCACCATCCAGAGGACCAAGTGCGGCCTGAGTTTTGTGACTCACGCACTGCTCCTCGAGACCTCGATATCCACGGTGGATGAAGCCAATTCGATTCCTCGCGCTTCCGCTCTCGTCATCTAGAGCACACTTCGTCCCGCCCGCATATCGTTGTGCCCCAGCGACCTGCCATCGCAGACTCACAGTCTCCCGAACCCTCCACGCCTACCAGGTGCCCAATTCGCGGAAACGACACGACGACGCCGTCATGACTTCGACCGCCACGACCCTCAAGGGCCAGCCCCTTGACAAGCCCGTCCTCGATGCCATGCTGCGGCGGCGCATGTTCTACACGCCGTCGTTCGAGATCTACGGTGGGGTTGGCGGTCTCTACGACTACGGCCCGCCAGGCTGTTCCCTGCAGGCCAACATCGTCGACCTGTGGCGCAAGCACTTCGTCCTTGAGGAGGATATGCTCGAGGTCGACTGCACCGTCCTGACGCCCCACGACGTCCTCAAGACCAGTGGCCACGTCGACAAGTTTGCCGACTGGATGTGCAAAGACCCCAAGAATGGCGAGATCCTACGAGCCGACCACTTTGTCGAGGCCGCCCTCGAGGCCCGGCTAAACGGCGACAAGGAGGCTCGCGGCGAGAAGGTGGAGGAAAAGGACGACCCCAAAAAGAAGAAGAMGAAGGCCAAGGCCGAGGCCGTCAAGCTTGACGATGCCGTTGTCCAGGAGTACGAGGCGGTGCTGGCCAGGATTGACAACTACGACGGCCCGCAACTTGGCGAGCTTATCAAGAAGTACGACCTCAAGAACCCGGCGACTGGCGTACTGCCCTCGGACCCCGTGGCCTTCAACCTCATGTTCCAGACCTCGATCGGCCCCAGCAGCAATCGCCCCGGCTACCTCCGCCCCGAGACTGCTCAGGGCCAGTTCCTCAACTTTGCCAAGCTCCTCGAGTTCAACCAGAGCCAAATGCCCTTTGCCTCTGCCTCCATCGGCAAGTCCTACAGAAATGAAATATCCCCCCGTGCTGGTCTCTTGCGAGTGCGAGAGTTCCTAATGGCCGAGATCGAGCACTTTGTCGACCCCCAGGGCGGCAAGAAGCACCACCGTTTCGACGAAGTTGAGCACATTGAGCTCGTTCTTCTGGACCGTGATACTCAGCTCTCTGGAAAGACGGTGACCAGGAAGATCGCCATCGGCCAGGCCGTCAAGGAGGGTCTTGTCGATAACGAGACCCTTGGCTACTTCCTGGCCCGAATCCATCTCTTCCTAGAGAGGATTGGTGTTGATCTGTCCAAGATGCGCTTCCGCCAGCACATGCAAAATGAAATGGCCCACTATGCATGCGACTGCTGGGACGCGGAGCTGCTCACGACCACTGGCTGGGTCGAGTGCGTTGGCTGTGCCGACCGAAGTGCATACGACTTGAACGTCCATGCCAAGAAGACCGGTGCTCCTCTGGTCGTCCGTGAGCGACTCGAGGAACCCCTTGTCATTGAGGAGTGGCAAGTCGATATCGAGAAGAAGAAGTTCGGTCCCTTGTTCAAGAAGGATGCCAAGACTGTGGAGGCCTCTCTGCTTGCTACCTCGCAGGAAGAGCGAGAGAAGCTGTCCAAGCAGCTGAGCGATGCTGGCAAACTGACCCTCGATGTGGCTGGTGTTGGTAATGGCAAGGTCGAAGTCGGCGGCGACACCGTCAAGATTGAGTTCCAGAAGAGGGTCGAGAACACGAGAGAATTCACCCCCAACGTCATTGAGCCATCGTTCGGTATCGGCCGAATCTTGTATTCACTGATCGAGCACAACTTTTGGACTCGTGGCAGTGATGGCGGCGACGAGGCCCGCGGTGTAAGTGATGCATGCCTACAAAGGTTCAAGTACAGTAGTCGCTAATCCAGCTTGCAGGTGCTTTCTTTCCCGCCGACCGTTGCCCCTACCAAGGTGCTCATCGTGCCTCTGTCGTCCAATGCTCAGTTCAAGCCGATCCTCAAGAAGTTGTCGCAGCAGTTGCGCAACCTTGGCGTGTCCAGTCGCGTCGATGACTCTTCTGCCAGCATTGGCAAGCGATATAGCCGAAACGACGAGCTCGGCACGCCGCTGGGCATCACAGTGGACTTCCAGACCTTGCAGGACAGCACGATTACGCTGAGAGACCGCGACTCGACCACACAGGTCCGGGCTGAGGAGAGCAAGATTCTAGAGGCCATCAAGTCGCTCGTGGACGGCAGCAAGAACTGGGAGAAGGTTGCTTCGGAGCTGCCCAAATTCGAGGGCCAGGAGGTGGAGGTTGCCATCCGCTGAAGTGGACCATGGGGAACCAAGGGTGAGGAGGACGTGAGACCTAGACTACAGAGTATTTAGAATCAAATGTATGAAGTATAACGTGTCGTCGTCTAGAGACACGGGCGGTCGGCCCGAAATAGATGAGAAAGTGACCTCAGCTACGGAGTATGGAGAGCAAGCTTTCGATGTGCTATCGATCCCTGCGGGTGCTTAAGTCCTGCAACAAAGCGCTGCTCGAGGTGCTGTAGCTAGCTCACTGACGCCCTGGACATTCATCAATGCGAGCGATGAGCGCCTGCTTTGACTACAACCTCGTGCAACTGAAGATGTGCACTGGCGTCTGTACTGCTTACCAGCACGCATGCCGCTCGTGGTGGGTGCCTCCAGGGTGTCCCACTGGACAGGAAAAGGGGCGCGGCGCGAGGCCCAGGCGATCTGCAACGAATCCGTGCGTCGAAGAGTCTCTTGCAGCGCCATGGGCCGTGTGTTTTAACGCGATTGGATGCCCCGGATTTTACAGCGCAAGCAATCAGCTGCAGCGGAGCCAAGATGAAGCGACGGGGCCAACATTCCTGGGGTATTAACGTTAAGCGCGTCGATTATTAAACTACGTACTCCGTACATCGTCTTCGTACCCGTATTGCCCAAGCCTTTGCTGAGGTCTCGCTGAAGGCCGCTGCGGAACTACTATTTTCACAGCAGGGCGAGGCGACCATGCAGTGCCTCGCATGGCCTTACGTGAGTAACTGGGCCTGCGGCAGCCAGGGGTGTTCCATCGCGGCAGAGGTTTTGGGAGGGTGTTGGTGGGGACAGGAACCTCTCTTTGATGGACGCCTCGCAGCAAGGCTGTCCTCCTCGACTTTTGTCATTTTTGCAGTCATTTGAATATGGACTCTGCAGCCTGGTGGGAAACTCGAGTGAACCGCCGGTGCCATCTCTTCCGTATCCTGCACAATGGGGCGTTGTAATGCGCGGTACCGCCATCCCGTGTGGGCGATGAGCGCGGAGAGTTTCGCTTGAGGGCCCCTGGTGCATGAAGAAACATGGCGGTTCTTGATCCAACAGTGCCTCAACCGGGCACTAGCGAGCTCCTATCGGGGTCGTACGTTTCAAGGAGGCCATGAGGAATTCAACAGCGTCATAGTTGGCTGCTCACGCTTGGCGACGCGAGACGCCCCAGACAACTGATCTGGGTGGCGCTCACTGATGAGCGGCTAAATCAACGGCTTTACTCATGCTCCAACAAACCTAATTCCAGTAGTAAGTCAGCGAAGAACGGTCATGCAAGTGGGCGGGCAACATCAGGTAGCGCATGCGATTGTCAGTAGGCACAGATTGTCGGTGAGGGATGAGCAAGGCTGCGTGTCGACGAAAAGCTGCGGCGACTAGACCCGCTGAGACGTCGTATGGATATCTGGCCGTGACGCATTGATTATTGATTATTGCAGATTATGGCAGATTGGTACCAGAGCACCCGCAGTCCAATTCCAAAGAGGGGCGGCCGCCCCATTTTCCAGCGGTACCTCCGTACTTCGTACGGAGTACTTCGTACATACCTAATGTGGCAGCACGGTACCTAGCGGGCTTGCCGGTGCTGCCTTGCCCTGACACGCCGTGCCCCACCCCTGTGTGTCTCGGGCCTCAGCAACAACCACTAAGACCCGACCTCTGTGCCATCAGCTGGGCTGTGATGGCTGTGATCCATTGTCCTCCACTGTTGTGTTGCAGCCGCCGCCACAGGCACTGTGCGCCTCCATCTCCCACGCACATTGGATCCCTCCTTGTCGCCCGACCTCCCTCTTCCCACAACCTCGAGTGCGTACGCCTTTGTCGACCACGGCCTGTTCATGTTGCGCTGTTCCTGAGTGGCGCCCGCGAGACAAACGATCACCAACAGTCGAGATATACTACA